>CM053405.1:46856723-46929245 GCA_028644305.1 Xerus rutilus | reverse complement strand
GTAAAACATTCAGAATGGTCTCTTGACACACATTATGCCTCAACTATTGTGCAAACTATTATTATAATTATCCATTATATGCCACTCTCCCTACTGAAGGGGTTTGGATTGATCTGACATTGTTCCTATCCTGAGCAGCTCACAACCTAGTGTGGAAGAGACAAAGTCTTGCCTGTATGACAAAAGAAAAAAAGTGTAAAATAGGAACGAGAATATAATTGAAATATGAGATAGGGCTGTGCAAACACTACAAATATTAATAGACACAAGACCTAGCATAACACAGGAAGATAATGTAGTACAACCCTCAGAAAACAACTGATTTTGTTATTTTCAACTTTCAAAGTTAACAAAAAAGAAATCATGATATCTACTTCTATTAACAGCACACACAATTTTTATACTCACTTTCTACCTCTTCTCACACATGTTCACATCTTCAATAGTTCTCAAAGATGATTGATGCCCAGAGTGAGAACCCGTAAGCACTACAAGATGTCCAATCATTAAAAAAAAAAAAAATAGCTTGTTCAGCACAGAATAATAAGGCAGGAAAACACAATACGACATGCTAGAAAAAAAGGTAAGCAACAAGGGAGAACAAAAAGAGCTTTCAAGTTAATCTTTAATGAATCATAAAATTCAGTAACCAAAAAAGGATATTCTCTCAAACATTCTGTTGTACAAAGGTTTTACTACAACATTCTAGCTACAGTGGTCTTTTTTTTTTTTTTTTTGTCATGTTCTTTTTAAAATTCTGATGACCAGGCTATAGACAGGAAGGAGGAAAAATAGAAACAAGGAAGGGGGCTGGGTATATAGCTCAGTTGGTAGAGTGCATGCACCCAGGCCCTGGGTTCAATCCCCAGCACCAGGGGAAAAAAAAAAAAAAAAGGAGGAACAGGTAACCTAATACACAGAAAATGATGATTCAGAAATAATTTTGAAAGAATATTAAACTGTGATTTTTAGCAGGTTTCAAAACTGCCTACCAGCATAACTCTTCACAATCATTCTTACTCCATAAGAATGCCTTTAGTTGCTCACACATATATGTCAAGTTTCTCCAGGTAGAAATATTCTAAAGTTCAAAAGTAGAAATCTTGAGAAAAAGGATATGGATATTTTTATGAAGAAAATCAATAGTGTTCAAAGTTGTAATTTCCATTTTATCTCTTGTCCTCTAAGTAAAGAATCTGTATCATGGCTGGAACCCACCCATCACTGAAGATTTAGAGCTAATACTCAAAGGTCTTAACAGCACTTGAGGACTGTCCTGCTCTGCAGCAAAGGAAGCAGGCATCTTGTTAGGGTAACTTGGTCAGTGCCTGCTGAGCAAAGAACAGGTTTTCCAAGGAAATAAGATGGCACATATTACCAATGTAATTTTTCAAATAGTACATAAATAATTCAAAGTACCATAATGTAGACAGAGAAGGCAATCTCATCTTACTTGGCTAGTAATTTTCCTCTCATTTGCTCTCACACTCAGCTTTTAAACTAAGCTTGCTCTGCCTTATGGCACCTCCACTTACTACTCTGAGAAAGGCCACAAGGACAGGAAGACTGGACTCTCCTTGGCTTCTCCTGTTCTGTACTTGATTCATTTGAGGTGTGTCAAGGTTCTCCTCCAAAAAATAAGACTTTTAGTGCTTCTTGCTCAAGAATCCGGTGGCTGGCTGGGCTGACCTTTCCTCTGGAGCGGTTCTCTTCTCCTCTTCTTGGCTGTATCTGACTGAGAATCCTCAGAGTACTCTCTTAAAACAAGAAGTCTGGGTGCAGGCTCACATTATTTCAGTTAAGCCACTCTAGCTAACACTATGTGAGTGCTAAAACAAATTTTGTGATTTTGCGTTATGTGTGTAGGAGCTAGACATGCTTCTGTGGAACCAACCTATCCATAAAGAACCTCGTTGTGAAATTAACCGTTTAGCCTTTACACACAGAATGAATTTCATCACAACTGCATTCCATTTCAATAGCTTAATGTAGTTTAGCTGGCTAGGATTGCCCTAAGACATAATTTTAAATCTTTGGCTTTTGTGAATCTAAGTCTTTACAATAGTGTACAGCTACACAAGATTTTACACTCCAAGTCTAACTCAATTTCACTTTCTTTTCCTACCGCTGATGAGGCACTGGGGCCCTTCCTGTGTTCCAGAAGATGCATCTACCTCTGCATAAAGAAAGTCTGAAAATACAACTATTAGGAGCAAAAGTCTGTCTGAGATATGGTGGTATTTTTTTAGACAAATGCAGAAAGGTACAAAATGATCAGCCTGTAAGAAATGAACCGTGTAACTTCTCAGCTGATCAGAAAAGGAGCTGACCAAGCTCTGAGGCAGAGGCCCAAGGACCCACATCTTATGTGGGTTTGTTAGTATACACTCATCCACCCAGTTAAAATGGGGTGCACTTGGGAGCATCAGAAACACTGCTAAATTACAAAGTCAAAAACATTAAAATTAAAATTTCATTTTCCACATGGTAGCTCATGAAATTAGTTAAGAAAAGAAGCCCAATTTGTGAGCATTTCCATCTTCCCTCCTACCTACCCACCTCTGCCCAATCGCCAGTATCATCACAAAGCATTTGGGCTGAAAGGTTCAGTGGAAGTAAGTACCGTAATCAAAATTATATCGACTGTGTCTGAGAGGGGAATTGATGGGCTAGCAAAAGAGCACAGGCCTAGGATACAAATGCATAAGGCTGTCTCACCGACACATGTCTGGTTATGAATTCAAATCATTAAATAAGCAGGAAAAGTTTTGCATTAGGAGAAGTTGGGGAAGCCACCAGAAATTTCACACAAGTTCTACACACTCAAACATGACTTCAGTGTTTGGGTACATACTGCTGACCATAGTCCTGAACTTACATTTTGCTTTTAGGGTGTGATTTTGTATCCTAACCCTGGAGGAACAGGTAACGATTGTCCTGTCTTTCCCAGAAATTCTAGAGTGCTGAGAGCGTGTAAATAGAGGGAAATAAGCAAGTGCCCAGAGCTGCTAGAGCAACAGACTTCTGCTTAACCTTGTATTTTATGTTATGCTTTAGCTTAAAATAACATTAGCAGATAGGAAACCACAGACAAAATATGGAACACATGAAGGAGACTAAGGAGCTTTGAACTAAATGACATGAAGTCGTGTACATGTCAACCCGAACAAGTGCAAGGTCAGAACCCCAGTTATTAGGAACAGAAGCAAATTATAGTTGCTGCACCAGCATTTGAGTTGCATTAAGAAGGCTCCTAAATTATTACACAAATGAAGTGTGTAAAAAAATTTTTTTTGTTGGGTATTTTGCATACAGGCATTCTTGAATTTTCCAAAGTTCCACTGAATTTCTACAGATGTATCTTCTGAGAAGATGGGGTGGCCCCGGGACCACCTGCCTCACCTCTCACCCCAATGCTTACATGAACGGAAGTTCACTTCCAGATAACTACCTTATATCCTTCTTTCCCATTCTCAGCCCCCAAGCCTTCACCTAGGAAGCTTACTGAAGTACAAGGTCATCTCACCAGCCTCACGTGCGGAAGATATGCCTTCTTCCTAGATCCCTGGGAATTCTCATGTCCAGGGTTCTTTAGGACATTATTTAATAACTGATCACCAAGAGTAGTTCTACGAGCAAATGGGAAGGTCTAATGAATCATACACCATAAAGCTTTGCTGTCGGTACCTCATAAAAATGCTCTGTCCATGAAATTAAAAGTGATAACTATATTACATATCTACCTACTCATGAATGAAAGGGCCTCCTGGGACAAGCAACAAAACCAGCTGTAGCACAGTCCATCCGGGCAGAGACTTCTAGGCCTCTGCTTATTCCTGGTTATAGAAGTAACATTCTGCATAAACCAGCTTTCCATACTCAGTAATAATAGCAAACTTCACTATGGAAGGCTTACCATACACCAGGCATTGTGCTGGGGACTCCACGAAATACATCTCTTTAATTCTCATAATGACCCTCTGCAATAAACACTGGCATGCCCATTTTACAGATGAGGAAATAGTCTCAGGGTTAATAACCTCACCCAAGTCATTCAGACTATGAATGGCTGAATCAGAATTATAAGTTCATACCCTTAGCTACTACAGACCCTGATTCCAAGTTGGGAGGCGGTGGCTGCTAGCCCTGAAGGGATGAAGGAAGAAACACCAGGTGTTCCTGGGCAGCACCATAAACAGGGCATCCTTCATCTAAAAACAATCATCTCTTCTAAACTGTGTGCTAGCATGCACATACCTCACCCCATCCAGCATTCTCCAAGGTCAGTCCACAGGCTTGTGGACCCTTCTCTTTGTGAGACCAGTTATGCAAGCATTCTCTCAGCAGTCTATCATCTGTGCACCCTTCCTCGTGGGGATCAAACTGAAAACAAGAAACTGATTTCACACACTGTGTACGTTAAGTCTGAGTAGATGGACAGCCTTTGTCACCTGCTATTTGGCATTTCCTGGAATGCCTCAGACCAGAGGTGGACAGAGTAAAAGCTGCCCCTTCCCTCTTGAGGAAAATCCAGACTCTGTTAGTGCCTGTTAGCCCAGGAACACCACACTTCCTGTCAACATGGGCACAAACTTCAGGTCATGTCCCCTTGTGCTCAACTGGGGTAAATGCAACCCCACTACTTCCTATGGAAATGAGCACCTGCAAGGCCCCCTTCTCACTCTCTGCTCATGCCAATAAACTTTCTCCTTTGAGAAAATAGTAGGCTTAAAATGGTATCACACTGAGAAGTAGCACTTATTCACACTAAGCTATTTCCTGGAATAGATCTAAATTCTTTTCCTATTATAGTTCTTAGATATTTGCCCGGAGTACCTAATGTACAAGGAACGATCCTCCTTTAGCTCATCTACTTACTATTTACTAAGATGGCATCTTCTCAGGTTATCAATTGCAATTCTGTAATGTTTAAATATGCTATGTCAGTGGCCCCCAACAGGTGGGCCCCATGCTGCTTGGCCTCCCCAAAAGAGGAATCTTGCTCCCAGTGCCCTCAGAATGAAGTCCAAAGGGCTCTCTGTAAGGCCCAGCTACAGCTTCTCCCCAGAACATCTTTCAATGGCTCCCCTGCATCCTCCCTGCCAAGCTAGCCAGCTTCCACTTAAAGCACAGCCCCACCCTGTGCTCTCTGACTTCAGGACCTCCTGCAACCTGCCTCCTCACTCTTCTCTCATTTAACTCCTGCTCATCCCTTAGGTCTCACCTCCAATATCACTTCCTCAGCTGAGGCTCACCTTAACCCACACACTCCTCACCAACTTACCTGGTGCAGTCAAGCACTCCCTTGCAACACGCTCTCCTAGCTGCCACCTTTGAAACCGATTAATTAATAAACATGTGTTTAGTCATTAGCTCCCTCTCTAGTCAAGAAGCTCCCTGAGGACAAAACCGTCTCTGCGCTCAGGATGATGCCAGGGCGTTGATACTCAATATACATTGGTAGACTGACAGCTTTTGTGACCTCATGGCTCTTACAGAAGCAGTGAGTCAAAAAGGAGACTAAATAGGCCAAGATTTATGCACTTCTCTTTCAAATGGTATAGCGGCTACGATTAATACAACATAAATTTAATGAAAAGGTTGGTTGAATTCATGGTTGCTTTTTGCTATTTATTCTCTTCATCAATGAAAACCAGAAACTCATCCACTGCATTACCACCATGTGAGGAACCCATAAACACAAATCCAAAATGATTCTCACTCATATACCATTTAATGAAATGGTTTAAAGACATCCCGTAATTGTGTCTATTGTTACTAAGGAAAACTGATTCCGAACTTATGCCAATAAAATAAGTCCCTTAGTGCAGCAGGGTTTAAATGGGTGATATATACTAAGGTGGAAAGTCTTATAAAAATCATGTCCTTTTCTGCCATTCTAAGAATTTATGAAGCCGGGCACGGTGGCATACACCGGTAATCCCAGCACTTTGGGAGGCTGAGACAGGAGAATCACGAGTTCAAAGCCAGCCTCAGCAATGGCGAGGTGCTAAGCAATTCAGTGAGACGCTGTCTCTACATAAAGCACAAAACAGAGATGGGGATGTGGCTCGGTGGTCAAGTACCCTTGAGTTCAATCTGCAGTACCAAAAAAAAAAAAGAATCTATGAAAGTTTCCAGTCCTAACATACACAGTAAAAAGCCGACTTACTGACAATTAATACCCGAGTCCCTTCAAATGTATTCCAAGTGGACCCTCAGGGATGTGATTTTGTTCAAATTTGCCTCAAAAACCCATTTGTGACATTTTCTGCTCTGATCCACTTGGCCTTTCTGGATGAGGGTCCAAAGGTATGAGCATCATAATTCGCAACAGACAAAACAGTGAAAACACACAGTCACCCTTCAATCAAATGTGCAATTGTTTTCTGATCCATCCAACATGTTTACTGAGCCTCTGCTAATATATTAGAGGCACGGTATTGGGCCAGAGACACAATCCCTGCTCCCATCCAGTTTACCAATCAACAGTTAGTTACCAAAGGCCACCTGAGTGCTTTACTGGAGTGTACCAAGGTGCTTTGGGGGAAAGGACAAGGCAGAATGTCTGAGGCAAATATCAGCAACGTTGTCAAGGGAACGGCTCTCCAATCTAGATCATCTTAACTAGGAAAGGCAGGCTACTCCTCAACCCACACAGACAAGGCAACTGCAGTTCTTTTAAGCAAAAAGTCACCTGCCTTCTCTCTTGTGTGTTTGTTATTAAGTACAAAAATGTAGTAAAAGCATTTATATTAAATGTGTTAAGGGACTATAGCTCAGTGGTAGAATGCTTGCCTAACATGCAGGAGGTCCTGAGTTCAGTCCCCAGTACCCCCGCCCTACAAAATGAAATAAAAAATGTTTATACTATCATCACTGCCACATCAAACTATTATTTTTAAGACATCAAAAACTTACAGGATTGACTTAAGGGTATGAAGCTTTGTATGTTTTTACAAATATTGACAGAAGATAAAATATGAAGTAGACCAAACACTGTGACCCTACTAGATAAATTCAAAACAGTTATAACAAGGTTGTCAAAAAATCAGCACTGCACTAATACAATAGAAACCCAAATTCTGCTGTTTTTAAAAAATTGATGCAATAAGTTGCTGTTTAAGAAAAAAAAAACACTGTGGAAAACAATTGATCTCCTAAGCCAGATACAACAATTTTAAAATTAAGATGAGTTTTTTTCCATTTAATGAGCTGCACTTAAGCCTCTGGATGCTTTACATTTGGCACCTGCTACAGTGTAACACTACACTCAGTGCAACCCTACAATCAGACACCCCACTCACAGTGTAAGCCTACATTCAGTTCCATAATGCAAACTCATAAGGCAGAGACAAAACCCTTTTCCCAGCTTATACTAATAAAATGGGACTAAACTGAGTAAACAGTCTCAGATTCTCTCAAAATAGATTGCATCTAAATTATATGTTAATAAAATAACAGGCCAGCTCAAACTTGCACTTCAACTTCACAAAATTTTATCACCAATGAACTTAAAAAATTAATATGTACTTGACATTGGTTATGGTTTGGATCTGGAAGGTCCCCCAAAGTCTACTGTGTTGAAGGCTTGGTCCCCAATGCAGCACATGTTCAGAAGTGGGCCTCTTGGGAAACGATTGGATCATGAAGTCTCTGACCTTATCAATGGATTAATCCACTGATGGGTTCAGAGCTGATGGCATTATTGGGAGGTGGTGGAAACTTTAGCAGGCAGGGTCTAGTTGGAAGAAGTAGGTCACTACGGGTGTGCCCTAAAAAGGTATATCTTGTCTTTGTCTCTTCTGTCTATCTCTGCTTCCTGGCTGTCACAGGTGAGCAGCTTTCCTGCTCTCCACCCTTCCAAGATGTTTCTGCCTAACCTCAGGCCCAAAACAACAGAGCCAGCCAAGGATGGACTGAAACCTCTGAAATGTGAGCCAAAATAAATTTCTCTTCCTTTACGTTCCATAACTCCCCTCAGGTATTTTATCATAGCAACAAAAAACTAATACAACACTCAATCAAACCCAGGACTTACTAAAGTGTTCATAAATGGCATTCCTAAACCCTCTAGAATGGAAATTGCAATTGTGTACATTTTATAAGGAGTGACAGACAGTTTTCATAAAATTCTCAAAAAGGCCCACAGTTCCGCAAAAGGTTAAGACACAACTCACTATCCTGTCGCCAATGTAAGAACCAAAATTTGGACCCTGGACTTCCACACTTCTCAGTGAAATTATAATTTCTGTATTGTTGAGGATAGGGGGACAAACTATGTGGCTTTACTTTGCTTCAAACTTCTCAGGGCAAGTCAAGATTTCACTCCTTGACAATTTCCAGCATCCCCTGACACAGGTTAAGTTACATAATAAATTGTAATACTGTATCCGTTTACATCCAATTCTGAGATTTCACAAACAGTGGCCAATGTTATTTAGTCATTCCACTTTCCAAATATGTTTCAATCAAACAATCCTCACTGCATTGCCTGGGAAATAAGCTATTATTATATCCACTTCCCAGAAAGTAAAATACTGTCACCCTGAGGCCAGGCAATAAATCAGCTACAGAATTGGGATCAAAAGTGAGAAGTTCCCAATTCCACTTCCCCTCCATCTGCCAGACCTTGCCATTTACCATTGCACATCCTCCTAGCTAAACAGAAAACACAGGGCAACTAACTCTACCAACTTCTCTACCCATGAAAACATTAGCTTAGGATCTAACGGTCAGTCTTTTAAGTTATAGTCCCAGCTTCCCAGTGACAGTGTGTTCATCTCTAGAAGTTAGGTCAGAAGTTACAGGATGAATACCTAACACATGCACAAATCTTCAAAGGGAGATGTAACCAATGAGGAATGCTGCTACAATACAGGGTTTGGTTATCTCTCTGCCACAACAAAGCATTGCCTAAGTGTGGCACTCAACAAACTTCTGGTACCCTGCCACTATGATCAATCTGGCACTTTGGATCTATCCAAAATTCCTGTTAAGAAAAAGAAGTATCAGTGTGGAAATGAACTTTACCTTGAAGTTCCTCATTATACAGATTAGAGAATGGAACCTCAAGAATGAAATCAGGCCCACGGTCTCACACTCATCAGCAGAAGCAGTTCTAGAAAGGCGATCTCCAGGCACAAGACTGGGATCCTTGCAATCCCCAGAAACATTGGGGAAGGATCATGGTTACTGCCAGAGGCTTGGCTAACCACCAGCTACAGTTCATTCCATCTCAGCCAGGCTAGGACTTGCTCCCCACCCCTTGTGTCAGATTCAGTCTTTGCTTCCAAAAAGTAGAACCAAAGGGCTACCAACAGGGCACTGGCTTCAGTTTGATTCTTCTAGGGACAAAGGCAATTACTTACTAACGCTAACCACTCTGCACTAAGGAATTAATTTCACAAGGAGGCTATGTTAGGGTAATGTTTTATTTATGGTCCTGCCTAATCAAAATGACTTCCCCACAAGGAAGGTCCAAAGCAAACAATCTTACAGACACGAAGAACCTTATGCTTCATTCACTGTCCTCCAAAGTAGAAACAAACCAACCACTGAAGCTCAGTCAAGAAGGGACCCACAAGTTCTAAACAGACATCCTTCCAGGAAACTAAGACCAAGTCCTCCGGACAAGATAGGACTTTTCCCACTCAGTTTGGTAACAGCACTCCTCTTGGCACCCTGGAAACAAGTCCAAATGGGAGCTGAGGCACTGCTGGATGAGCACTGTGAATCCTCCTATTCCAGATGATGCCTGCTGCAGTGACCCGCCAAAACCACCCACGGGCGATCCCGGGGGCTAACGCCACTGAGACCTCGCCTTGCAACTTCGCAGCTGAGCTCCCTCCCTGCCCCACGCACCATCTCTCCCCCTCCACATAAGCGCTTCAGCGGTTAGCAACGCTGAGTCGGGAGAATCGGATCTCAGTTGTGGGCACAAGTCAGGCGTCCAGATAGCATGCATTTGCCGACTGACCTAAGCACACACAGACATTAAAGGAGTTTGCCACTCTGACATTTTAAAAGCACGCCATCAGGCAGGACCTGTAGACACACACACACGGAGGTAACAGCCACGGGAAAGTCAATGACCCACCCGGGAAGCTCCTGTCAATTACCCTGGGATGCCTAGGGATGCCTCCCCTCTCCATGCCACTGGGCGACCCTGTCCACCGCGCGTGCATAGGATGGTGAACTGCGATCGCCCGGCAGTCTGGACCCTAAGGGGGCGAGTTGGGGGAAAGCGGGGGCCCACCTCCTCGTCCTGCTCCTCCTGGGACGCGCTGCTGCCCCCGGGCGCGGGTGGTGCGGCTCCTCCGGGGGGCGGCAGCGGCAATGTAGGGACTCCACGCTCCAGCACCACGCACGCGGGAGCCCACGCAGCGGGCGGCCGGGCACCCAGGGCGCCTCCCGGCGGCGCCGGCTGCTGCGACTTGCGGGAGAAGCCGCCCAGCTCCCCTTCCTCCGACAGAGTTTCAGAGCCCGAGGAGGACTCAGCGGAGGAAGCGCCCAGCGAAGACGAGGCGACTGCCATAGGAGCGAGAGTCCGAGCGCCGTGGCCACTACAGCCGCGGGCCACGGGCTCTGGCGCCTCCGAAACTTTCTCTCCCATTTCCCAGTTAGCCAAAGTGCTGCCCAAGGTGCAGCGGGCACCACGCGCACTCAGAGCCTCGGGGGAAGCTGCGGGCTGCTGGGCTCGGGCTAGATCGCACTGCCGCTCCCAGGCTCCAGGGAGCCCCGCCGGCCACTACGTGGCCGCGGCGGGACCGCGGGAGCCCGCTACCAAGTTAGCAGTTGCCCGGGCCCGGCGGCCGGCGGGGACTCCTGCGCAGGGGTACATGCCCGCTCAGATCCGCGCTCTGCGCTCCACGGCGATCCCGCGCTGTGCCCGAGCCGCCGGGACTGCGGCTTCTCCGGCAAAACCTGCCTCCGGGACCGAGCAGAGGAGACGGGCAGCCCCAGGAACCAATGGGAAAGCAGGAGCACTGGTGGGCGGAGGCTGCGGCGCCCCCGGCGGCAGGGCGTCAGGTAGAGAAGGCGGGGCCGAAGCGCTGGCACCCAGGTCCCAGAGGATCGCTGAGGCGCAGGGGATCGCGACAGAGCGCAAGTCCCTGGAGGGTGGAAGCGGAGCCCGGAGTCAGAGTCAAGCGCTGGGACTCCGAACTTAGCGAGAGAGTGGCTAGCTGTCCTCGGGATGCCAGAGAAACAGCTGAGGGGGTGGTGAGACCTTGGAGAAGAACTAGACTTTGTCTCAGAAAAGTAGAAAGGAGAAAACTGCTCAGGAGAAGGAGGGTATTATAAAGAAAATGGGAAATACGTGCACAGTCACGCACGCACACACACCCTCCAGCCTGCTGAGGGAATAAGAGGAAGTCCGTGGTAATAGAGAGTGCATCCAAACTGAGCTAACCTGCCACCTCTCATTTTGTGTTTAACCTCCTTGGACCTCAGTTTCCTCAACTATAAAAGGAAACATTAATACTAATATTGTCTAGCTATGGACAGAATTAAAGCATATGTGTGTGTGTATGTGTATATATGGGGGGGGGGGATGAAGAGTTCCAAAAGCTAATTTTGTCTGTATTTCTGTTTACAAACTAAAAAAGTGAAGTCAAAGACTTTCACCTTTTGGAAGGAAGGAAAATAGCCAATATATCTCTGTATTTAATTAGGACCAAGTTTAATTAGAACAGGCTCTGTGTTCCTAGCCTCAGCTAGGCAGAGGATGAAGAGTTCACATTTCCAATTTACTGTGTCTGAGCCCTGGATTGCAAACCACCAAGATGCAAAAGAGGGTGCTTTATTTTCCTTACCTGTAAGAACTAAGAAAAAGAACTTTCACCAAAGGCACCAATAGAATCACTTTCAGATCTTCCCAGGGGCTGGAGGAGTGAGCTTTTGGGGCTACTTGAATCTCCTTGAAAGCCAGCTCTCAGTTCAGCAGAAAGGAAATGCTTCCTTGCTTGCCTTCTGCTCTAGTTTCATTCTGAGCTCCTTGATCTGAGGTATAAATTCAGCACTTTTAGTTCCACAGACGTTGATTGAGAGGTATGCCAGGTGCTTGCAGGGGGATACAAAGATGAATAAGATAGGTCTTCTATCCTTAAGGAGCTTATGGTCAAGGCAAGAAATTGATATTGCATAGTATTGTTCCATTATTCATTTTTAAAGACAGTATGCCATAGGAGATGAGGAGAGAGTAACAGAAAAACACAAACAGGTCCTCAAGCCCAGGAGTCCTCCAGAATCTTAGATTTCTCTTTGTCAGAACAGCTTTGCCAAAGGTCCTTAGAACTGAAGGACTCAAGTTGAAAGCCCCTTCAGTTAATGAGCCCTTTTATGCTTCTGCAGTTTTTACAAATGATACATGAGATGAAGCGCTTCATCATATTGGACAGCAATTTTGTCCTGATCAGTCCTCGCGCCCCCCGCCCCCCGCCATAGAAAGCTGTAAGGCAAAATGGACTCTGGCTGTCAGGCTTGCATTGTGACACTTCAGAATTATCCACAGGGATGTGAAGACCTGCTGAGGCAAAAGGACGATTCTAGTGACTTGGCTAAGTTGTGAGAGCGAGGCTGAAGAGGAAGCTCAGTGGGGCGGTCTGAATCCACCCCTGGGCCTCACAATGACTTTCCTCGTCAGGAGTATTGGTCTTTATCTAAGCCCCTATGTGGTTGATTCAGCACAGCTGAACTGAAATGATGATTTCAGCAAGCCATTCACATAGAAGAAGAGGAAGGATTGCCTTTCAGTACACTGGGAAGGATGCAGCAAGGACATGGTCTGAATTACTAAGAGTGAGAGTGATAATAGTTACTGCTTGAGCCCTAGGCATTTTCTATGGATGGTCTCACTTAATCCTGGCAACGAACCTATAAGATATATTTTACTAAGCCCACTTTACAGATAAAGAAACTGAGGATCTACAAAGTCAAATCACTTGCCAGAGGTCACACAGCAGGCTAGTGGTGGAGTTGTGGTTTGAACCCAGCAATATGGTTCCAAGGCACTCTTAGGCATCCGAGTATAATATCAACTCAGAACAGCCAACTTTTCCAAGTATCTATGTATATATAGATTTTAAATATCCATAGAGCATTGTTGTCTAGATTGCATATGTGAAAAAATAAACTTGAGCACAGACCAATTTGTCCACAAACACAAGTTACTTCATGTCAGGCAAGGTTTTAAGCACTTTACAAATGTTAATCTGCTGAATCCTCATAGCAACCCAATGAGATAGCAACTCTTACTATTCTCTCATTATATTTTTGAGATATGTGAAAATTATGGCACAGACAAGTTAAATAATTTGCCCAACATCACACAGCTATCTAGAATTGAAACCAAGACCCAGACTGAACAGCATTCATGCTCTGAACTTTTGAAGATCAAAGTCAAGTACTAGATAGTAGTTCTCAAAATTTTAAAAGCTTAACCCCAAATAGATATATTTTACTTTGTAACTCATGGCACATACATACATATACATATATATATATACAAATAAAATTTCACAAAACAATATTTTCCCTTCCCATAAGCAATGCAGTACGAAATTTGTATATTTTATCTAAAATAAGGATGCAAGATGTGATGCACTAATGTTTTTCACACTTTAGCACCTAGAGTTTCAAAGTATACTTGATCATTTCCAGATCTGTTTGTGAGGAAAATGTGAATGTAGTTCAGGCTAAGAGTTTCCAATCCAGAACTGGGCAAATGCAAGGGAGGGTTCTATAAATAGAAGATGATCAGAAGGTCAATATAATTCCCTAAAATTATCCTACTCAGATTCATGGACAGATCCTGGGCTATGGCCAAACCACTGGACCAAAATCAGTTTAGATTCATCTCAATTCTACAGTTCAACTTTCCTATCTTATTAGTTAAATTATAATCATTTTCCTCAGCATCCAAAATGTGTCCTCTCTAACAGGGACTCATCATAGATGCCCCTAATGTTGGCATCTTTGGGGCCAGAGAAGAGTGTGAAAACATGGTTCTTTTAAAATTTGTTTTCCTGTAATGTCACTGTAGGCCAAGGCCAAAAAAAAATTTTTTTTAAAGACATAGTAACTTCTGGGAAGCAAATAGCTTCACATGATGACAGAACCAATCTAGCCTACAGATTAGGAGGGAAAAGGTCATCTTACTACAATATGATCAGCCTCTTTACATCCTTTTGGATGTGCTCCCAAGTGTTTGGTTCAGGGAAGAGCACCTATGTACATCCAGTAAATGCTCATTGTGTTTTCTGATTGAACACCAGCCTTGATTTCTGTATTTTTCTCTTAAGAAATGGGAGACATCACCTCTGGGAATCTCTGTGGTATCTGCCAGTCTCTGCTGTGTGAGTGGGGCCAGGTGAATGTCAACTCTGTCTCTCTCAGATGGAGGATGTTCTAGCACAAGTCATCACATCCTTCATCTATTCCCAATGTCGTGAGCTTTCTGTCAAGCTTACGTTTAGGACTTAAAAAAACAGAAATCAACGATTATTCTTTCTTATACACATAAAGTTAGAAAGTCGTAAACTCAGAGTGAACATTTTTACAAAATCACAAGTTAATATGTTCCTGACTAATGCACTGAAAATGCAAAATGTCAGATTATCTTTGGAGTATGAAGATGATGATATTATACATCTTAGGTGAATTATTTTTATTATTGTTATTAATGACGGATTTGCCTACTGCCCATGAGTCTATGAAAGTAAAATTTTGAGACAGAACAATCCTCTTCCAAAGGATAACCTAGACTGGATTTTCTGACTTGCACCTGAGAATGCTGCATAATAAAGACCATGGTAGTTTCTGAAGATACAGCCAGGAGGAAAAGCTGTCATATCCTCCCAAGCTTTTGTTTGTGTCTGAGGCTCCAGGGGTTACAGCACAAGATTCCAGAAGATAAGTAGAAGTTTTAAATGATGATGGAAAAGAATGGTGGAGGAAGGATAACAACAGGAATTGCACCTGTCTGATTCTATAAACTAGAGGCTGAGACAGATGGGAAACTAAGTTTTGTTAGCAAATGAAAACACTCTTTAGCCAGCATGGTGGCACATGCATGTCATCAGAGCAACTTGGGAGGTTGAGGCAAGAGGATCTCAAGTTTGAGACCAGCCCTAGTAACTTAGCAAGGCCCTGTCATAAAATAAAAAATAAAAAGAGCTGGGGATATGGCTCGGTGGTTAAGTGCCCCCAGGTTCAATCTCTGATACCAAAAAAAGAAAAAAACAAAACAAAACAAAATCACATGCCTTTAATGGACCATAGGGGATGTATGCTGTGTATGGTAATCTGATCTCGTGGGTCAGTATTTCTCAACATGTCATATATGGAGCACTTACATCAGATCATGAAGGGAGCCCAGATGCTGGTCCTATGGCCCTACCCAAAGGTCTTAGAATCTGTACTTTTTAAGGGCCACCCCTATAAATATCAAGTATCCTAAGGCTTGAAGATGCTGAAGATGATCCTGATTTGGAAATCAAAGAACCATTTCACAGGGTAAATGCACACGCCTCTGTAAAAGGGGCTAGAATGCACTTGATCAATTGCAGTTTGTCTACTTGGACCTCTTTCTATTCTGTTGGAGATCAACCACCTTAAGGAAACAAAAGTAGCTTAGCAGCTGGACAAGTACTGTCGTGTTCTAAAAATAACTGGACACAAATACGCGAGCACACACACGTACACACGTACACATGGAGAATACTGTTCCCTGGAGGATTCTGTTCATACAAAATTCAAAATGGTGACCTACTTCCCACAGAAGATTCCAGACTTTTTATTTGTCTTTCCAAGATGGATATTCACATCTGGGAATTTTTGTTATACTTTCAGCATGAAATGTTCTTTTATTATCACTCTTCATTTTTCAAAAAGACTTATTGAATACTCTGCCTATTGAGGAAATAGAAGACAAGCAAACACATTTACTTGTTTGTATTCATTACAGAGGTTTGCTTTCAAATACTTCCATAGTCCATTTTCAGTTCTTAAAGCATTCTCTTTAACTTTGTCTACACTGCATGGAAAGTAGTTTCTTCCGCCACTAACCCCAACTATTAGAATACAAAATGATGGAAATAGCACCCTAGCCAATAGAGACTCTTTCTCTAGCCACAGGTCCTTTTGCAATCCCAGGGGTAATTTTTAAGGATTTAGTGTGTGGTCTGCCAGTAAGTCATGTGGGAGCCTGTTAGAAATGCAGAATCTGGGTCCCTGTCCTAGACCTATTCAATCAGAACCTTAACAAGATCCCCAGGGGCTTCGTAGGCACAAGAAAGTAAGAAAACACTGCTCTAGCTGACTGATTCTCAAAAAAAGGGGCACATTGGCATCACCTAGGGAGCCTTGCAAAATACTGATGTCTGGGCCCCACCTCCAAGATCCTCATATTTTCTTGGTTTGGGTTTGGGTTTGACACCAGAATTTAACAAGTTCCCTATGTGGGAAGTGGTTAATTTTAGGATTGAGACAGGGAAGATATAAGATGAGCCTAAAAACATTCTGTTCTTTAAAAAATATATAATCTCACTCTGATCATGAGAAAACACAACAAACCAAATTGAGGGGCATTATACAGAATGGATTATTAATATTCTTCATAAGTATCAAGGTCATGAAAGATAAGGAAAGTATGAGGAATCACTACAGAAATTAAGAACTACAACTAACTACAGGGTGGGATCTTGGACAGAATCCTGGAAAAAATAAATAAAAGTGAAAAAGACATTTCATGGAAAAATAGTGAAAGTTGAATCAAATCTGTAGTTTAGTTTATATTGTACCAATGTCAATTGCATGTTCTTGATAATTATGATTATAATTATGTTATCATTAGGGGAAACTGAGTAAGGGATATTATAAAACTCTTTGTACTTTTTTAAAGCAACTTTACTGTAAGTCTAAAATTAGTTCAAAATGCATAATTAAAGAACAAAATTCCCAGATGTTTCTAAAGGTAGCTAAGATTGAGAATGACCACTCAAGCCCTTAATGGTTGAACTCGTTCTTTCCTCCTTTCTCTGTATTCAAGGAAAGTATTGCTTTCTTATATTGTCTTCATCAAGTGGCCCATCTTGGAGCAAGAACCCCGCTCTAAGTAGCAACATCAATGCTACTGCCTGACATCCACCCAGGAAAATGCAGTCGTGCCAAAGGAGCCACACTCTTGGAGCATCCACGTAATGGTAGACATCTTTTGAAATTGGGCTATACCATAGTTATTCTGCCTTCTTTTGGTAAGAGCATCCCAATTTGTTCTTAAGGAATTACCTATTTCCTTTGAATAGTCATAGCCTTGTCAATTCCGAGTGCGCTATCCTTGGACTTTGCATCTTGAGAACAGTAACACACTGCTGCAATGTCTGAACAAGGCAATCAATTAACTCCTATTAACGACATCCAGAGTTGCTGTGGTTCCAGCACTTTTCTCAAGTCCTTTTCTCTAGCTCTTTCTTTGATTCTCTGATACACCAAAAAAAACTTCCTTCTGATTGAGTTAGCAGAAGTCAGCTATTTCTTATTAGCAAGGAACCCTAAGAAATACAGGTGTGCTGACCCGAATCATCTGGTCTCCAGTCCAGGGGGGAGTAAGATGTATGAATGCAATCCAAAATCTCTTAGTGATACTAAAAGATGTAATAAGGATGCTCATTCCTCCAAATGTTAGAAAACCATTAACATTTCAAGTATGAGAAGAAAAATCCCTCTCACTAGAGGTTAAAATACTTTAAAAAAAAAGAGTGCACTGGCAGAAAAAAGATTTTTTTCCAATTCTGGCAAGACCAGATCCTATCACTGCACCATGTTGGAATTATCTGTCTTCCAACTAGGTTACAGAATCTTGAGAGCAAGAGCATACCATATCCTATGTATGTAGCATCTCCTGAGTGCTACCCCAGCACAATGTCTGTTCAATACAATAGTACACGATAAACACCTACTGAATGAATTTATGACTGTTGCCACAATGTGACTTCTAACTAGCTTTACTAAATGTCTGTTTGTTGAAAAAAAAAGTTAATCTAAAACCTGCATTAATTGATGAAAAGAAGCTTAAATACTTTAGGAGAAAAAAAAATCCACTTATAAAGTAAGGTAGCTTCTTTCCTAAAGAGTCTGTCTTTTCAATAAAATAATAATTGCATAAAACTTTCAGCTCAAACCATTATTATTTTGTCTTACTTGTAGAAGTTTCTTCCTACTTCCTTAAACAGCCGAATTAAGCACTGTTTGCAACATGAATCTGGTAGAAGGAAAACTTGAGGAGCCCTTCAGACTGTAGTTACAAGAACCTCCCTGTAGGCAGCCCAAGAAACATCACTCAAGATCCTAGTCAGGGTGGGAATAGTGGTGCTCTCATTTATAAAAAGCTCCATTCTTCTGTCGACTCCATCCACATGAAAGAATATTAGACCCTGTATTATACTTAGCCACATGGCAAAATTAACGGAAGAGCATCATTGTGGCAGGCAGAAAGATGAAATGGTGGGATATTTTGGCGTTGTGAAAGTCAGGGTTCTTCGTTGCCAAATATGGAATCCGTTCTACCTGGTTTAAGTAGGAAATGATTTATTAAAATTATTAGAACTGAGTCTTTTGAAGAACTGAAGAAACAGGCTCTGAAGTGAGCTTACAGGAAAAACCCCAGAACCTCCATGCAGAACTGACAGGAAAGGGAATTGCTGCTCCTGATGATTCCAGAACCACGCTGCCTCTCCCACCATCTGTGCCTGTGGAATGGATGCCCTGCACCCCACTTGCTTCTTCACATAAATCACTTTTGTATCTACATCTGTATATGTGCATCTGATTAGCAGAACTAAGTCACATGACTGCACCCTGGAGGCAAGGAAACTGAGAAATGTGGGAGTTCTGCATTCTATCTTGGGAAGATAGGATTTACAGCATGGGGAACCATCATAATGCAGAAGGAGTGTCAAAAGATTTGGCTAACAGGGTAAGCCAGCATAATTTAGACTTTAAAAGGCTTCAGCATTTGATTAATTGTGCCAATCTGCCCCTTGGCCTAATACCTTCAGATGTCAGGTAGATGTGCGCCTAAGCATCTGCTTCAGGTGGCTTCTCCAACAGCAGTCATTGCTCCACTAAATATCTCATGAGGGAAAAGAATGATCATGTACTGAACATACTCTACAGCATACACTGAGCTAAATGCTTTATATGCATTATGTATATAATCTCCTCAACAATCCCAATACAAGGGTATAATACTCATTTTACAGATAAGGAAATCAGTGCTGAGAAATTAAGTTGTTTTTCTCAAAGTTGCAGAGTAGAGTGGGACTAGGATTTAATCCAAGGTCTGACTCACACCCATGTTCTTTCTATTATATTGGGTTTTTAACTAAGGCAATCATGGAACTACTGAAGGTGGCACTGGCTTCAGGACCATATAAATGTGCATATGCATCTTTGTGGAGCAGTCATCAATAGCTTTCATCAGATTTCAAACAGGTATGTGACCCCTAGACAGTAATGAACCCTGCACCCCTAAAAGTTGTAGTAGATCCATTTCTGACCATAAGGCTGTTTATTAGAGTAAAGCAAGTAAAGTACACACACCAACTAAAATTTTTGTATTGGACTAAAGAAAATAACTACATGAAATCTACCCTCTTAACAAACGCTAAGTGTATGGTACATTAGGTATAAGCACAAAGTTTTACAGAAGTGCTCGAACTTTTTCGTCATACAGAACTGAAACTTTGCATATATTTGACAGTAGTGCCTCATTTCCCCTGCCCCCAGCCCCTGGAAACCAACATTTTACCTTCTGCTTCTATGAGTTTGACTCTCCAATTGAATTTTATTTTTTATTTTATTGGGTTATAATTATACATAATAGTGGAATTCATGATGCTGTATTTGTATATGCACATAAATTGCTCAATACATCTCCCAGTATATTTCCTTCCACCCCCATCCTCCTTCTCCCTGATCTGCTGGCTCTACTCTACTGTTATCCCTTCTATATTATTTTAATTAGTACATTATAATTATATATAAAATGGGATTATTGTGGTACAATTGCACATGGACATGGGATAATCTGATAGATTTCATTTCCCATGTTCCCTCCCCTCCCCATCAATCCCCTTCCTCTACTTTATTGGTCTCTGGCTAAATTTTTAAATTTTTTATCTTAGCACTTATTTTTTGTGATATCATTTTGCAATATAAAATTTAAATTTAAGATCTGAGCCAGGAGCCCTATCTCTTGTGTGTGGGGGGGTGGGTGGGGGGAGGTCATGTATGAGCAAGGGTTAAACCTGATCAGAAATGTTCTCTCTGAAAGGTGAGAAAAGGCTGAGCAAACCAGGAACATATTTTTCATTTAACTACTGAAGTCCTCACTGTACATCAGAAGGCCTAGCATCTATTTGTGACTTTGCCACCGACTCCATTTATCAGGGCCTCCATCACCTGTATGCTGGAGGTAATATAAAACCTGCCATCATTTCCCCCATCACAACGTTATGAGATTGTTTTGAAAGTACTTTCATTTCCCCAACAGAAAGGCATTATAGATCTATATATATTCCTGTTATGACTTCTTTGGGGGAAAGAAAAGCACCTCAGAGAAGACTTGGCTCACAACTTCTAGTACTGAGTGATTTCTGAGCCTCACAGGCATCCATACATGAGATATTCTTTATGAAGAAAGACTTGTTTATTTCTTATTCTTTCATTTCTATTGGGTTGTTTCTTCTCCTCTTTTCATCTGTTATTTTTATTTTTTTAATCCAATATAAATAAACCTCTCACATTGTGTTAGCTAGCTGGAATTGCTTTAGATGGTTCATTATTTATGTTTTGCTGTCAACATGCATAATATTTTACAGAACACAAAAGCTTTTCTCTAGAAAGAAGAAAAAGATTGTTTTAAAATAGAAAGATGCAAAGGAGCCCAGGAGAGTCAGCCTAGCCAACTGGTAGAAGTAGTAGTATACACCATAAATGCCTGAATAGGAGAACTTCTAAGGTAGCATTTTATGAACAGGGTCAACCATCTGAGTGTGAAATGTCCCTTTCTTTGCCGTCTAGTCCCCAAGCAATCAGTTTTCTAAATGGCATTTTAGAAAGGTAATGAATATCTACTAACACTGGATGTCAACTTAATTTCAAAGCCATGGAATGGACCATAAATAAAAACAGTGAGTGATTTTCATGGCTCACCCTATTTGTACCAAAGGAAGTATGGATCATTAAGAGGGGAAACTGAGAGTGTGTCCTGAATAGGCTAAAATGCCAGAGTATGGAGTTCAGTCATTGCTTCTTGTGTTCTTCATGTTATGCTTACATTTTGTTTTCTCGAGTGGTTTTTATAAAGCAAAACATAAAGAAATGTACAGTTATGGTGGTATCAAATGTACAGATTCCACATGTGACATTTATTATGTGGGTGACAGGGAGGAGAGACAAAGGAGAAATTTTGAAAACTGCTTCCTCTTAATATCATCTTCCATCTACTACAGTTTTTAATTTCAAACCATAATTATATGTTATATTGCTTGGGTGAAGATTAATTTTACTTTTTCAATTTGATACCTGATGTAGGAGCAGGAGCTCCCAGTTGAAGAGCTCCTCAGAGCTGCACAAGACACCTGAGCTCCACTCTGTTGCATCCATAGGAAGCAGGTGATTCCTTCCATAGCTATTGGTCCTCCAGACTTGACTTTTCCTTTACATAACTCCCCTATGCATTTCTCTCTTCAATGTCAAGTTCCACTTTTCAGATTTAGGCAGGGGCCCATCACCTCTAAGATTACTGCACTAGCCTTCTTAATGAATTCCGGCTTCTAGTCCAGCCCTTCCAGTTTCTCAAGAACTCTTGGGCCGGAGTAATCTTCCAGAAACACTGCTTTGATCATGCAGTTCTTTTGCCTCTTGAGGGCTACCTAATGCTAATAAGAAAGACCAAAATTCCTAGCTGAGCATGTAAGGCCCCACTATCTTTCCAGGATCATTTCCCAGGCCTCTCCCCACAAAATTTACGCTCTTGCCAAACTGGATTATTCATTGTTTGTGACTCAGACTCTATTCTAGCCCTCTCTCCCATAAGTGTTTGTGCACCTAGAATTCTCTTCAGAATCTCTCTTTCCAAATTAAAATCTGACAACTACTCAAAGTCTATGTATCTAACAGAACTTAACCAAAATCTGTTCCTCTAGCTGGCAATTTTAAAACATGTCCTCCAATTGTTTGACACTCCTCCCACTGAGAGGTGGGGTTTAGGTTCCCTCTGAAGTCTGGGTGAACCTTAGGGCTTTGCTTTTAAACAACAATGCAGTAGAAGGATTGCCATGTAAGTTCCAAGGTTCTACCACAAATGGCCATGTAGCTTCTGTCTGCTTTTCTTGGAATGCTTGCTCTGGAGGAAGTCAGGCACCACAGAAGTCCCAATATGTTGGAGAGACTACAGGTACAATCTGGTGGAGAGGCCAGCTGAGCTCCTGCATCATGGTCAGTCTAGGAGTGAGTCAGCTTGACACCAGTCAAGCCTGAAGACGACTGCAGCCTCAATTTGTCAAATACTTCCCAAATACAGGATCAATTTGTCAAATACTTCCCAAATTCCTGACTCCCAAAGCAATAGCAAAATAAATGGCTATTTTAAGTTACTAAATTTGGGGGTAATATGTTATGCAACAATAGTAATTAGGATACTCTATCAATTCTCTTCTTTACTATCCAATCCTACTTCATCTCTCATTGCTCTAAATTCCAAAGCAATTATTCTTTGCTCTTATTCATTCAGAAAACATTAACTGAAGCATATACTAAATGACAAATATTGTGCTAGATGCTGGGAAAGCAACAGTTTAGAGAAAGACACTAATCCTGTGTCTTAGTCCACTTTCTGTTGTTATAACAGAATGCCCACAGTTGAGTAATTTATAAGGAAAAGAGGTTTATTTTGTCTCACAGTCTTCCAGTCTAGAAGCTAGAAAGTCCAAGAGTGGGCAGCCACATCTGGTGAGGGCCTTGTGCTATATCAACTCCTGGTTAAAAAAAAAAGGACAAGAAAGGACCTGTGGAAGAGAGAAAATGGGGCCTTAATTCCTGCAATATATAGCCCATTCCACAATAAAAGCATTAGCCATTCATGAGGGCTCTGCCCCCATGACCCAAATACCTCCAAAGTGGAAAGCCTAGGCATGAACTCCAAGGCACCCAAATTTGCAAGGTAAAGGAAGAATTTCCTACAAATAGAAAGAGAAATCAGAGTAAAAGAAGGACACCAAAGTTTCTGAGTCACTAAAATCAAGGTAAATTAGTGTTTCAAGGAGCAGAGAGGAATCAATTCTGCCAAACACTATGGACACCATATGAAGTCAGGTCTGAAAAGTAAGTGTAATTTTCATTTAGACTTGTTTTATTGCAGTCAGGGACATTTATTTTAAAACACTGTTAGGTATTAATGAGACAGAGTTGGGAAGGCCCTGATTCCGCCTATTCTGGTTTCCTAGCAGAGGACAAGCTACTTACGAAAAACTGTTGCCATCAATGACCAGGTGCAGGAGCTGCTGACTCCTCCCCTGCAGCTTTCCAGGGATTCACACGTGCATGATATGCCTGTATGAGAGGGATCAATGACCTTCTTTGGGTGGGGCTAGTGAGCACCTCCACAATTTTTTATAAGCCATGCAGACAGATTGCTGTGTGGAGTGTAACCCCCTGTGCTGAGAGCAAAGCTCTGACAAGATGTGCAGAAATTGCAAGATCACTCCCAATAGCGGACTGTGTGCTTACAAGGGCCCACCCTTTTTGTCTATGTAAGGTTTGCTCCTCAAATCCTCAGGGAGCAGACGGCGAATGCAACTCCATGCACTGATTCCCTTTTGCTTGAGCACAATCCTCAATAAAGCCTCGTTTGGAAGTTATTGTTTGCCTCTTTGTAATTTCCATCTCAAATCAAGAAAAAGAATCTTCAGAGGAGCTAGTAACACTAACTGGTAACATCAAAAAGAGCTGTCCTTTGCCTATGTGTATTTCTATCAAGTGTAGCTTCCCTCCAGTTCTTGAGTGTCAGCCTTTGTCTTTGCTTTACCCATTGCTAACGTCTGAGGTCCCACCACAGTCCACAGTTGTTGATCCATGCAAACTGAATCATCTCTGTTCTTTTCTCTTATGTCTGCTAGTCACCCCTCTCTTGCTCTCTTAGCTGCTTACAGTGTCCTCCAGCTTGGTAGGCAGAATCCTAAGAACATTGGACACCTCCCTTGGGTCATTGCTACTCTGCTACCCAGGAGCCCTATTAGACAAGGCCCTTCTTAAGAGTTCATGGTATAAATTCTCTAAGTTTATATTAATTCAGGGCATAGAACTTGATAGATGAAACCAAATTTTAAAGAACTCTCCCAAAACCTATTCTCTCTTAAGAGCCTAGCTCTTAAAAATTTAAAAACAAAAAAATGTTTTGGTGTTTAGGCTAGTCACTCAGCTCTGGATTTTGAAAACTTTCCCGAATGTGAAAATTTCTTTATCTTATACTGTATTCACTATTCCTTGACCAGGAAATGCCGTTGATACAATGAGGAGGAAATGGGACAACAGAGACTTTTCAAAAAACAAAAACATATATTGGATAGTATTTCAAAAGTTATTATGTGCCTATACTGGTTGTGTACATTGTAAGTGATCAAGTCATATTTAAAATATTTGCTGATGATTCTTAGGAAACTGTCAAGTTAGAAAAATACATTTTAGTTGGCCAGACATTTGCTATCATTTAGTAACTTTGGGTTTTAAAGGACTCTTCAGTGAATTACTGGGTCTTAGGCTGCAAACATAAATTACAAATAGCATTAGCTATCATAGTGTTGTTCGTGGTTATGGTCTTTCTGCCCCCAAAAATGATGTCCCACAGGCATTATTAAATGAGAAGTACAGATCCGTATATTTCTACCTATAATTATGCTTCTTTACATGAAAGTAAAACTCTTTATTAAAACAGACAAGGACAAATATTTATTAGTATCACTAATTGCTCTGTTTAAATAGGACATATAATTAGATACAACTAAAAGAAATGTCAGCCACTAAATACATTTATGTCCTCCTTTCTCATAACCTTTGTGTTTAAGCACTGTTAAATTTAACTCTGGGTTTATTCTGAGTTTAAATGGAATGAATTTACCCTTTTATCTTCCCAAGAATCAAACCTCAAGTTTCTAGACCACTCTCCCGTTGACAGAACTTTAGCTGTTTCTCATTAAGGAATAATCCTATAACTGCTTATTTGTCCTACCTACCACTCAAGCAGTTCCCTACAAGTTCCAGTTCTCTTCTTTTAAGAACTCATCTATATTCCTCTTTTATCTTCCCAGAAATCTTAGTGGAAATTGAGAGAAAAATATAGACACATAGTGTCTTTGCAATTATAGACTGAGTGCCCTGGGGCAATCTCTTCCCCAAACTAGAGAATACATAGTTCTTCTCTGTCTATCTCTCCACCTTTCTCTTTTGAGAAAACCTCACTGGCCCCCATCTTCCAGCAATAATCCTATACCACGATTTCACACGTAAAATTGCCTTCCAATGGGGATGGAGGCAACAAAACAAAGCTTATCAAAAGTTATTTTCCTCATTTAGAGCTTATGATTTTTTTAAAAGGACATAATATCACCTTAGTTGGGCTAATTTCCATTGGCAGAAAAGCAAGGCAATCATTTTAGGCATGAATACACCACCTTGACAATGGTGTTCTTATTTTGGTTTTACAAGGAAGGGAAGGTAGAGGAGTTTGTAAGTAAGAGCAATCAAATCTTAGATGCCAGCCTGAAGATTCAGCAAATTTGGGGAAATAATGTTGGTGGGAGAAATAAATAAAAAAACAAAAACTACCAAGAAAACACAAGAAGAAAATAACCCTGAATCTGCTCCAAAGTGCTTATGTTGATAAGGGAAGAAAAGAGGAAGCATATGCATGGATTAAAAAACCAGAACTAAGCTGAGTGCGGTGGCGCAAGCCTGTAATCCCAGCACTTTGGGAGGCTGAGATAGGAGAATCGCGAGTTCAAAGCCAGCCTCAGCAATGGCGAGGCGCTAAGCAACTCAGTAAGACCCTACATAAAACACAAAACAGGGCTGGGGATGTGGCTCAGTGGTCGAGTGCCCCTGAGTTCAATCTCCAGTACCAAAAAAAAAAAAAAAAACAGACTAAGGCTGGGGTGTAGCTCAATGGTAAGTGCTTGCCTAGCATACAAAAAGGCCCCGGGTTCAATTTCCAGCACTGCAAGAAAAACAAAAACCTCACTGGCCCCCACAGAACTAAAGAATTATTGGTCCTATGGTTGGAAAATTAATTTTTGTTGTCTATGATGGTGAATGGAAGGATTAAAAACCAGCGGTCCAATATCTTTCTGGAGCCTCCTTGAGGAAACAACGCATATTTGTTGATGAAGGAAAGCTAGAGACAGAGCTTCTATGAGGAAGTTGGACTGTGGGGTTGAAGACGAGCTGACAATTTTCTGTGCAGAGATAATTTGGTGGGATTATATGAAAGAGAAGTGGCTGTACTTACACCTGATCTATGACGTACTTAAACATCTTAGGGATGTGTTTTTAGCTTTTGTCTCCCTCACATGACTCAGAGTGGGTGGGTTTGTGGCGCACCACACTCTGAAAACCTGTCGCTAATTTCTGCAAGATCACATTGGACAATTTCTCTGCTCATCTGAACCATATTTCACTCTCTTTCTATTTCCAGCACTAAAAGTATAAGATGAAGTTATAGGAAATTTTATGGAATGTGTAGAGTAAATATGTCTTCTAGTTATTTTTAACTCTACTTCTCTTTATCATTTAGGAAGATTCATGAATTGACATTGGTTCATCTAGAAAGGGCAGCAATTGCTTCCTTCATTTCAAACAGTCTGGGTGGAGTATCCCATGATGACTTCTTCCCTCTCAGATAATCAAGCATAACCTAAAATTTACTAAAATGGAATTAAGAATAATGTGTTTACTTTGAAAACCACATTTTCTGATAATGTTGTTTTCTACTTTTGGTGAAACCTCTTACACTGTTCTAATAAGTTATTGAGTTAGAAACATCAGCTGTGTCCAACAAAAAGAGACTGTAATGTTGTTATCTGCCTCAGATGATCACTTTCCTATTGTGCCTTAAGAAACAAAAACATCCTGTGCTGTTTGCTTCACAATAATCCACTGGGGAGTGGAGATTTGAAGGTTATAGGCAAAACAAGATTGGCCACCTGCTGATAGTTGCTGATAATTGTTGGGGCAGAGTGATGGATGTAAGAGTTCATTATTCTGTTCTTTTTTTTCTTAATTAAATCAAACATGCATATGAGGATATATACAGTAGCAATATGTATAACACCAAAAATCTGGAAATGACTGAATTATTCAATAATAGAAGAATGGCTAAAGAAAAGAGACAAAGCATATTCAAAAGGTAAGTTATCATATGGTCAATAAAAAAAAAAGCCATTATGTTTTCAATGGATATTTAATGACATGAAATAATGCTCACAATTTGCTAAGCAGTAAAGGGTGGCAATCCATATGCACAGCATAATACCAATTTTTTTAAAATAAATTAAGGACTAGGAATGTAATTCAATGGTAGAACATTTGCCTAGTAAGCATGAAGCCCTGGGTTCTACCTCCCAGCACTACAAATAACAAAATCAAAAATAAATTAAAATGTAAATCTTTGAAATAAAATTCCCCAGGCTGGCTTGATTTTAATGTTAATCCCCCCAAAATCAGAAATATTTATGAATAGAGATGCTCCTTGTAGAGTTTATTATAACAAAAAATAAGGCATAGTTCAGAAATTGCTTAAATTAATGTGCTATGTCTTTTTAGTGAAGAACCATAGTCATTAAAAGTTGTATTTTTAAAAAATGTGTCATTATATTGGAATATATTTGTGAAATGATGAGTCAGGTACTGTGCCTTAATTCCAAATTTCATATAGTACCACCCACTTTTATTGAAAAGGGATTCAAATCTATTATTTAGCTTGGTAATAAGGAATTTAAATTTTTCAAGTGTAGGGACAACAGTGGAAGTATTAGGTAGCTATCTGGTTTGGAGCTATTAGGTTAGGAATAAATCATAGATGAAAACAACACGCCTACTGATTTCTAAGTTCTTTTCTAAATGATACAAGGCCAATCAAATTAAGCTCTCTAATCCAGGCTTTGAAGCAAATCCTTATTGGGTGCTATAGACAAGAATCCCAGCATGACCTTCTTGGTCCCTGTCCTCAGCCCTTGGCCTAGACTGAAGTTTCTTGGCTTATGATATTTTAATGAACACTCTAAATACCCTATTCATCCTAGAGCCCCCCACTGCTCCTCCCAGGAGAAACAATCTACTATCTCCCAGATGATCAGGAGAGATTCACAGACCAGGCCCTGGGGCTTAGCACGTATACTTCTTTCTTTATTCAGACATGGGAGATACTTGAGGTGGTCATGTCCTGTCCCTGGGCATGTTGTAAAGATGGGAATAGACCTACATGGGACAGTTCATGTTAAGTCCTTACTTATCAGCATGGGTGTCTTGACATTCTTTTCAGATGATTTCCCATGACTGTTCACTTGGAACGGCAGAATCTAAAGCCAGGTCATAGCCTGTCTGCTTATTGTCGCCCTAGCACATGCCAATTAAAGAACTTTCTATTCCCATTCACAGCAAGATACGTAAAAAAGAACACATGATCTGAGTAATGTGGTACATCTGGAGAGCAGACCATTCATATGCATGCATAAAACTACAGGTGGAAGATTTCCAGAAATAAATTTCAATGTTGTTCTAATTTCCCAGTCATTTTGGATTCTTTTTTCCTATTTTTGCATTATCATTTTTAGAAAAAAAATTCTACTATTAGTATATTTTTTAAAAAACAAGGTGAATATTTAAAGATACATTTTCTTCTAGTTTCCTAAGGCGTGTGTGTGTGTGTGTGTGTGTGTGTGTGTGTGTGCGCACCACATAGGATTTTCTAGGTGTGAAACTAAACTTAGTTATCACTGATAATGACCGCTTATTCTACCAACTCGGATGTGTTTGGAAACTTGCCTGACAAATTGTAGGAGCCAACAGTCTTCCGTCTTGCCTTCTAGCTCACTCTTCATTCCAATGTGCAAAGGTAGTTGCCCCAATTGCTCTGTTTACCAGTTTTAATAAGGCACCAACACAACAATTTATGGGGAGAATGAAACCTTTGAAGGAGGAATCACTAAATATTATGCTATGGTTTGAAAATGAAACATAGACAACTTTTTTCCCCTTAAATGTATAGGTATAGCTTGAGGTTCAATTTCCTAGTTTTTGTAGATACTGTTATCTATGATTTATGAGTCATTTATTTTGATATTTATCAACCATCCCTGAACACTTGCACAAGTACCACAAATGACAAAGGGGAATTTTTTGAAGGTCAAAGGTCAAGGGAAAAGATGATTGGATGGAATAGAGAAATATATACCTCAGAAGGAATGCAGGAAAGGCATTTTAGACAAATAACACTGTCTTGACACACTGACAGTTTGAGTTTTCCCCAAAGGAATTCCCTAACTCAAACCTCCTTAGAGATTCCCTCTGAGGGGCCACGCTCAGCCTTTCACCTCACTCAAGCAATCGCAGCAGCCCTGTCTTCTTTCAGAATTCCAGAGCCCTGGATTCATGCCCCAACCTGCAAACCCCACAGACTTGCAGGTGATCTCAGAGCAAAAGGAACTGAAGAATAGTCAACATGAGCCCCGCCTGTTCTAGGAAGTATAAAGCAGAACACATGATCCCTCTGAGAGCTTGGCAGTCTTGGGACAGTGGGACTAGTGCTTGTTCTGTAGAATCAAAGAACCCCCATGATCCTCTCTAGTTCCACTCCACAGACCCCAAGTGCACATGCCTGCCTCTGAATTGGCTGCTGCACTTTTGAATTATAGTGGTCTCTACTATTGAGGTATACAATGTCATAAAGGAGAGAAAGACTGCAGGTAGGTAGATGGAGGGTGGGTAGGTAGTTTAGGCTCTTCCTTCAGAAAAGCAAATCCCTTACAATTCAAACAAAATTATAAATTTAATGCAGCAAATCTTTTTATTTTTTTTAGAAAATTCTGCTCAGGAAATAATCAGTGGACAGATATTGACACAAAATATATTCATCAATTGTTGAATACCAAGGTGTGAATATTATCGATCCATTAAATATTAGAATGCAGTCAGGTTTATTAACTTAGGAAGAAGTCTAAATTTTGAAATGAAATGAAAAATTTTGGCTAAAAACAGGATTACGATATGATCCTATGAAGTTTAAACATTTACATAGAAAAGACTCTAGAAGGTTCCACACCAAAATATTTATCTGTGGCAGAGGTATTATGGGCAAATATCATTCTCTTTTTTATATATCTCCATGCTGACTCAACAAAACATAAAATAAAACAAGTAGAATCCATCCCTACCTTCTAGGATACAAGGAGATTTTTTTAAAAATGATAATTTGAACAGCTGAACATTCCATTTTCTGTGTGAGATCTTATTTGTGTCTGTACTAGGATGTATTACAGTCTTGTGTTTAAGTTTGAACCCAGCAGTGGAAGCACAGATATGACATACTTTATTTTCCAACTTACTAGCTCTGGCAAGTCAGAAAATCATTCTGGCCACACATTGAATAAAATCAGTCCAAATAGCATTAGCATCTTATCTCCATGCTGTTGGACTATGCTGTAATCTTCTGGCTGCAATCTGGCAACCTCACGGATGAATAGATCTATTCATCAGAAGATTCTTATTCGGGGATTTAAAATACATGGCATGGCTATCACCACTACCTCCTCTCACAACCATGGCAGACATCATTAATCACACTTTGTCCTGTGAACCCAGATGTGCCCTCAAAACCCTTTCCAACACAGCTGTTCCAAGCAGCCCCTATCAATCATTTATTTCAACTCAAGTTGAAATCTATTAGCCATATCTGCTCTGATTACTCTGGCTAGAACATTATTATTCCTTCGACTGGTTCCCAGGACTGTGGCGTCAAGGAGCATGACCACTTCTTTCTTTCATGATCTCTCTTTCCCTTAAAATGTTTAGAAGATGCAATGGTGTTGCTGACATGAGGCTAAAACTCTCCAGAGCTAAGAGAGTATTTTTAAAGACCTCTACTTTCAGTCCTGAACTACATAAAGGGGCCATCTTTTTTCAAGGTCTTTAAGAATTATGAGATGGAAATTTGCACGTTGTACTACTTATGATAACTGCATTTGTAGTCTAACTGTAAAATAATAGAATATTAGAATGGACTGATAGTCAAAGTCATAAATATTAACAGAAGGCAGAACTCCAAAAGGAGTGCCACAGACTGAAATGGGGAACATGGACCTCGAACTGAAACAATAAAGCAATGATTTTTGTATTCTACATCCAGAAAAATCATAGTTCTTCCAAAAATTTATCTGAAGAGGGCACTGTAAAATCCCAGAGAACTTCCACGCATATGATAGGCAGGATCCAACCTTCTAGAAACCACTTAGAAACATATGACAATGTGGCAGCTTAGTCACATTTTCTAACTCCCACCCTTGAATCCCCAAAAATCTCAATCTCTCTTCTCTCTCTCTCTCTTTCTCTCTCTCTCCCCCTGAAAGAAGAAAGCTGATGTGATCGCACCAGCACATCCTGTAGATAGGGTATTACTCAGGGAGAGGGAATGGCTTCAAGGAACTCCAAATGAGGGACACTAAAAATGGCAGGAGCAAAAAAATCAAAGGAAGAATATAGGAAAAATCCCCAGAGCTGAACAACAATGCATGTTTCTATTATGGAGTGGCCAACACCTCAGGAGGGAATTCTTGCCTGATTGAAGGGGTAAGTCTCCTGAGAAATTAAGGTCTAGAATAATTAGTAAAGAACAAAAGACAAAGTCAGAAAAGATAGTTTCAAAAGTTGGAGGCCCTGATAGGTCCAGTCCACACAGGAGCTAGAGCTATAGACAATTAGAAAATGGCTCCTGTGGTTTATTTAAAGGGGATATATCAAAGGCAGGGATATAGTTACAGAGGTGGAGTCTTGCTTCTTGATGTCTTGCAGGCAGCAGGTTGATTGGCATCTTGACAGGTCACACCCACCTCAGAGGGGCTGTGCAACTACAGCAGGTCACTCCATCTCTGGTGCTCTGTGGGACCTGGGGCAGAGTTGAACAGGGCTCACAGTGTGTCTGGGCAGTCTTACACAGAGGAAATGTCCAGTCACCAGATTCTCTTATTCATTAAGCTGCAATGCGCAACAGTCCAAACACAGTCCACAGATGGCTCTCAGCCTGTTTCTAGAATGGAAGCGCCCTTGCAATGCTAAACAGAAGCCGAGTGCAGTGGCACGCACCTGTAATCCCAGCACTTTGGGAGAATGAGACAGGAGAATCATGAGTTCAAAGCCAACCTCAGCAACAGTGAGGCGCTAAGAACTCAATGAGATCCTGTCTCTACATAAAACACAAAATAGGGATGGGGATGTGGCTCAGTGGTCAAGTACCCCTGAGTTTAATCCCAGGTAGCAAAAAAAAGAAAAAAGCTAAACAGATTAGAATATACACATCCTAATGAAATTTAAGACACTAATTTAAAGAGAAAGAAGGAGACACAGAGAGAATACTTACAAAAAATAAGAATCAATTTGATGTCAGACATACCAGAAACACTGGATACTAACATACACTAGGGAACCTCTTCAAGAGTTTAAGGGCAAAAAATCTTAAAGAGTATTTTGTTCCTGACATTCAATTCAGAGGTCAATTTTAAGTGCAAGAAACTCTAATTGCTTTAAAGAATTTACAAAGTGATTAAAGTTTAAAATGTTGAGTCATTTGGGGAAACTAGTTTGAGAGAAGGAAGTATTTTGGCCACTTTTGACATAATTCCCAAGGCAATATTTAGCAAAGTTGCCAAAAATGTACATTTTAAAAGAAAAAAAAGAGAAATAAAGACAAAAGAAAGAGAAAAGGTTAGGGACAAGTTCTTACTCAGCAGCTCAGTTAAGTGGCAGCAAGAAGTTATTACCTTCTGATATTCATTAGTGACTTATTTGAAATGAACTAGTTTTGAAATACAGTTTCCCGTACCTTGAATTTTGAGTTTACATTGTCAGTAAATATGACAGGGGCTCCATCCTTGTCCCCTTTTCCATGGTAAAGACAAAGGGCAAACAAGCAGACTTACTTCCCACCGATTTCTCATTGTCACCAGAGAAGAATGGCCAGGCTTCCTATAAGGCTATAAGGGGTTCTCTTTCACTTCTGGAATTAGGGCACGGGAAAGAGCATTGTTTGTCCTGTACATGAGCAGAGCATTGGTTTTGTCACATAACCACATAGAATGGCTGTTGGTGCCTGCCTGGCCTCCCTCACTCCAGTAGGAAGAGGGTGGATAACTTGGTAATTCATTTGCAAGATTTTCCTGACTCTGAAATATGTAAACAGGAGAAGGTCCAAAGGAATCGTGAGGTAATCTTCTCACATAATAACAGCTAGCTTTGTGTACAAAGAGCTTTCACATAATTCTGACTCAAGCCTCACAAACAGTCCTATGGGGTAAGAAAGAAATATAATTTTTATGTGTTTTCGTTTTACAGAAAAATAATTTAAGGCTTAGAGAATTAAATAAAATGTCCAGGAACATTCAGCAAGTTGCTCAGTCTGATACAGTGAGTACTTCTTGTGAATAGAACTTACTGTTCTGAACACAGGCTTTTAAAAAGGCATGTAAGTTCCTCATCAGGAAACTTAGGAACAGGCAGAGGGGAGATAAGTAGCAAACCATGTAAGCATGAAGAGAACTTCAGGTACTGGTAAGCATCAAGAAGAGGCTAAAAGAAGGAAAGTAGCGGAGGACATCTTGGGCTGCACCAGGAGCAGGTAGCTATTAACTCAGGTGGAGTTGGGAAGTTCTCCACATTGTCACCTGAATGTTAAGAAGACAGGCATGCAAGGACCTGGGGGAGAAGCAACCCTCGCCAAGGAGCAGGGACTTCATGACAGGAATGAACCTGCATGTAGACGGGTACCAAGAAGGACTGAGGTAGGTGGAACACAGTGAATGAAGAAAAAGGTAGTGGGAGAGTCCAAGAGGTAGGTAGGGGCCATCATGGAGAGCCTGGGTATTATTCTCAATGTCATAGGAGGTTTTGGTTTTTAAAAATATATCTTTATTGAGGTATATTATATACATCATAAAATCCAACCTTTTCAAGTATGCAATTCAATAATTTTTATAATTTGAGGAGTGCAAACACCCCCACATGTCAGTTTTAGAACATTTCTACTTCCCCAATAAGATCTCTCATGCCTAGTTATAGTTATAGTTAATATGCATCTTGCTTCTATAAATTTGCCTTTCTAGGAAATTTCTATAAATGCAATCATATAATATGGTCTTTGGTGTCTGGCTTCTTTTTCTTAGCATGTTTTTGAGGCTTTATAACATGTATCAGTAGTTTGTTCCTGTTTATTGCCAGGTAGTATTCCACAGTATGGATATAAATGTGTCCATTTATCTGCTCATAAATGGTTGTTTCCATTTTGGGTTATTATGAATCATGCTGCCATGAACAATTGTAGGTGAGTCTTCATATGGACATTTTTCTAACATTCCCCATGGATGGATATCTGGAAGTGGTACTGCTGAGTTATATAGAAGTTTTTTAGGTTTAATATTTTCAGAATCCCTCACAATATTTCCAAAGTGGATGCGCCATTTTATATTTTGACCAGCAATGTACAAGCCTTCTCATTTCTCAACATATTCACAAACATTTGTTGTTAGCTGTCTTATTTATTTATTTTTTTTATTTTTTTTAAATATTTACTTATTTTTTCAGTTGTAGGTGGACAGAATATCTTTATTTTATTTTTATGTGGTGCTGAGGACCGAACACAGTGCCTCATGCATGCTAGGCGAGCATGCTACCACTGCGCCATAACCTCAGCCCCAGCTGTCTTATTTATGATGGCCATTCTAGTGGCTGTGAAATGGTATCTCATTGTGGACTTAATTTGCATTTCCTTAATGACTAATGATGCTGGACATTTTTCCATGACCTTTTTACTAATGGAGGAGTTGTAAGCAGGGAAAGATGATATGATTTATGCTTTTAAAGTCCAGTCTCTTCCTAAATGGCAAACAGATGAGAGGTACAGTAATGCAAAGGGAGATGATGGTGTTTTACACTCGGGTTGTAACTATGGAGGTGGAGGGGAGTTTGAATAGGGTTACATTATGGAAGTACAGCCAACAGAGTTGACTGATAAACTAGATGTGGGGTGTGGGAGAAGCATTTAGCTTAACCAGTGAGTTGATAGTGGTGTCCTTTACTGCCATAGGAAGGCTTATGGAAGAGCAAATACAGGCAGCGATGCTGGGGGTTGATAGTCAATGCCTATTTCAATCATACTACATTTCTAGCACCTATTAGACATCCAAGAGGCAATGTGAAATATGTAATTGGATCTGAGGGTCTGGACCTCAGAGAAAAGGTCTTGGCTAGAGATAGAAAAATGAGTCAAAAATGTGTGACTAGTATTTGAAGCATTAGGATCTAGGCAGAGAATAAGGAGAAAAAGAGAGTAGAATAGAAAATGAAATCATAGCCATTTTTGAAAGAGTTGCTAATGAAGATCAGAGGATAAGGCTGACAATTTGAAAGTTAGAATTTGGGTAAAGATAGGTGAAAGGAAGTATTTAGAAATATGTTTCATTGACTGTGAATCCAGACCTGTGCTGTCTGATGCTATACTCACCAGCCACAGCGGCTAATTGAGCACTCAAAATGTGGATTGTTAAAATGAGATGTATATACATATACATACTTGGATTTTGTATAAATAATGTAAGCTCCCATTAGTAATTTTCATATTGGTTACATATAATAATAATAATAATAATTTGTATATATTGGGTTAATTAAAACTATTTGTACGAGCACTCTCCATAACTTCAACCCCTCTCTTCCATCTATCCCCATTCTATGCTAGACTGTGCTCTTGCCAGAATGCACCGCTTTGTTTGCAACCTTTGGATCTGATTGGTCCAAGAGTATATTTAAGCTTCTATACTTTCTGGAATAAAGGGTGTTTTCTGCATCTCCTTCCGGTGTTTCTGCGTCTCACTGGGGCAGAGCAGATTCTTTACCTACACCCCGGGGCCTGGGGAATTTGGCTCCACGGACTGCCACCATCCATCCAGAGAGATCCCATATCGTCTTCCTCCCTGAAGACCCCTTCCTTGTCTTTTCTGGACCCCAACTCGTTGAGCAGGACCCACATGGCACCCCCCCAGCCCCACTTTTAGCAATACTATTATTAAAATTAACTTTACCTGTTTCTTTGTATGTTTTAAATGTGGCTTCTAGGAACTTTAACACTGTATATGCAGTTCACATTATATTTCTTTTAGCCAGAACTTGTGTAATGTCCTCCCACAGTCTCATCCTGGCCTTCCAGAAATGTCACTGTGATATATGAGAGCTTCCTGCATGGGAACTTGAATTTATATGGGAATTCTGTAGGAATTGGCTACAGGTCTTTCTTAAGGTGCAAACAGGCACAAATCATCTCCATGGTTTAAAAGTGTCAATGTCCTGAGTATTTTTGATACATGTTTATGTTGTACACACAGACCTATATTTTAGCAAAACGACGCATGGATCATTTGATCCTTGCCGAACTGAGAAACTACTTTCCAAAGGGAAATATCAGATCCTTGATATTTGTAAGACTTAAGGTGCCCTTAATGACTTTGAAAAAGAGTCAATCAAGTCTGTCCCTTCCTCCATCTGGTTAAATACAAACTGATTAAATGAAGAAAAACTTAATTATTTAATGAGGTCATCATGAGTTAGAAATGACTTGATTTTTTCTTTTCTTTATCATCCTTGAGATTTTCTGCATGCCAAAAAAATGAGTGTCATTAAATTCTTTTCCAATTGCTATTGTTATGGCAAGAGTTTCCTTTTAGAACTAAGAAAAGTTCCCTTTGCTTACAGATCATAGAATAAACTACACAGACGTAACTAGGTGAAATTTCCCCCCTTTCCCCGTGCTGCAGAGAATAAGCTCATTTGAGTAAGATAATTTTCTCAAAGGGGTAGATACACAGTTTCACCTTTTACATGACAGATAATCAGGCAGATTTTATACAGACTTCTGTAAGAGCCTTTGTAATCTCAATAGAAAACTTTCTCTAATGTTTCTGATTAAAACATGGAATCCAGAGGCATAGTAATAGCTCATTCATCTAGTTCACAGAAGATTTGGTGACTGAGCTTCACATAGGTTGCTACTTGAAGCACTAACCCTTCTCTCCTAAGTACCTTGCCTGGTAGCTGACCTTGCTGCAAGGACAGAGCATGCTAAACACACTATCATCCTTACTGGATTTCTCAGAGAAGGCGCTTGTTTCAGAAAGACAATTGAAAGAGTTTTTGTCCTGCTACGCCATTGACTTCTCAGCTGCTGTAAGGAATGATACCTAACTTCTTTGGGCCATAGAAAGAAGGCATCTCTCCAGATCAGTAGTTCTTAAGTAAACTTAAATATTCATTAGAGGTCTGGTCAAAAGAGACTGCCCAGCCCTACCCCCATGAATTTCTAATCCATTAGGTCTGAGGTGAGAATTTGCATTTCTGATTGATTTTCCGAGGTATGCTAACACAGCTGGCTGAGGGACCACTCAGAAAGCCACTGGTCATCTCTGCCATCTCCCTTTAGCTCAACCTTCTATGATTTTGTACGTGTTACGTAGATGTTTGCAAGTTGGCTCACTTAATGCAAAAGTTCCCTAAAGATCTCAGACAGTCTAATAACTCTAAAACAGGTTTTTGAAAAGTGAACTAGTCATCAGAAATTCAGGCATCTTTGATTTTGATAAATGGAAACTAGATTATTTTATTAGCATTCTGAGATTGTATGTAAAAATATGCTTTGCAGTTTGGAGAGAAGATAAGTCAGTATTAATTTCTGTTCTCAGTGTACCAATTACTGCTTACCCATCTAACCATTACATTTCAGGTGAATTATAAATTTGAGAAAACATGCAGCATAGACTGCTTAATTACTCCCTGCATAAACTTCTCTGATGTGAGTGGTATTCTCCTTGGGTCACTTTGGCAGTACACAATTGTGTTTTATTTCCATCTCTGTTGCAATGAAGCTAAGAATCAAAAAAGAATCAAAAAGTTCTATGTGATAAAATGATCCTTATTAATTAAGCTCTTTGCAATGGGAATTTGTCAATGCATATGTTTTAGAAATAAATCAAAGATGGTGCCTTTCCAATGCTTGATGCAGAATCTAGTTTTGGGTATAATAGAGATGCTTTGAAATGTCTTAAATCATGGTTGAAACATTAGGGAAATAAATGTTAATCACAGTTCTGCTAGGGACTTGTTATACCTGGCGAAGTCACTTGCTCTCTTTTAGGTTTCTCTATTTGTGATATAGGAACAGCAGTTTTCCTTGTGTATTTGTTGAGAACATATTTCATTTTCAAGCAACACATTTCCCCAAAGTATTGACTGAGAAATGCTAGATTCTCTATCAGAACAGGCTGTCCTGTTTCACCAAGAGTACAACTTCCAAAGGTGCAGGCACCCATGGAGGTCAAGGGAAGAAGGCAACACCAGCTCCACCAGTCAGCCAGAGAAGAGAGGTGCAGGCTAGCTCACCTCACCCAATTCCAGAGCAAGTATCACCAGCATCAGAGATTATTAAGAAATGTCTTTTTGAAAAGACTTAAAACATAAGGTTCAATGCTGGCCAGTTCCCAGTGTTAATAAGAAGGAAAACTGATACATCATGGTTAAAAAGCAGTTAGACAGGACTTATCAAGATCTGCAGAAGGGCACTTTCTTAGCTCAGTAATCGCCTTTCTAGGAATACATTGGCAGGAAATGTCAGAGTTGCTGACAAATATTTGTATTCATAGAGAGTTACTACAGCACTGTATATGGTATAAAAAAACAGAAACCACCCAGAGTTACCAATAATAGAGGAGGGTTAAATAAATAATGGCTTGCCAGGACTTCTTCTAAATCAGTTTGGAAGAATAGCCAATGATATAGGAAAATGTTCTTGCTGTAATGTGAGGGAAAAAAGCCAGTGAAAACCTACAAAAGCATTATGATGCTATGTTGGAATGTGCTGGGTAAACTTTGTTTAGCTGGAAAGTATGGGTCTCAGAGGTCTGTTGCCTGCATAGGTTAGAGCTGGCTGAAAAGGGAACTTGTATAAAATTTAGAAGGCACACAGTGACAATGTGGCCATTGCTTCCTGAAGGTGTTTGTGATCAGATGCAGTACATTTAGAGGGAGAGGTGTCTAGGGGGTCACAGCTCTTCTCCACTCTGCATCCAACACTTCTTGCTTCTCGTCATGCTGATCTCAGGTCTAGCATCAGATACGTGTCCACAGATCCACAGAGGACTTCACAGGCCAGACCTTGTAAGAACCAAAGACAATTCCCACCCCTTAGCCACAGCATTATTTTTTCTTTTGTGGAAGACTCAGAAGTATTCATTATCCAAGCCATATCTGTGCTCTAAATCAGAGTGAGTGAAGTTCAACATGCTCTCGATTTTCCCACAAGTAAGATAGCAAAACAAATGGAATTGCCACAGGCTCAAGGGGCTCTAACTCTAGACCTTGACCAGGGACAGGCAGGGCTCCCTGACTCCAAGACTGCTTGTAATGAAATGTTGTGGGACCCCAGCTGCTAACTGTTTACGATGCACAAGTCCAAAACCCACACCCCATGTGCCTCCTCATGAGGGTAGTAAACCTCATGAGATTTGCATTTTTAAGACATTTAAGTTTGAAGTTGGTTTCATGCACACAGATTTGAAAGGAAAGGATATTTTGTCTCTACAGCAATTTTTTAATAGTTGGACACATTTATTTAAAACTCATTTGTATCTACAAAGCATCTTGCATCCACAGACTGATGGTCATGGATAACTAATAGGATTCTCCCCTTTTGCTCATCCCTTCGTTGGCCAGTCACCAAATCCAATCCAAGTAACCATCTGTCTAATCCATTGTTTCTTTCTGTCTACCAGCCTTGCTTGCATTCAGGCCACCAGCTTCTCTTCCCTGGTTACATCAGCCTCCCTCTTGGTCTTCCTGCCTCCAGTGTGTCCTTCATTTCATCCTCTAGAAGTCCAATCATATCTCTTGCTCCTGTCCAAAGACCTTTATTATTCTCACCTTCTTCCATTGCTTTTGGAATAAACACCCTTATTCAGTCATAAGATTCTCCACATGGCACGCTGCTTCCTTCCCCAGCCTCAGCTCACCCTGTCCTAGGCTCCCCTTTGCCTCTTATTCCCCCGCCTTTGCAAAGTGCTGTTTCCTCTCCCCTTCCTGGCTTTCTCTGGCTTACTGCCACTTATTCTCTAGGCCCCAGATCTCTGTAGGATCTTTGTGGGAAATCTCCTAAACATCCCCTAATATATCTTACATTTTAAGGGTGAGATTGGATAAAACAGGATGCAACCTTGACAAACATAATACAAGACTTGCCAGTTTATATCTTAGATTAGGACTACAAGCTATCTTAGAGAAAGTTCCCAGATTATTTGGTATGACCAACTCTCTTCTGTGCTACTTAGGAAAGTTTTAAGTGCTTTTAACCTTTCTTAGACTAAGTAACCTTTCTCTGGGATCCCACTGCACCCCTTTCCCACTTACACACCTCTATCAAAGCAATAATGGTGTCATTCTATAATTGCCTGACTCGCACCAGAGTGCAAGTATCTCAGGGACTGGAACTTTATTGTTTCTCCAGCACCTAGTACTTTGTTAACTAACTTACATGATATTGAACAAGAAGTTGTTGCAGGGCAACACTTCTGTACTCCTCACCCATTTCTTTTATTTATTTATTTATTTTTTGGTACTGGGGATTGAACTCAGGGGTACTCACCACTGAGCCCATCCCAAGCCCTATTTTGTGTTTTATGTAGAGACAGGGTCTCACTGAGTTGCTTAGTGTCTCACCGTTGCTGAGGCTGGCTTTGAACTTGTGATTCTCCTGTCTCAGCCTCCCAAAGTGCTGGGATTACAGGTGTGTGCCACTGTGCCCAGCTCTCCTCATCCATTTCTGGGTGTTGCTGCACAACTCTGATGGATTCCTCATTTCTGAGCAATGACAAAGGCCTGCACATTAGACTTCCAAGCAGGAAATGACTCTCCTGCTTCAAACTGTTTTTTTAAACACCCCACCCAAAGTCATAGGGCTATGAAATAAAATTCTACGGAGAGAACATTTGGAGAACTCTCTCATAAACAAAACTTAGAACAGGGCTTCCTGAGGTTGAGAAACTAGTCTAACTTTCTTGAGTCAGGAACAAAGGATCTGCAACCAGAATGGCATCTCCAGACACAGCAGAGGGGGAAGTGACATGGATGCACTATGGTGGCAGAAGAACATGACCTGGTCCAGCCTGGAGCAGAACTTTTCTCTTTGCTACAATAAAGAAAGATTACTGGGCTGGGTTTGTAGCTCCGTGGCAGAGCACTTGCCTAGCATGTGTGAGGCACTGGGTTCGATTCTTAGCCCTGCATATAAATAAACAAACAAACAAATAAATATCCATTGACAACTAATATATATATGGACCTTGATTTATGTGTGTGCATATATATATTATATATATATATTAGTTGTCAATGGACTGTTATTATTTATAATACATATTAGTTGTAAATGGACTTTTGTGTGTGTGTGTGTATGTGTATGAATTACCAATTTCTTTGGTGAGAAGAAATTAGAGGCTTATATCAGACTCACTGTGGAGCCTCTATCCTTTGTGCACTACAGAAGTAAATATATGGGTCTTGTTTGTTGATTTGGTTATTCTCAATAAAGGTTTGTATTCAAGAACACATTATTATAGACACTTAGACCCAGGGCTCCACCAGAAAATAAGAATCAAAATTCTACTTTTCAGCATGGACAAAACCAGGTAGCTAGTTCTCTATCCCTAACAACTAGCCTGGGCATCCTTCCCACCCCATATCCCTATCAGAGAGGGTTTTATTGTTAGGTCTTATCTGGTTCAAGTTCAGTCTATGACATGAATACCTAATTAATACACAAGATTTGCTGGAAGAAAGAAAGGAAGGAAGAAAGAAATAATTCACATGTTACCTGCCAACATTTCAGGTTCTCCATCTTAACATTTTATACCCTGTACCGCTTTCTTCATCACAAGCATAAATCTTATAAATGGATTCATGTATTTCTACTTTGTTATATTAACAGCTAGATGTAGCTCTAATGCCAAAGACTGTATTTTCTTCTACCATTAATCTTTCTGCAGCTTGTGAGCTGGAAAAGTCATAATGATGGGAGTTGTCATAATGAACCCAAACAGTAATTGTAATAAGAAAACCGAGGAAGAAAATTGAAAAAGAAAATGTCTCGCCCACAGCACCACAGATAAATGACCCTATTCTCTCCTGATTCCAAATCCACAAGGTTGTATTTGTTCTTGTCAAGATCATTAGGTACCAAAAGACCATTTGACATTGGTGGGAATGATATTTTTAATAGGAGTAATATATTGATGTTTAAAAGAGCATACCTCTTCTTTCTATAGGTTCCTCTAGCCTGAACAACTTAAGAGTTAAAATGCATTTAAATACTAAATATAAAGTTTATATGAATGAGACATGAAAGTGAGTCACCTGTCTTAGCCAATTTTTTAAAATCTAGATAAGCAATGACTTCTAATAAAGCAATCAAGGGCTTGAATGAGAACAGGTTTTGTGCTAACTTAGTTAAATATTAATTTGGGGAATTTAAAAGACCCTTTCTAAGGCTCTTTTCTCCCCTTAAAGAAAGAAAAAGATGTTTTCAAAGTCATTTCCCAGTCATTTTGATAAGTTACATCTTTCTGTCATTCTGAAGCATTTAACATACAATGAGAATTACTAGAGAATATAGAGAAATTTATAAGACTGCTAAATCATCCCGACACTCTCCAGGTCCTGATGGATTAAGTAATGAGTTCTGCAATGAGATCCTAGACAAATGAAGTAATTAAGTGCTTGATCTGAAGGAAAAAGGGTGGCCTTCTTGTGAAGCACCAAGTGCTTAGCTAGGAATCATTGCTCTTAACCATTCTGGCTGCTTTGCCCCGACACTGTAAGAAGGTGTTACATGGGTTAAACTATTTCCTCCCATACTGCATGTGTCCTTGTCCCAGTGCTCAACCTCCCTCCAGGTTAGTTAATAGTAAACCCCCTCATCTTGCCCCAATATTTATTTATGCTTTATTTTAGGAGACTGAATGAACTATTCTTAAAATAGAGAAATTATTTCTATTTCAAACTCTCTATTACTCCTAACTTCTTTAAAGTGACTACTTTACATCCAACTCCATTCTTAAGCAAAAACATGAAATTAAAGTAGTACTGGCTTAAGTTGATTTTCAACACTGGCTGCGCATCACAATTGCCTGGGGGATTCTTGAAACAGTCTGATGTTCAGGCCTCCCACTCCAGGCCACTTACTTCAGAATATCTAGGGCTGGATGAGGCATCTGTTTGTAAATTTATCCAAGTGACACTAACATGTGGCCAGCATTGAGAATCTTTAGGGAAGTGGAATCAAGTTGATGGGGTGGCTTTGGGTTTTCAAAAAGACATTCTATACCACTGGCTTCACCTGGGCAAAGAGTGATTTATAGAGATCTCACTGACTTCAAAGGGTAGTCTATGCAAAGTACACAAGAACCTCCTGGGCAATTTAAGCCTTTTTTTGTTTTGTTTTCCAGAGGAAAAAAGGGAAGAGAAATCCTACTCAACTTGCAGGAGATAGTTCACTGTTACATCATCCACAGCTATTGTTCTGCCTGCTATGACTTTCCAGAGACCATAGTGCTTCAGGGTGAGAAAGCTAGTGATGAAGCAGATGACCACGAGCAGGACAGCTGGGGTAATATCACAGAAGGTCTTCTAGATAGCTTTTTCAAAGACTCTTTTACACTGAAGTGGAACCACTAAAGAATGGGCTCATAACCAGTGGGTCAAATGTATGATCATCATGGTAGGTGAGGCTACATCCAATGGTTAGGTTGCATCTGTGTTTACCAGTAATGTTCTGCTAAAGTGTGAACACTGTTAGGGTCAATTTGACTCTTGTGAATTCCGATATCTAGAGTGTTTGCCATGGTAGATCTTGTCCTGAGCCCAGTGCACAGAGAAAGCAAGATTTTCTTTATATTTTATTACATCATTTCCCTTAAACACAAACTCCTTGAGGTTGGAGCCTTTGCTTTAAAGTTCTCTGCACGCATTAAAAAACTAACAAATGCTTTTGGGAAGGGAAGGGGAAGGAAGAGTGAGTGAGAAGGAAGGAGGTAGTGGAGTGGCAATGTTTTATTTCAATTTATTCCATGGTATCTGGTGTTTATTTTAAGTTTTCTGGTTTTGTCATTAACCAAAATTTTGGCCAAGATTTTATTTGTAAAATCTTACAGGATTAGTAAATTAATTTATGTAGACTTTCTAGAAGACTTTATTGTTTTTGCCATCTTCATTTTTAAAAGTTTTAAACATGTGTATTGTTTGACCTGGAAATTCTGCTTCTAAAGAAATGTCTCCTAGGGAAATTTAAAAATATGTGCATATGTAGATACACCAAGATTAGCTCTAAAGATGTTTGCTGCAGTGTTGTTTATAACAGGAAAATGTTAGAACTAATCTAAACTATGAGATGTTAGTTAAATGTGTATTGGCACACTGTCAACATTACAGGGTTCTTTGGTGGTGCCTCAGGAGTCACTGTGTGAAAGGTAGGAATGACCACAAGGGACAAGGATCCCAATTGGGCAACACTCTGAGTCTCACATTTTTGCTCAACCTCAAAAGTTTCAATTGCATTGGTTCATAGATGGTTCTTTCCCATAAATTATCTCTATTGCCAAAAACAGTTTGGGAAAGGACTGAATAGTCTTGAAACACAAAAGATGTCTACAGGATTTTGTAAAGTAGTAAAAAGCAGACTGCAAGGACTTCAATTTGAACTCATATGTGTGTATATATATCTACATACAATAAAAATGCAAAGAATATATATAATGAGCAGATTATTCTTTTGGATAATAGAAAAAAGGTTATTTTAACTATAAAAATAGATTTGCTACATAATTCTCAGATTTTCAAGGTTTTCTAGCATTGCAATACCTAACTCAAGTCAAGAGTTGACTACCAGTTCTTTATCTTAACTTCAAAGCAAGAGGATTATAAGTTCAAGGCCAGCCCGAGCACCTTAGAGAAATCCTGTCTCAAGAAAAAAAAAATACTGGGGATGTAGTTCAATGGTAAAGCACTCCTGGGTTCAATCCTCAGTACAAAAAAAAAAAAAGTCTAACTTCCATATTAGAATCTCAAAACTATTTGATTTGTTGTTCTCTTCATTTTAGAGGTAGAGAGAATAAGGATTGACTTGATTCTTTGAATTATTGGAAAGTAAAGAACTTGGATAGTATCTTCTCATTTTCAAGTTTGAGTGTTTCAAGCCTTAGCATAGAGCCTTTCACTTTTTCAAATTTGGATACATCAGTTGGTAGATTGAAGGGAAAAATATGTTTCTACATTAAAAACAAAATTTTAACATATTTTGTACTCATGAACATTGTAAAGCAAAAGAATGTTAATGAGAAATTAATATAACCAGAGACAGATGACAAGGTCAGTGGAGACTGGCAGGCAGGAGAAGGTGTGGCTGCTGGGAAAGCTGAAGTGGCAGGTGCTTTGCTCATGAGGCATGCACACTGCTCTTTCCAGCACAAATGATGGTGGTGTGATGTTGATGGTGTTGACGACGGCCATGACACTCACACTGAGAGACTGCAGTGCATCAGGTCTTATTCTGGGCACTTTATGTACTATTCTTAACCTTCATAACACCCTCACAAGGACAGAATTGTCATTAACCCCATTTTCTTTAAGAAAAGACTGAGGAATGAAGAGCATACATCATAAGTGTCAATGTCAGGATTTCTTCATTAAATTCTCAATCTAAAATACAAATCAGATAATTTGCCTTTCCTGAAGGTTAAAAATATTGTTTTATTTTTTAACATGGAGAGGCATAATGATGAAAGATTTCTGATGCCAATAGTCCTGGGTTCAAGTTCTGGATCTGCTGCTCTTCTAGTCTCAGAATGTCAGTTTGCTTATTTGTAAAGGAGGCTAATGATATCCTACCAGGTGCTAATATCTTATATATAAAACCACGGCTCAGACCTTGCTGCAAGTGGGTACAGAATAAATGAAAGCTGATACTGTTATTAAAGCAAGAAAATGAAACAAGCAAAGGAATTTAATTGAGGAACATTTTAAATTATTTTACTACTTTAAAAAACACTTAGGTAAATGGACCTGGAAATAACTATGCTTTTATGATGGTTATATAATTTGCTGTCTAAACCAGAAGATTCTAGAAAGGAAAAGGATCCTACTAATAATTGTTCTGGGATAACAGATATAAACAGACACTGTCGTGGGCAAACAAGGACATGCCCCCTACTGGAAAGCAATGGTTCTGAGTCATAGCTATGGGACATTTTCTGGGCCTTCACCTGGCCTGTCAGCCCCTGCAATGGGTGGCCATTAGGTCAAGGAGGCAGAAGCATTAAAAAGCAAATTCATGGGCTAAGAATGTAGCTCAGTGGTAGAGTGCTTGCCAAACCTGCTCAAGGCTCTCTTTTCACTTCCCAGCACTGAAAAAGAAAGAATTAATTCCCTACGCTATGTATTTGCAATCTTCAGGAGATTGCGGGATAAATTTATATTACCTTTTGCTTAGAATTATCTGGGAAAAACAATCCTTATCCAAAATACATGCTCTGATACCACATGTTGTTATACAGTCCTCTCTCTTTTCTCTGCTCCTCTGTGATCTTTGAAGGGAAGACTACACCAGTGGGTAGGTAGGAATGTAAAATTGAAACATGTATCTTCCTTCAAGAGATTTTGCTGCTCTGGTAGCTATGATTACATCATTTCTTTAGTGTGCTTCCTGGAAGTAATAGACCTCTTATACTACTAGCAGAGTAGTTGGCTTGCATATTTCATTTCCCATTCACAGGATCATAGCATATCAAAGCTTTCAGATATTCTTTAGTCCAATCTCTTTATTTCAGGCCCAGAGATCTCAATTGCCAACTTGGCCAAGGCCACACAACAAGTTAACTGCAGAAGAACCTGAACCTAGGACTGCACTCACAGCACACTGTTCTTTCCATTATTTTACAGATGCTTCCTGAAAAACATCCCTGCCAGCTCAAAGTGCAATACACAATTCCAAAAGTAACACGCAATTTCAAACTTGCCAGGGTTGTTAGTAGGAACTGAATATTCCACCATTGTAGTCTATAGCATTCTTATAATCAGACATATTTTTCAGTTCGTATTGTTAGAAAATTAAAATTAGATTTATGTTGACACTTTAAATTTTCTACATTGGCCAGGTAATGAGGAAGCTAAACAATGTATGTTCAGCCATAGCCAGATGATAAACATAGCCTCCAAAGCTAGAACATTTACTTCCCAATATTGACACAAATGAGGTTATAGAAATTATCAGATAATCCAAGCCAGGGCGAAAAGGAAAGACTGATAGTCATAATCTTATTATTGGGGTATATAAATGAAAAGCAACCTAAATCCATTGGTCTCTCTTGTTTAAATTTTACGTTTTCCTGCCCCTTGTATTCAGTATGGTGGCTTAGGATAAGAGAGAAGATTGGAGATGAAAGACAACTGAGTGAATGATGGTTGATGGGGCACTGAATAATGCCCAAGAAAAAATTAAAACAAATGTAGTCCTCCTCAAGTACACAATCCTTCCTAAATGGAAGAATTAGAGAAGGGAGATAGTGTAATGGGGGAATGAGGAGACAAGAATATTAACAAGCAGATTTATTTGCAATATACTTGCTACCTTGACATTCTTAGGTTTCTTGCCCTTTTCTGAGAAAAAGAAACTAAATTCTCTTGACTCTCCTTAAGTCGAATTTTAAAATGCTCATCAAACCAGAACAGTTAGGCAAGATTTTAAAAACAGTCACCCATATTGGAAAGAAAGAACTATCTCAGTTGGCAAATGGCATCATCTTATATTTTATAAAATCCTGAAGAATCCACCAATAAACATGATTAGAGCTACTAAACAAGTTCAGTAAAGTTTTAGGATACAAGATCAGTACCAAAAAATCAATTGTATTTCTACACACTAATAGTAAATAATCCAAAAAATCAAATTAAGAAAACAATTACAGTTATGATAGCATTAAAATAAAATATTTAAGAATTTAATAAAATAAGACTTTAACAAGACTTAAACACTGAAAACCATAAAGCAATGTTGAAAGAAATTAAAGAAAATCTGAATTAATGGAAAGGTATCCATTAATGGATCTAAAGACACAGTGTTATTCGATGGCCATACTACCCAAACTGATCTATAAACTCAAAAAATCCCCGTCAAAATTCCAATTGACTTTTTTCCTCCATAACTTGACAAGCTGATCATAAAATTCATATGTAAATGCAAAGGATCCAAAAGAACCAATCAACCTTGGAAAACAAAAGTAAATTTGGAAGACTCATACTGCCCAATGTTACAGCTTACTACAAAGCTGCAGTAAATTAAGACAGTGTGTCACTGGCATAAGGATTAACATGGATCATAAGAATAAATCTGGAAGTTTGCTTGTAGTCACTTTGGGGGGAGGAAAGTGCTGGGGATTGAACCCAGGGCCCTGTGCATGCAAGCCAAGCACTCTACCAACTGAGCTATATCCCTAGCCCCTGTGGTCAATTTTTGAATAATGATGCCAAAAAATTCAATGGGAAAAGAATAAATGGTGCTAGGATATTCACATGTAAGAATTAATGAAGTTGTATCTCAACATCATACCATATACAAAATTTAACTCAAAATATATTGTGGATCTAAATGGAAGCACTGAAATTATAAAACTCTTAGGATAAAAAAGGACAATACAATCCCCATTAAAATACCACTGACATTCTTCATAAAACTAGTAAAACAGTACTAAAATTCATTTGGAAAAATAAAAGACCAAAAAAGCCCAAAACAATTCTAAGCCAAAAAAGCAATGATGGAAGCATCACAATACCTGACTTCAAATTACATTACACAGCTATAGTAATAAAAGCTTCATGGCACTGGCATAAAAGCACACACATAGACCAGTGGCACAGAATAGAAGACATAGATACAAACCCATACATCTACAGTCATCTGATCCTTGACAAATGTACCGAAAACATACATTGGAGAAAAGAGATCCTTTTTAATAAATGGTGCTGGGAAAACTGGTTATCCATATGTGGAAGAATGAAACTAAAGCCTTATCTCTCACCCTGCACAAAAATCCACTCAAAATGGATCAAAGACCTAGGAATTAGACTATAAACTATACAACTCCTAGAAGAAAATGTAGGGTCAACACTCCAGCATCTAGGGACAGGCAACAACTTTCTCAGTAGGATCCTAAAGCTCAGGAAATAATGCCAAGAGTTAATAAGTGTGATGGCACCAAATTAAAAAGCTTCTTCACAGCAAAGGAAATGATTAAAAATGTGAAGAGAGAACCCAGAGAATAGGAGAAAATCTTCACTAGCTACTCTTCTGACAGAGGATTAATGTCTAGTATATATAAAGAGCTCAAAAAACTTAATACCAAAAAAAAAAAACTTAATACCAAAAAACAAATAACAATTAATAAATGAACTAAATGGACACTTCTCAAAAGAAAAATACAAACAGCCAACAAATACATGAAAAATTGTTCAGTATCATTAGCAATTAGGGTAATGTAAATCAAAACTACACTGAGAGCTCATCTCACACCAAAATGGCAGTTATCAAGACTACAAATAATAATAAATGCTGGAGAGGATGTAGAGAAAAAGGAACACCATTATACTGTTGGTGGAATTGTAAATTAGTACAACCACTGTGGAAGTCAGTATGGAGCATTCCTCAAAAGACTAGGCATGAAACCCCCATATGACCCAGCTGTACCACTCCTTGGTATTTATCCTGAAAAATTAGTCATCATACTATAGTGAAACTTGCATACCCATGTTTATAGCAACACAATTCACAATAGCCAAACTATGGAACCAGCCTAAGTGTCCATCAACAGATGAATGGATAAAGAAAATGTGGTATTTATACACAATAGAGATTTATTTGTCATAAATAAAAATGAAATGATGATATTTGCAAGAAAGTGGATGGAAGTTGAGACCATCATGTTAAGCCAAATAAGCCAACTTAAAAAGGCAAGGGTCATATTATTTCCCTCATATGCAGAAGCTAGAGAGGAAAAAGGAAAAAAAGGTGTGTTGAGAGGGTGGCAGAGGTCTCATGAAAATCAAAGGGAGATCAATAGAGGAAATGACCAGTGGATGAGAGGAGGGGAGGGAGAGGAGAAATGCTGAGGAGGGATATTGGCCAAATTATATTGTTATTTTGTATGCATGTATGAATACGTAACAATAAATCTCATCATTATATACAACTATAGTGCACCAAAGCAAATGTAGAAAGAAAAAAAAAGCAACAACAAAAAGAAGTAACAAAAACAACAAAAAAAGGATGTAGATATTTTTCATCTTGGCTTAGGCAATGATGTCTCAGATACAAGACCCAAAGCACAAGCAAAAAAATTAAAATAGGTAAATGGAACTTCATCAATAGAAACACATGTGCTTTGCTCACCAAGGAAATGAAGCTGTGCTGTCAGAGAAAACATCACAAATACTATGCAGAGTATATAAATATTTCTTAAAACTTGCTGGGCCTCTAATCCCAGCAATTTAGGAGACTGAGGCAAGGAGAATTGCAAGTCTGAGGCTAGCCTGGGCAACATAGACCTTGTCTGAAAATAAAATACAAAGGTCCAAGGATATAGCTTAGTGGTAGAGCACTTGCCTAGCATGTGCAATGCCCTGAGGTCAAATCCCAGTACTGGAAAAAAGAGTTCTTATAACTCAACAATAAAAAGACAAATAATCCAATTTAAAACTGGTCAAAGAATGTTAATGGATGTATCGCCAAAGAAGATATTTAAGTGACCAATAAGCACATGAACAGATGATCCACATGATTAGCAATTGGCAAAACACAAGTAAAAACTACAATTAGTGGGGGAAAAGGAAAGGGAAAAAAATTTATCCATTTTTATTTTTTAAAACAGCAGAATGCATTTCAAGTCACAGTGCACACAGAGAGCACAATTTTTCATTTCACTGGTTGTAAACAAGGTGGAGTCACAACATCTGTGTCTTCATACATGTACCTAGGGTAATGATGTCCATCTCATTCCACCATCTTTCCTATCCCCATTCCCCCTACCTTCTGCTCCTTCCCCTTGGCCCTATCAAAAGTTCCTCCATTTCTCCCATGCTTCTCACCCCCACCCCCATTATGGATTGGCATCCAGTAATGAGGGAAAACATTCAGCTGTTGGTTCTTTGGGATTGGCTTACTTCACTTAGCATGATGTTCTCCAATTCCATCCATTTACCTGCAAATGTCATGATTTTATTCTCTTTTAATTATGAGGAACATTCCACTGTGTATATTATTATTTTTTAAAATATTTTTTAGTTGTATATAGACACAATATCTTTATTTATTTATTTTTATGTGGTGCTGAGGATCGAACTCAGTACCTCACGCATGCAAGGTGAACGCTCTACCACTGAGCTACAATCCCAGCCCTCCACTGTGTATATTATGTATACCACAGTTTCTTTATCCATTCATCTATTAAAGGGCATCTAGGTTGCTTTCACAGTTTAGCTATTGTGAATTGTGCTGCTATAAACATTGAAGTGGCTGTGTCACTGTAGTATGCTGTTTTTGTTTTTAGGGTATAGTCTGAGAAGTGGGAGAGCTGGATCAAATAGTGCTTCCATTGCAAGTTCTCTAAGGACTCTCCATACTGCTTTCCAGATTGGTTGCACCAATTTGCAGTCCCACCAGCAATGTATGAGTGTGCCTTTTCCCCCACATCCTCACCAACACTTGTTGTTTCTCTTCTTGATAACTGCCATTCTGACTGGCATGAGATGAAATCTTAGTTTTGATTTGAATTTCTCTAATGGCTAGAGATGTTGAACATTTTTTCATATATTTATTGATTGATTGTATATCTTCTGAGAAGTGTCTGTTCAGCTCCTTAGCCCATTCATTGATTGGGTTGTTTGTTTTTTTGGTGTTAAGTTTTTTGAGTTCTTTATATATCCGAGAGATCAATGCTCTCTCTTATGTGCGTGTGGCAAAACTTTGCTCCCAAAATGTAGGCTCTCTGTTCACATCATTGATTATTTCTTTTGCTGAGAAGAAGCTTTTTAGTTTGAATCCATCCCATTTATTCCTTGCACTTTAGGAAGTCGGGGCCTAATCTGACGTGATAAAGGGTTGGGCCTGCTTTTTCTTCTATTAGGCACAGAGTCTCTGGTCTAATTCCTAAGTCCTTGATCCACTTTCAGTTGAGTTTTGTGCATGATGAGAGGTAGGGGTTTAGTTTCATTTTGCTGCATATGTATTTCCAGTTTTCCCAGCACCATTTGTTGAAGAGGCATCTTTCTCCAGTGTATAGTTTTGGAACCTTTGTCTAGTATGAGATAACTGTGTTTATGTGGGTTAATCTCTGTGTATTCTATTCTGTACCATTGGCTTACATGTCTATTTTGGTGCCAATACCATGCTGTTTTTGTTATTATAGCTTTGTAGTATAGTTTGAGGTCTGGTATTGTGATGCTTCCTGCTTCACTTTCTTGCTAAGGATTGCTTTGGCTATTCTGGGTCTCTTATTTTTCCAAATGAATTTCATGATTGCTTTTTCTATTTCTATGAGGAATGATGTTGGGATTTTCATTGGAATTGCATTGAATCTGTATGGTGCTTTGGGTAGTATCACCATTTTGACAATATTGATTCTGTCTATCCAAGAGCATGGGAGATCTTTCCATCTTCTAAGGTCTTCTTCAATTTTTATCTTTAGTGTCCTGTAGTTTTTGTTATAGAGATCTTTTTACCTCTCTTGTTAGATTGATTCACAGGTATTTTATTTTTTTGAGGCTATTGTGACTGGGGTAGTTTTCCTGATTTCTCTTTCAGAGGATTCACCTCTAGTGTATAGAAATGCAATTGATTTATGGGTATTGATTTTATATCCTGCTGCTTTGCTGAATTCATTTATTAATTCTAAAAGTTTTCTGGTGGAACTTTTTGGATCCTCTAAGTATAGTATCATGTCATTGGCAAATAACGATAGTTTAAGTTCTTCTTTTCCTATTTGTATCCCTTTAATCTCTTTCTTCTGTCTAATTGGTCTGGCTAGAGTTTAAGAACTACGTTGAATAGAAGTGGTGAAAGAGGGCATCCTGTCTTGTTCCCATCTTTAGAGGGAATGTCTCCAATTTTTCTCTATCAAGGATGATATTGGGGGCTGAGGATGTGGCTCAGTGGTAGAGCTCTTGCCTCACACGTGTGAGGTATTGGATTCAATCCTCAGCACCACATAAAAATAAATAAATAAAGATATTGTGTCCACCTACAACTAAAAAAAAAACATTTAAAAAAAATGGATGCTATTGGACTTTGGTTTAGCATAGATAGCTTTTACAATGTTGAGGTATGTTCCTAGTATCCCTAGTTTTTCCAGTGTTTTGAACCTGAAAGCATGCTGTATTTTTCAAATGCTTTCTCTGCATCAATTGATAACAATCATATGATTCTTATCTTTAAGCCTATTGATGTGATGAATTACATTTATCGATTTCTGTATGTTGAACCAAACTTGCATACCTGGGATGAACCCCACTTGATTGTGGTACACTATCTTTCTAATATGTTTTTGCATGCAATTGCCAGAATTTTATTGAGAAGTTTTGCATAAATGTTCATCAGGGATATTGGTCTGAAATTTTCTTTCTTGGATGTGTCTCTGTCTGGTTTTGATATCAGGGGGATACTAGCCTCATAGGATGAGTTTAGAAGGTTTCCCTCTTTTTCTACCTCATGGAATAACTTGAAGAGCATTGGTATTAATTCTTCTTTAAAGGTCTTATAGATCTCAGCTGAGAATCTGTCTGGTCCCGGGCTTTTCTTGGTTGATAGGCTCTTGATGGCGTCTTCTATTTCCTTGCTTAAAATTGAACTGTTTCAGTTGTGTATGTCCTCCTGGTTCAGTATAGGTAGGTCATATGCCTCCAGAAATTTGTCAGTGTCTTCAGGGTTTTACTGGAGTACAAATTTTCAAAATAATTATAATTATCCTCTATTTCAATAGTCCCTGTTGTGATATTTTCTTTTTCATCATGAATTTTTGTAATTTGTGTTTTCTCTCTCCTTCTTTTCATTAGGGTGGTTAAGGATGTGTCAATTGTATTTATTTTTTCAAAGAACCAGCTTTTTGTTTTGTCAATTTTTTTAATTGTTTCTTTTGTTTCAATTTCATTGATTTCAGCCTTGATTTTGATTATTTCCTGTCTTCTACTTTTTTTGGTGTTGGTTTGTTCCTCTTTTTCTAGGGCTTTGAGAGGTAGTATCAGGTCATTTATTTGTTGACTTCTTCTAATGAATGAACTTAATGCAATGCACTTTACTCTTATTACTGCTTTCATAGTATCCCAGATATTTTGATAAATGATATCAGAGTTCTCATTTACCTCTAAGAATTTTTTGATCTCCTCCCTGATGTCTTCTGTTATCCATTGTGTCATTCAGTAGTATATTATTTAGTCTCCAGGTGTTGGAGTAGTTTCTATTTTTTAATCTGTCATTGATTTCTAATTTTATTCCATTATGTCAGACAGAATATAAGGTAGTATCTCTATTTTTTTGTAGTTGCTAAGATTTGCTTTGTGGCATAACACATGATATATTTTGGAGAAGGATCCATATTCTGCTGAGAAAAGAGTGTATTCACTTTTTGACAGATGGAATATTCTGTATATGTCTGTTAAGTCTAAGTTATTGATTTTATTATTGAGTTCTATGATTTCTTTGTTTATTTATTTATTTATTTTTGGAAGATCTATCCAATGGTGAGAGAGGTGTGTTAAAGTCACCCAGTATTATTGTGTTGTGGTCTATTTGATTCTTGTAGATGAGAAGGGTTTGTTTGATATACATAGATGCCCCACTGTTTGGGGCATAGACATTTATGATTGTTATTTCTTGTTGATGTATGATGCCCTTAAACATTTTAAAATGTCCCTCTTTATCCCTTTTCACTAACTTTGGTTTGAAGTCCACTCTATCTGATATGAGGATGGAAACCTGTGCTTGTTTTCACAGTCCATTTGAGTGATATGTTTTTTACCACCCTATCACTTTGAGTCTGTGGATGTCTTTTCCTGTGAGATGAGTCTCTTGAAGGCAGCATATTGTTGAGTCTTCTTTTTGTTTTTGATTGATGAGTTTAGGCCATTCACATTCAGGATTATAATTGAAATATGATTTGTAATCCCAGTCATTTTGTTTTATTTTTGGTTTTTACCTTGACTTAGTTTCTCCTTTGATTGGCCTTTCCTTTAGTGTAGTTCCTCCCTTTGCCAATTTTCATTGTTGTTTTTTATTTCCTTCTCATGGAAAATTTTGACAAGAATGCTCTGTAGTGTAGGCTTCCTCTCTGTAAAGTCTTTTAACTTTTGTTTATCATGGAAGTTTTTTATTTCATCATCAAATCTGAAGCTTAATTTTGATGGATATAAGATTCTTGGTTGGCACCCATTTTCTTTCAGAGCTTGGTAGATGTTGTTCCAGGATCTCCCGGCTTTTAGGGTCTGTCTGGGTTGAAAAATCTGCTGAGATCCAAATTGGTCTCCTCCTATATGTAATCTGATTTCTCTCTCTTGTGCCCTTTAAAATTCCATCCTTTCTCTGTATGTTGGGCATTTTCATTATAATGTGCTTTGGTGTAGATCTGTTGTAATTTTGTTCATTTAGTGTCCTGTAAGCCTCTTGTATTTGATTTTCCAATTCATTTTTCATGTTTGGGAAATTCTCTGATATTTCATTGAAGAGATTGTGTATTCCTTTGGTGTAAAACTCTGTGCCTTCCTCTACCCTGATAAATCTTAGATTTGGTCTTTTGATGCTATCCCATAATTCTTGGATGTTCTGCTCATCGTTTCTTACCATCTTCACTGTGTGGTCAACTTTATTTTCAGGCTTGCATATTTTTTCTTCATTTTCTGAGGTCCTGTCTTTCAAGTGATCTATCTGTTGGTGACACTTTCTATTGAGTTTTTTATTTGGTTTATTATTTCCTTTATTTTAATAATTTCTGATTTTTTTTGTAATCTCCAACTCTTTTTGAAGTGATCTTTTCCTATCTGTATTTGCTCCATTATCTCTTTGTTGCTGTGATCAATGGTTGCCTTTATTTGCTCTCTTATATCTTTGTTGGAGTGATCAATTTTTCTTGTATTTGCTTAAATCATTTTTTAATTTACAGATCATTTTAATTATGTACATTCTGAATTCTTTCTCTGACATTTCTTCTACTGTGCTGTCAATGGCTTCTATTATTGTAGTATCTTGCTTTGTTTGGGGGCACTTTCTTCCATTGTTTTTCATGTTGATTATGTGTCTTCCTTTCTTGCAGTGCCAATCTGAGGTATTGTGGTTTCTATCCTATAATCTTGTAGTGACCCTATAGATTACCTGTACCTCACCTTGGAGTTCACTTCCAGTCCCCAGTAGGTGACTCCAGATGGACACTACTGCCACTAAAGATGGTGGCAGTGGTAGTGGAGTTACCTAAACTCAAGATGTCAGTGGGTGTGGCCCAAGATGGATGCAAACATTTTCAGGGATGGAGCTGAAGGGTGGGACTTATAATGGCTTTGGGCTGATTTATCAGAGATACAGTACAATGGTGTGCTGAGCTGTGGCAGGCCTCTGCCTCTAGGCCCTGTCTGTTGTCCCAAGGTGGAGGCTACTACATGGGGAGGGCTATGGTGATGGTGGTAGTGTCACAAGGTGGATACAAGAAGAGAGTGACATAATGGACCTCCACTTTGTGCAGGGGTGATCCTGGGCCTGGGCTCTCATACAGGCCTATGGGGGCAGTCCTAGGCCTGACCTTGGCTGGACTCTCATAGCCGTCCTTGGAGGCAGTCCTGGGCCTTCGCCTGGGCTTCCACCAGTCATCAGGGGCTCTGGCACAGAACAGGGGGCAGTCCTGGGCCTCACTTAGACCCAGGATCCTGTAGGGGTCTCTAGTGGTGTTCCTGGGCGTGGGTCTGGGTTTCCGTGTGGGTCAGTGGATCCGTGGGGGCAGTTCTGGGCCTGACCTTGGTGGGCCACAGAGGTCTCCAGAGGTGGTCAGTGCCTAGTCTTTTGATGAACCTCCATACTGATTTCCATAGTAGTGGTACAAATTTACAATCCCACCAAGCATGTAAGTGTTCCTTTTTCTCTACATTCTCTCTGGTATTTATTATTATTTGTATTCTTGATGACTGCCATTCTGACTGATCTGAGATGATCTCAGTGTAGTTTTTTTTTTTAATATTTTTTTTTAGTTGTTGATGGATCTTTATTTTATTCATTTATTCATATGTGGTGCTGAGAATCGAACCCAGGGCCTCATGCGTGCTAGGCAAGCGCTCTACCACTGAGCCACAGCCGCAGCCCCCTCAGTGTAGTTTTGATTTGCATTTCCCTAGTTGCTAATGAAATTGAACATTTTTTCATGTATTTCTTGGCCATTTGTATGTTTTCTTTTGAGATTATGTACCTATTATAACCACTTCTGATAATCTTCTGTTTGAGGTTATGGAAATTCTGAGAGCAGGTAGTGGGTGATGGTTGTACAACAACCAATATATGTAGTTAATACTACTGAATTGACCATTTAAAATATAAACAATAAATTTTGTGTTATATATATTTTACCATGATGTCTTAATTAGTTTGAGCTTCTAAAATAAGAATACCAAAGATTGGATTAAAAAAAAACAGCAAACATGTACTTCCCATGGAGGCAGGGAGATCTGAGATCAGGGTGTGAACATGATTGCATTCTGCTGAGGACCTATTTCCTAATTTCTTCACATGGCCAGGAAAAGAGATGGGAAGGCATAAACTTTCATTCCACAGTACAAGATAAAAATTAAAAATCACAATAAGATGCTACTTCACATCTTAATGTCCATAAGCAAATGTCTTAAGCAAATGTCTATAAGCAAAATGAATAATTGTGAGAGGGGATGTGGTGAAACTGGAACCCTTGTACACTGTTGGTAGAAAGGCAAAATGCTGTAGTCACTTTGGCAAACAGTCTGGCAGTTTCTCAAACAGCGAAAAGAGTTGCCACATGATAAAGAAATTACACTTCTAAATACAAACCTAAGAGAGATGAAAATATATCCACACAAAAGCTTGTATATCAACATTCATTGCAGTATTATTCATAACATCCAAAGAGTGGAAAAAACTCATATATCCCTTAGCTGATGTATGGAAAACAAAGGTGTTATGTCCATACAATGAAATATTATTTGGCAATAAAAAACAATGCAGTGCCGGTACATGCCACAACATGGATGAACCTTGAACACATGCTAGGTGAAGAAATTCAGTCAAAAGAGATCACACATTTATATAATTCTATCCATATGAAATGTATGGAATTGGCAAATCCATGGAGACAAAAAGTAGATTAGTAGTTTCCAGGGGCTGGAGGAGGAAGGGAATGGAAAGTGATAGCTGATGAATATAGAGCTTCTAACTGGGGTATGAAAATATTCTGAAACAACATAGTGGGGATAGCAGTACAACCTTGTGAATATGCAAATTATATCACAATAAAGCTGTTATATTTTATTTTTTAAAAAGTGACCTTTAAAAATGTGATCACCAAGGGGCTAGGGTTATGGCTCAGTGGTAGAGCCCTTGCCTAGCATGCATGAGGCACTAGGTTCTATCCCCTGCACCACATAAAAATAAACAAATAAAATAAAGGTATTGTGTCCATCTATAACTTAAAAAAATTTTTTTTAAATGATCATCAAGTGGAGTGCTGAGTAGGCATGACACTTCCAAGAGGTTAACACCCTGCAATTATAACCCATAATGCATTGAAAGCAAATATTTTAGGTTTGGGAAAACTGCACGTTTGCCATACCTCTTTCTCTGCCTAAGGCCATTGTTCGTCATTTCCAAGTGATTCATAGCCCCTTGCTCTGATTCCTTATGCAAGAAGGGCCAATTAAAAGAAGAGAAACATGTAAGCATCTGTGGATTCTCTTGTAAAATGTTGAGAAAACAGTGATGATCTCACATGTGACTTGGGGCTTTACTCATCTGTGGCTTTGGCAAAGGTAGCAAACCTCACAGCTGGGAAATGAAGCCAGGCATCACACAGTTAGGATGAGCCCACTCTGGCCAAGGAGAAGTATTGCATGCATGCTTGAGATGCACTGCGTATTCCCAGCATTCCCAGAGCTAGGCAGAAAACACCAGGTAAAGGCTTCCTCCATGAACCAAACATCCAAGAATTATGGGATAGCATCAAAAGACCAAATATAAGAATTATCAGGATAGAGGAAGGCACAGAGATACAAACTACAGTAATGTACAATCTCTTCAATGAAATAATATAAAAAAAAATTTCCCAAACATGAAGAATGAATTGGGAAATCAAATACAAGATGCTTACAGGACACCAAATATACTAACTACAGCAGATCCACACCAAGGCACATTATAATGAAAATGCCTACCATACACGATAAGCATAGAATTTTAAAAACTACAAGAGAGAAGGTTCAGATTATATACAGTGGAAAACCATTTCAGATTTCAGCAGATTTCTCAACCCCGACCCTAAAAGCCAGGAGATCCTGGAACAACATATATTAGGCTCTGAAAGACAATGGGTGCCAACTAAGAATCTTTTTTTTTTAATATTTTTTTAGTTGTTGATGGACACAATGTCTTTATTTTATTGCTTTGTATGTGGTGCTGAGGATCGAACTCAGGGCCTCACGCATGCGAGGCAAGCGCTCTACCGCTGAGCTACAATCCCAGCCCCCAACCAAGAATCTTATATCCAGCAAAATTAAGCTTCAGATTTGATGATGAAATAAAAACTTTCCACGATAAACAAAAGTTAAAAACATTTACAATGAGAAAGCCTGCACTAGAGAACATTCTCTGCAAAATATTCCATGAGGAGGAAATGAAAAACAACAATGAAAATTGGCAAATGGAGGAACTACACTAAAAGAAAATCCAGTCAAAGGAGAAACCAAGTCAAATTAAAAACCAAAAATAGGGGCTGGGATTGTAGCTCAGTGGTAAAGTGCTTGCCTAGCATGTGCGCGGCACTGGGTTTGATTCTCAACACCACATATAAATAAACAAAATCAAAGTCCATGGACAACTAAAAATATATATATTTAAAAAAAACAAAATGACCAAGAATACAAACATATTTCAATAATAATTCTGAATGTTAATGGCATAAACTCATCAATTAAAAGACATAGACTGACAGACTGGATCAAAATAAAAGACCCAACAATATGCTGCCTTCAAGAGACTCATCTCATAGAAAAAGACATCCACAGACTGAAGGTGAAAGTGTGGGAGAAAACATACAAGTCAAATGGACTGTGTAAACAAGCAGGGGTTTCCATCCTCATATCAAATAAAGTGGACTTAAAGCCAAAGATAATCAGACGATATAAAGAAAGTTATTTCATACTGCTTAAGGGAACCATATGTCAACAAGATATAACAATTATAAATATCTATGCCCTGAACAATAGAGCATCCACTATATCAAACAAACCCTCTCAATTTCAAGAATCAAAAAGACCATAACACAATAATATTGGATTACTATAACACACCTCTCTCATCACTGGACAAATCTTCCAAACAAAAACTAAACAAAGAAACCATTGCTCTTCAAATTATTCCATGATAGAAAAGGAAGAAAACCCTCTAAACTCATCCTATGAGGCTAGTATTCCCCTGATATCAAAATCAGAGAGAGACACATCCAAGAAAGAAAATTTCAGAACAATATCCCTGATGAATATTGATGTAAAACTTCTCAACAAAATTCTGGCAATTGCATAGAAAAACATATTAAAAAGATAGTGTACCATGATCAAGTGTGGTTCATCCCAGGTATGCAAGGTTGGTTCAACATATAGAAATCGATAAATATAATTCATTACATAATAGACTTAAATTCATCACATATAATTCATCACATAATAGATAAGAATCATATAATTTTTATCAATTGATGCAGGGAAAGCATTTGAAAAATACAGTACACTTTCAGGTTCAAAACACTAGAAGAACTATGTATACTAGGAACATACCTCAACATTTTAAAAGCTATCTATGCAAAATCAAAGGCCAATATCATCCTTAATGGAAAAAATTAGAAGCATTCCCTCTAAAAACGGGAACAAGACAGGGATGCCCTCTTTCACCACTTCTGTTCAACATAGTCCTTGAAACTCTAGCCAGAACAATTAGACAGAAGAAAGAGATTAAAGGGATACAAATAGAAAAAGAAGAACTTAAACTATGGTTATTTTCCAATGACATGATACTATACTTAGAGGATCCAAAAAATTCCACCAGAAAACTTTTAGAATTAATAAATGAATTCAGCAAAAACATACACTGGAGAAAAGATAGCCTTTTCAGCAAATGGTGCTAGGAAAACTGGAAATACATATGCAACAAAATGAAACTAAACTCCTATCTCTCACCATGCACAAAACTCAACTCAAAATAAATCAAGGATCTAGGAATTAGACCAGAGAGCTTGAGATCTTGTGCCTACTAGAAGAAAAAGTAGGCCTTCATCACATCGGATTAGGCCCTGACTTCCTTAACAAGACTCCTAAAATGCAAAAAATAAATGGGATGTATTCAAAAAAGCTTCTTCTCAGCAAAAGAAATAATCGATGAAGTGAACAGAGAGCCTACATTCTGGGAGCAAATCTTTGCCACATGCACATAAGATAGAGCACTGATCTCCAGGATATATAAAGAACTCAAAAAACTTAACACCAAAAAAACAAACAACCCAATCAATAAATGGGTTAAGGAGCTGAACAGACATTTCTCAGAAGATATATAATCGATCAATAAAAAATGAAAAAATATTCAACATCTCTAGCCATTATAGAAATTCAAATCAAAACTAAGATTTCATCTCATTCCAGTCAGAATGGCAGTTTTGAAGAATACAAACAACAAGTGTTAGTGAGGATGTGGAGGAAAAGGTACACTCAAACATTGCTAGTGGGACTGCAGATTGGTACAACCAATCTGGAAAGCAGTATGGAGATTCCTTAGAGAACTTGGAATGGAACCACCATTTGATCCAGCTATCCCACTCCTCGGTCCATACCGTAAAGACTTAAAAATAGCATACTACAATGACACAGCCACTTCAATGTTTATAGCAGCTCAATTCACAATAGCTGAACTGTGGAAGCAACCTAGATGCCCTTCAATAGATGAATGGATAAAGAAACTGTGGTACATATACACAATGGAATATTACTGAGCATTAAAAGAGAATAAAATCATGACATTTGCAGGTAAATGGATGGAACTGGAGAACATTATGCTAAGCGAAGTAAACTAATCTCAAAGAACCAATGGCCAAGTGTTTTCTCTGATAAGAAGATGCTGATCTCCGCTGAGGGACAGAGCATAGGAAGAATGGAGAAACTTTGGGGGGAAAGAAAGGCTTTCTCCCGAAAGGAGGACCAGCGGTTCTGCAGAGATTTAAATTGTAGGCAACTTGGTGCTCACACTAGACACTTCTTGGCACATGAGGAAGTAACAAGAGTGAATGAAGCCTCTTGGCCAGGATAGAAATTCTGATTTCTTTAAGCATTAAATATAATTTGAGGCTTTTGTTGTTGGTGGTGGTGTTGTTGTTGTTAATAGCATGTTAAGATAAATTAACCCTAGTTTTGGATGGTTAGAGGGAGGGAGGTAATAAAATCTACAGGTCACATTCAGGGGTTTAAACACCCTAGAACTTCCTTTTAGCTCTAACTTTGGGGATATTACTTAAATCATCTAAGCCTCAGTTTCCTCATTTGTAATGTGTGTCTAACAATAGCATCGACATCACTGGGTTATTGAGAAGATTAAAGGACAGCAGAGCAGAACAGGGCTTAGCATGGTGCTTGCCACACAGTGAGCCCCTGTCAATGGGCTCTCTGGAGGAGAAGTTCTCATCACAACTGAGATGTGATGGCTAAATGAGCACATCCTCTGGTGTCCTTTATTGAAAGGAATGCAATAGAACAAATTAAAAGTTAGGCAAAATTATAAATTGTCAAAAGCTGATAAATATCACAAATATCACAAATTCCAGAAGAGCAACACATTGTTATACTAATGAATTAGCTGCTCCTCTGATCGATTTTTCCCCCTACAGTTTGGCCTCTTTCTCTTTAATTCTTTAATATTTTTCCTTCTTTCTTCTTTTATTCATTTATTTATTTTTTTGTTTGTTTGTTTGTTTGTTTGTGGTACTGAGGATTGAACCCAGCAGTGCTCTAGTACTGAGCTACATCCCCAGTCATTTTCATTTTAATTCAGGACAGAGTCTTGCTAAATTGTTGAAGCTGGCCTCAAACTTGTGATCTTCCTGCCTCACCCTCCGAGTCACTGGGATTACAGGCATGAGCTACCATGCCCAGGTGTAATACCCATTCTCTGTAGAGAGACTGAGAAGACAATTCAGTCTTGCCTCTGGCATGGGTGAGAGGTTGTTGTTGCTGCTACTTACGCCTCATCTGTAATTTCCTCTGCAGTTTCTTACTCAGGCAGTACTTTTTTCCCCAAGAAAATCCCTGAGAGTCCTGGATTGGGGTGAGAGCATGAGTGTGAAGTGGCCCTAGAGCCTGAATTATAGTGGCTTCAAGTAGAAGCAAAGCACCTCTTGTTAAGATCTTCTCCTGGGGGGTCAAAAATAGGTCTGTCTGCTCATCGAGGTTAACAGGGGCAGGTTGTCATTGAGGTGGGGGCAGATGGGGAGGTGGTACTGGCAGCCCATACACCTGACCTGCAGCTCCAGGACTACCACCCCAGGATACAACCATCCTCCTTGGCTCAAGTTCCTCATCAGGCTGCTGCTTCATCCCTGAGTCCTGAGAACATGGCAAACTTGGAAGTAGCACCTGCAAATAAGGGACCTCAACTAAACACAAGCCCTGCAGCATCAAGGTAACGCTGTTGCTGTGCAAAGCAACAGTGTCTAAAACAACAGGGTGGATTCAGAGCAGGACAAGTTGTTTGACATTGCTTGAGGAATGCTGAGAAGTTTGAACTTGATTCTGCAGCCCCTGGGAAATCGAAGGAGATTTTGAAGCATGTAAACAAGTGGTCAGATTTCCTTCAGAAAAGGCCATCAGGTGAAAGTTGTGAGATGGGTCGTGGGGAAATAAAAAATCTCAAAAATATAATCGTAATGGTTGAGGATAGGAATAACAAGAGCCAGAACAAAAGCAGTAGGTGAACTGGACATGTGATAATATCATAATATTAAGAGCAACAATAAAAACTAACACTGAGCACACCTATGAGTCAAGCACTGTGCCAGGTGTTTTAGGTACCTTAATTTATTTAATCCTCAGAGATCCTCAGAAAACAGATGAGGAAATGGGGATTTTTCAAGGCTAAGTGACTTGAGTAAGGTTAGGAAGTGGAACCCACAGGGTTTGGTTTGGAAAACTGACAACAGGTTAGATTTGAGGGTAGAAAGAGACAAAAAGAAATGATGGAAAGAGAAGAATTTAAGGTGTAAATAAATTTAAGGTGATGAAATGCTACCAAATGAATGAGGAAATATTTCCCCTTCTTGATTCTTACAGCAAATAATTTCTATGGTTCTCCAGATGTTTCACAGGTGAATGTCTTTCCAACTAGACCATAAGCTGCCTGAGCATGGCATCATTTCGGTCTTGTTTATCTAGGTATTGTACACTCAGTCAACCATTACTGCATCTACTGTGAGCCAGACCCTGGGTTAGGCCATAGGAAGAGAAGGATGAAGACCAAATGCCTTCCTTGACCTTAGGCATATAGTCCGTAAAGGACTTAGATGTGATGCTACATAGCAACCCTAGTCCTAGAGATGCTGTAATCTGGGAACACAGGTGTGACCAACTCATTTTGATCCATTGGGGGAGGTCATGAAAAGATTTGAAGCAGTGATACTTGAGGTAGAGATTAGCATATACATAGGAATTCATTAGATGAACAAACTGTAGAAGGGCCTTCCCAACAGAAGAAACTGCATGTGCAGAGACTAAAGATGTTAGGCTGCCTACAGTAGTTGGCAACTCCTCTGATGCATGGCCTTACAATATGACTTGGCTGCTTTTCCTATCAAGACATGGAGTCTGTTTCTTTATCACTGGAATCTGGTTCTGGCTATGTCACTAGCTTTAGCACATCAGTCATTTCAAGCTAAAGTTTGGAAACTGATGACACATTGGAGTTTCCTATCTCTTGTTGCTCTCTAGAAACTTCTGCAACTGTAGAAATAAGCCCTACCTAGCCTTGGAGGATAAAAACCTATCACATGGAGGCCCCATTCTAGCTATTCCTAAACCATTCAGACATGAGTGATGCCAACTTAAGTCATCTGGCCTTGGCTAAGCTGGCCTAAATTTTAAAATGTTCATTAAACCCACTAAATAATGAAATATAATATTTATTGTTTTAACCATTAAACATGGATGGTTTGTTACACAGCAAAAGCTAACAGATACACTGACCCTATTTATTGTCTTCATCATATCACAGTCAGGATCATAAACATAAAACAACAATTATTTACTTGGCTTCTTTCCTTAGACTTTGGGAAGGTCAATCAGTGTGTTCTCATAATTAGAAGAAAACAATCATCTAAACCTGAATGGCAAGTTTCTCACTATTTAACTTGAGGATTCCAGTGCCTTTATAATTTGTGAGACAGTTGTGAGAACTTCACTGGACAATCTTTCAGCTGTCTTATTCCTCTAACCCCACCTTCCTGAGTTGGGTTTAGGTTCAGATGTGTAATAACACCAATGAAGCCTCAGGTTTTGACTATGGGGAGGATCTTGTCTTGTTCTCCACTTCAGCATTTACTGAAAAACAGTGGAGAGACAGTGAGGACTGGTCGTTCCACTTTAAAGAGAAACACCCTGGGTTAGTGTCAGTTCGTAACCCTGTATTGCACTAACTGTTCTACAAAGAATGAAAACAGTCTTTTAACTATGATTCCAAACAAGAAAAACTTACATTTTTCTGCTTTGTTTTCTACATTGCTAAATTCATCTGTTACTCTCACTGGCTAATCAGAAATATTTGGGGAGGGTGTTGAAAGGGGTTTCACAACATACTATTCTCCTGGAAAGAAAAGTCAGGAATTCCTCTATGTGTAAAACAAATGTGAGACATATCCTTGTCTATCTTCTCTACTCCCTGCCTCCCTACTTCTGAGAAAAGAGAGATAAAAAAGAAAAATAGCAAATTTTGGCAGTTGAATCTTCTATGATAAAACTAACTTAAGTTGAAAAATAAAAATACGTTTCTTGAATTTGTTTGCTTGAAGACATTCAGGACTACAGTAGGACCTATTCTGTATAGCTATCTCAGGGTTCTGTGACTTCAAGGGAGACTACCAGGGGTCTAATTTGTATAAGAAAAAAAAACAAAAACAAAACAACAGCTTGAACTTGGGGCCTTAAAGTTCAGACCTAGACAAAAAGATTAAGGTTCTGCAGCAAAGAGAGAAAACAGAGGTGGGAGTCCCAGAATGTACTCTCTTGGGACGCTGCTCTCCAACTTACACACTGGGAAGGTCATTCATATCTTTTTTTATAAAACCTTTATTTTATTTATTTATGTATCTTTTGTATGTGGTGCTGAGGGTCAAACCCAGTGCCTCACGCATGCGAGGCAAGTGCTCTGCCACGGAGCCATGACCCCAGCCCCTCATTCATATCTTAATCTTTAACTCAATCATCACCTCTTCTGAAACACCCTATATATAAATGAATTCATAATTAATTTGTGCTTCTATTTTTGCACTCACCACCCTGCTCTATCACATACTTCCTCATCTGTCTGCTTTACCCACTAAACTGAGAATGGCTTCAGATTGCAAGGGATGGCAGGGAAAGGCTGTGTCTCATTCATCTAAGCAAAGAGACTGTCAAACAAGAGATATAAAATAAATATTTGTTGAATCCATGAATTATAAATGAGATGCCAGTTAATGAAGAGTGGCATTCTTAAATAAGATAGAGAGTAGAACTACTTGAATATCTTATGGTATAGATGCTAAAGAACTTGTTTCAAGTTTCTCAACAGATGGAATAAACAGAAGGCACCCAATAATCTGTCTCTATTTCTCAAAGTGTGATCTAAAAACCAGCTGCATCAGCATGAACCAGGAGCTTGTTGTAAATGTACAATCCTGGTCCCATTCCACACCTACTGAATCAGAATCTAGATTTTCACAAGATTTCCAGGTGATTCACATGTACATTAAAGATGATTCACAATGAGAATCACTGATCTGAGACAGTGACTTTCAGTTTGGCTATGTGTTTGAATCACCAGGAAAGTTTTGCAAAATATTGATGTGTGGGTCTCAACTTTAGAGATAGTAATTTGAATGGTCCAGGATTTCTTTCTGACCAAGATGAAGTAACAAAGACTTCATTTGTCTTCCTGCCTTAAGGGACAGGAACAAACACAGAATATATAAAACAATGATTTTCAGATTGTATTTGTTATTCATTACTAAGTAGCAAGTAACTCCAAAACTTAGCAGCTTAAAATGACAACATATTTATTGTCTTGTACTTTGTGTGGCTCAGGAATCTAGTCATGGTTTAACTGAGTCCTTTGGCTATGCCTCCTAATACTGCAGTCAAGGTGTGGGCCGGTGCTGTGGCCTCATCTGAATGTTCAACTGGGAAAAGATCCTTTTCTAAGTGCACTCTCATGGTTGTTGGCAGGATACAGTTTCTTATGGGCAGCTGGACTAAGGGATTCAGTTACTTGCTGGCTATTGGTCACAGCTGGCCCTCAGTTCCTTCCATGTAGAGTTCTTCAACATGGCAGCTTGCTTCATCAAAGCCAGCAAGGGAGAGAATCTGCTAGCAAGTGGGAAGTCCTAGTCTTCTGTAACATAACCATAGAAATGGCATCCTATCATATTTTCCATGCCCCATTCCTGACTAGATTAAACTCATATTCAAGAGCAAGGGGGTTACACAAAATGTGAATACCAGAAGACAGGTGTTATTCTCTGGATATTGTTTGTCCCGCAAAGGCACATGTGTTGTGACTTCAGTCCTCTGTGTGGCAATGTTGGGAAGTGGGATTTTAAAAGGTGGGCCTTGTGGAAAGTCTAGGTCACTGGGAGGGGTGTGCCTTTCGAAGGAACTGTGGGACACTAGTCACTCTCTGGTGTCTGATTTCACTGGGTCATCTCCTACACGTGTTGCAGCCAAGATATGACACAACCAAGAGGGTCCTTGCCAGAGCTGAGCTGGTACCAGCACGAGGCCCTTAAATCTTCAGAACTGTGAGTTAAATAAACCTCTTTATTTTATAAAGTTAGTTTCCTTAGGCATTTGGTTATAGCAATAATAATAAAAAAATAAACCACGCTACTACAGCATAAATCATTGGGAGTCATTTCAGAAGCTGCTTATCATCAATGCTGAACAGCAGCTGTCAAGGGACTGTGATTTCTAACAGCAGGGGAAACAATAATAATGTCAGCTAAACTACCTGCTTATTTCTAGGAATCAGCGTAGGCTATTCTGCAAAAAGGGGAAATCAGAGTGCAGTGGTCTCTGGGAGGTGAGCACTCAGGAGGAGGATTTCAGGAAGGCCCAGGTGGGAAAACTATTGGTCAAAGTGCTAGTCACACAGAAAGCTCAGGACATCTACAGAGGGGACCTCTCGACTCTTGGGCTAACTGATCTGCCTGTGTCTATGCAGAAACTGCCAAAGGCCAGGGAAATAAACACCAGGATATTTAGGTACCACAATTCCCAGAGTTCCCATTGGGCAAGAGTGGGAAGTGATCATAATGAGGACAAAGAAAGAGAAGGAACAAAAATAAATTCTTAAAGAAATAATAGTCAGGGCTGGGGTTGTGGCTCAGTGGTAGAGCACTCACTTAGCACACATGAGGCACTGGGTTCGATCACATCAGCGTCACATAAAAATAAAAATAAAAGGTATTAAAAAAAAGAAAGAATAGTCAATATTTTCCAGATTTCATAAAACCTATAGACTCGGGAATTCAAGATCCCAGTGAATTTGAGTAGAACATAAAGAAAACACATCAAAATATATAATTAAATTACTGAAAGCTAATGATAAAGAGATAAAATTTTAGAGCAGCCAGAGAAAAAAGATATTGTATACAAAGGGGAAAAATGAAAAATATGATAGCAAGCTCCTAATTTAAAAATCAAAAAAGCAACTATGCAAGACAGAAGACAATAAGTCATTTTTGTAATATGAAAAGAATATATCAATCTAAAATTCTTTACCCATTAAAAAGTTCTTTCAAATTCAAAAGTTAATGAAAAATATTTTAGACAAAACCTGTCACCAGCCAACATGGATTATAAGCAAAATTAAAGGAATTTCAATGATATCAGATGGAAGTCTATAAAGGAATAAGAAATGGTAAATATGTGGGTATATATAAAAGATTGATTTTTTCCTCTTTTAGAAAATCTTGAAAAAGTATATTGACCCTTAAAATGTCAGCATTTTCCTGTTTCAATACTAGAACAAAGTCAAAAGGAAAGAATACTACAGACAAATACCCTTACTAAACAAAGAGCAAAAATCCTCAATAAGACTTTAGCAAATTCAACCCAGCTATAAGTAAAATGGACAATACATCAGAAACAAATGGATATTATTTCAGGAATGCCAAAGAAGCAAGAAAAGAAATAAGTATCCAGATTGGAGAGGAAGAAGTAAAAATGCAACGTGGAATAGAAGGAAATAAAAGGCACACACATTAGGTAGGAAGAAGGAAGACAGTCTGGAAATCTGAAGAAAAAACTACTAGTCTGAAGAAAGTGAGTTTAGTAAGATTCTAGGAGAAAAAAAGCCAACTGTAATTTTAATCCATTGTAATTTTATACCCTATTAAGGAACAATTATAAACTAAACTTTAAAAATCAATACCATTTGCAATATCACTAAAAAATGAAAGACAGGAATAAATTTAACAAAATACCCATATCTATACAGTGAAAACCATGAAACATTGCAGAAATTCTAGAAGATGTAGAATGAAGAGATATACCATGTTCATTGAATTGAATCAGATACTCAATTTTTCTAAGATGTTGATTCTTCTCAAATTGTTATACAGATTCAGTGCAATACCAAACAAAATCTTAGTAGTGTTTTTGTAATAACTGCAAAGTTTTTCTAAAAATTGTAAGGAAATTCAAACAGCCTGTAATAGGCAAAACATTTTACAAAAGATCAAAGTTGGAAGGTTCACACTACCTGACTTTAAGACTTACATATGATAATCAGGAAAGCATGGCATTTATGTAAGAACAGGCATTTAAATCAATGGACTAGAACAGGGTCTATAAACACATTCACACATGGTCAACTGATTTTCAAGTTGTGAAAATGTGCCAAAAGTAATTCAGTGGTAAAATAATCATTTGGAACAACTATTCATTCAAGAGCAGAGAAATGAAACTTCACCCTTAAATTGCATCACCCACAAAATAAACTCAAATGCATCATAGACCTTAATGGAAGAGTTAAAATAAGAAAACTTCTCAAAGAAAACATAGGTTAAAATATTCATGATCCTAGATTAGGCAAACATTTCTTAAAACACAGTACAAGTGATAAAGGATAAAAGGGTAAATTGGACCTCATTAATATTAAAAACTGCTCCTTGAGAGACACTATTAAACAAACAAGAAGGCAAGCCATTGACCTGGAAAACATGGCTGTACGACATTCATCTGCTAAATGTCTTGAACCCAGGTTACACAGAGAATGCTTACAACTTGATATTAAGAAAGCAAGTGCTCCAAATTTTTCTAAGAAAGGACAGAATATTTGAATAAACATCCCACAAGAGAAGAGGAACAAATGACAAAAAAAGTGAAAAAATACTCAATATCATCAGTCAATGGGGAAATGCAAATTAAGAGCACAATGAGATAGCACTGCCCACTTGCAGAATGGCTGAAGTTTAAAAGCCTGCCAACTGTTGGCAAAGTTAGGGATCAACTGAAATTCATCTGCATTGCTGGTCAAAATGCCAAATAGTATAGCCACTTGGGAAAACAATTTGGTGATTTTGTGTAAAGTTTAACACACACTTATAGCATGACCCCACCATTACCCTCCAGTATGTGTTCAAGAGAAATAGAAATATAAATTCACATAAAGACTTGTACTCATATGTTTATAGAAATACTATTCATATTAGCCAAAAAATAACTCAAAATCCACCAACAGGTTCATGGACATATAAACTGTCATACATCCAACACAATGGAATACTACTCAGCAATAAAAAAGGAACAAACTGGTGATACATATAAAAACATGGATGAGTCTCAGAAGCATCCTGTTAAATAAAAGACAGATTCAAAAGACTAGATGCTATATGGTTCTACTTATATGGAAATCTAGAAGAGGCAAAATTATAGTAACTCAAAGTAGATCAGTGGTTATCAGAAGCTAGAACAGGGAAAAAGGACTGACTACCAAAGGACACAAAGGAAGTTTTTGTGTTGTTGAAAATAATCTGTAATATGATTGTGGTGGTAGACAACTGTAGACTTTTATTGTATGTAAATTATATCTCATTAGTTGAGAAAAATGAATCTAAATGTCCTAGGGTATAGCATAGGTATTTTCAAGAGTTCCCTAGAGGATTCTACTGCACAGCAGTGATGACAGACTCCAACAACCCCTGTCTTAGGCTATTCCAGCTCTTGTATAATCCTGTCTTTGAGTGTGGACTGGATATAGGGATTCAGCAAAAATTATGGGATGCCACTTCTGTAACTGCATTACAGAACACTGTAATCATCATCTGACTGGGATGGCCATGGCTGGTGACATTTCCTCTGACCCTCTTGCTTGCTGGCTCAAGGAGCTAGCTGCTATGCAGTGCAACAGTCTCGAGGTCTTAGACCAGTAACCCACAAGAAACTACATTCTAGCTGGGAGCAGTGGCGCATGCCTGTAATCCCAGCACTCTGGGAGGCTGAGACAGGAGAATCGCGAGTTCAAAGCCAGCCTCAGCAAAGGCGAGGTGCTAAGCAACTCAGTGAGACCTTATCTGTAAA
>CM053405.1:46732993-46856223 GCA_028644305.1 Xerus rutilus | reverse complement strand
GAAAGAAAGAGAGAGAGAGAGAAAGAGAGAGAATGTGAAATCTAAAACAAGTAGAATTAAGAACTCACTATATGTTTATTTGCATATTAGATATGATTGAAAAAATTCATAAACTAGAAAGAAATATGTAACCAGAAAGGGCCAGAGAATCAGAAAAGAATGGAAAATATAAAGGGTATAAGAGACATTAAAGTTCAGTGGAAAATGCCTAACATACATGTAATAGAAGTATAAGGAGGATAAGAGAAAGCCCAGAGTACAAACAATATTTAAAGAGATAATGGCTGAGAAATTTCCAAAAAAAGGTGAAAACCATCAAGCCTCCTTTTCAAGAAGTTCTAAAAATGTCAGCTAATTAAGTAGAAAATCACAAGGCATATTATAGTAAACCTACTAAAAGCAAGCAATAAGCAGGCAAGCAAACAATATGAAAAGAAATATCTTGAAAGCAGCCAAAGGATCTTCAAAGAAGCAACAATTAGATTCACAGTAGACTTACCTGTAGCAAGAAGGAAAGTCAACAGACAATAGAACTATATCTTTAAAAAATTTGCAAAATAGAAACCTATATTCTAAAAAAGATATCCTTCAAGAATGAAAGTAATATATATAATAAAACCTAATTTTTGAATATATATTATACTACACTACTAATAATATATACTAGTATAGTATGCATTATACTTACTACAGGAGAGATTAAAGGATATTCAATGACATTGATCCCAGTTGGAAAACTGAAGATATAGGAAGAAATGAAAAGCAACCAAAGAGTAAATGTATGGAAAATTTAAATGAACAGTTACTATATAAAATAGTGGTACCTAGGCATTAGACATGGGAACCTGTGACTACTAGAAGAAAATGTAGGACCAACTCTCCTTCATGTTGGCTTAGGGACCAACTTCTTCAACAAGACACCTAAAGTGCAAGAAGTAAAATCAAGAATCAGTAATGAGATGGTATCAAATTAAAAAGGTTTTCACAGCAAAGGAAACAATCAAGAATGTGAAGAAAGAGCCTACAGAATGGAAGAAAATCTTTGCCACTTGAACCTCAGAGCATTAATCTCCAGGTTATATAAAGAAATCAAAAAAAACTTAACACCAAAAGAACAAATAACTCAATTTAAAAAATGGGCAAAGGAACTCCACAGAAGAAGAAATACAAATGGTCAACAGATATATGAGAAAAATGTTTAACATCTCTAGTAATTAGAGAAATTCAAATTAAAACTACACTGAGACTGTATCTTACTCCAGTCAGAATGGCAATTATCAAGAATACAAATAAACATAAATGTTGGCAAGGATGTCAGGGAAAAGGTACACTCATTCATTGCTGGAGGGAACACAAATTGGTGTAACTACTTTAGAAAGCAGTATGGAGATTCCTTAGAAAACTTGGAATGGAACCACCATTTGACCCAGTTATCCCACTCCTCAGCATATACCCAGAGGTCTTAAAATCAGCATACTATAGTGATGCTGATTTTACATCAATATTTATAGCAGCTCAATTCACAGTAGCCAAGCTATGGAATCACCCTAGGTACCCTTCAACAGATGAATGGATAAAGAAACTATACTATATATATACAGTGGACTATTACTCAGCCTTAAAGAAGAATGAAATTATGTCATTTGCAGATAAATGAGTGGAACTGTAGACTATCATGCTAAGTGAAATAAGCCAATCCCCAAAAACCAAAGGCCAAATGTTCTCTCTGATATGTGGATACTAACTCACAATAAGTGGGGGCTGCGGGGAGGATACACATTCATTGGATTAGACAAAGGGGAAAGAAGGGAAGGGAGAAAGGATGGGAATAGGAAAGAGAGTAAAATGAATGAATCAGACATAACTTTCCTAAAAGAACAGATTTTTTAAAAGTTAAGAAATAAAAACAAAAAATTATAAAAATAAAATAGTGGTAGTAATTTCTTGTGTGATTTAAATTATATTAAAAAATAAAATATATGATGGGGCTGGGGCTGGAGCTCAGTGGTAGAGCACTTGCCTAGCACGTGTGAGGCACTGGGTTTGAGCCTCAGTACCACATATAAATAATAAATGAATAAAATAAAAATCCATCAACAACTAAAAAAATTAAAATAAAATAAAATATATGAAAACAATAGCAGATAAGCGAGAATGGAAAGACTTAAAGCAGCCCACATTCTTTTCATTAGCCAACAGGAGGCAAAGGGATTAATTTCGACTAAACCATGATAAGTCAGTATATATGTTTTCATTTCTGGGCAGGCACTAAAACAAATGGACAAACCAAAACAGTAAAGAAACGTACAATTGTGTGTTTATATATCCTGTGTCAGATTGTGTTTTTCGAGGATGATCACAACAATTATCTATCTTCCCAAACACTTCTCTTTTTTTGGTACTTGTAGATGGAGAGAATGCCTTTATTTTGTCTATTTTTATGTGGTGCTAAGGGTCAAACCCAGTGTCTCACATGCCAGGCAAGCACTCTGCCACTGAGCCCCAGCTCCAGCCCTATCTTCCCATACACTTCTTGGCAATGCAAATTTGCTCCTCCTCCTGACAGGAGGTAGAACCTTTTTCTTCTGTCCCTTGAACCTGGTGGCTCTGTGATTGCCTTGACTTGTGGAATATGACAGAAATGACAGAAGTGATATTCTGTCGGTTCCAGGATGAGCAGGAACTGGTCTAACAGCTTCTATTCCTGCCTCCCGAAAACTGAACTTCCTATGAGAAATGCAACTACCCTGAACAACTATGCGGCATAAGCCAAGTGGAGAGGCTCTGCAGGAGGACACTCTACGGAGTGGGGAGGGAAGAGAGAGAGAGACCAAGAGCACCATGTCCCCCAAAGGCTCATGTGTTGGAGACTGGATCCCCAGTGTTCAGAGGTGGGGCTTTAATGGATTAATCCACTGAAGGATTCACAGCTGAGTAGAATATTGATAGGACACTGAAGGAGGTAGAACCCTAGCTGGAGGGAGAAAGTCTTCAGGGGTATTCCCTTGGAGACTATATATTGTACCCGGTCCCTCCCTTACCAATGCCCCCACCTTCCTTGTCACCATGAGGTAAACAGCTTTGCTCCTCATGCCCTTCTACCACGAAGTTCTTCCTCACTCCAAAGCAGTGGAGCCTGTCAGAAACCTCTGAAACCATGAGCCAAAATTAAACCTTTCCTCATTTAAGCAGTTTTTCTCGGGTATTTTGTCATAGTGACAAAAAAAAGCTAGCAAACACAGTAAGTAAAGGAAGCTTCTTAGAAATTGACCCTATAGCCATCCCATGTGGATCAGAAATCAAGTGCTAGCCAAGTCCTTCCCTAGTTTCTGACTTACAAAATAGCTATTATAAGCCAATAAGCCTTGGGGTGGTTTGTTATGTAATAGATAATCAGAGCTAAGGGCAGAGTAAGTAATAGAAGAGAAAAAACCACTCTAGTCAATTCCAAAGATGGCAAGATGAAAATAAAAAGAATAATGAGATGATATTGAATTTAAATCTCAATATATCACCAACCACATTAAGTGGATCAAATATTTCACTTAAAAGACAAATATCACCTGCCAGGATTTATAAAAAGCAAATACATATGATGCTTATAAGAGATAACATCAAAAATACAAGAATATAGAAAGATTGAAAGTAAAACAATGGGAAAATATATAAAATCCAAACACTAACCAACATAAAACTACTGTGACTATCTAAATATAAGATAAATTCAAATGTAAGGCAAACAGCATTATTAGAGATAAAAAGGGATACACTATAATAAAATGTTACTTCACCAGACAAAAAAATTTTCAGATTTGTACACATATTTATGGTTTAACAGAGCAGAGACTTAGAGCAGAATCAACCTTGGAAATCAGTGCAAAGGCAGGAAATTGTGAACTGTAGTTGGTAAATTGCTGGAGGCTCAGAATGGACAAATCTGAGAATTTAAAACAACTCCAGGAGATCCAGTCATAGGCAGTTCCCCACACTTTAGTTTTACTTCCAGGAGCTTGACCAGATTCTTTTAGTAAATGCTGGAGAAAAATCCTCCTGTGGTTCTGGCAGAAGGAGAGGGGAAGGAGCTTGAAATACACCAGAGCACCCTGTTCTTAACAAGGCGTGCTGTGAGGACAAGCTAGTTAACCAGAGCCTATATTCAACTCCTTCCTAATTTAGCCATCCTGTCCTACCTAAAGCAGGTGGTGTGGGAACTGAGAAGCAGTTGTGAAGTTTACAGTCCAAAGACATCAGCTCACTAAATTTGTATGCTTATAATAACAGAGTCTTAAAATACATAAAGCAAAATTCGAAGACACTTCGGGAAGCCATGGATGAGTCCACAGTCAGACTGGGAGATTTTAGAATACTTAGAGAATAAATAAGTTAACTCTTTTGTTCATTTAATCTCTTTAGTATCCTCATTCTACAAGCAGGAAGTGTTCTAGACGCTTTGCTGTGGGTAAGATACAAAATATATTAAAGAGATTGTACTAAGTGATCATTCAAGCCAAAGTAGTTAAGATGAAGCACCATTTTTTTTTTCTTTTCCTTTTTGTATCAGGGATTGAACTCAGGGGCACTCGACCACTGAGCCACATCCCCAGCTCTATTTTGCATTTTGTTTAGAGACAGGGTCTCACCGAGTTGGTTAGCGCCTCGCTTTTGCTGAGGCTGGCTCTGAACTCGCGATCCTCCTGCCTCAGCCTCTCAAGCCACTGGGATTACAGGTGTGCACCACCACACCCAGCAAGGTAAAGCCCAAATCTGAAATCTCAAGGTTTATCACTATTCTGCTGCCTAAACTCTATCAACCACAGATTTCTGGAGAAATTCTGGGAGAGCTAGATGCCTTAAGTCTCATGAAGATTATTTACATGAACATATTTATAGATATGGGACTACCTCTGTAAAAAAAAATTAAAAAGAGAAAGGAAGGAAAGAGGGAAGAGAGACAGACTGAGAGAGAGGGAAGGAAGGAAAAAAGGAATGGAGGGAGGGAAAGAGGAAAAAGAAAATAAAAATATCCTGATAGAGATTTAGCAGTGCTATGTTACAACAAGGTAACCAACAGATCAGAAACCAGATTATCAATCAAGACACACCTACTCCTTCCTCAGCAGACAAGCTAAATTTACTCCTCCCTATCTCAGTTTTCTCATGGACCTCATGGCAATAATAATTTACTTCCCAACAACAATAATTACCCGACTTATACAGATACTCGATTAACAGCCAAACTGTCCCATTTTCTACCTTCCTTTCTTGGAAAATGCACATGAACTTCCAGATAGCAGTTATCAACATTGATATTCATATAATTGTAAATGATACATACATCAATTGGTATATCAATGTTGATAACCATCATGTCAGTTCCGTTGCATTTTTAATCATCTGCTTAATCATACTTGTTCAGGATGTGTTAGCTATGTTCATACCATCTGCTCCTTAAGAAATGAAAAATATTTTACTATTGACTATGGGCCATCAGGAATATGAGCCTTTGTCTTGGAAGAGAGACTCCTTTCTTATCTAAGCCAAAACATAAACATTTAGATTTTGATTTTGTAGCCATATTTGGTAAGCGTTCGACTTTTCTAGGTGTGCCTTACACTCACACTGCATGAACAGTAAGGTTCATTTCTAACATTGTTTCAAGTATTCTGGTACTGAGCTGACTCAACAGAGTCCTGGCAGTCTATCACCCTCTATCTCATGCAGGTCTCTAAATAGAGCCCGGACAAATCTGTGCAGTAACTCCTGCCAAGTCTTTCTACCATGACTACTACCGTCACACCATGGTCCTGATTCTCAGCCAAGCATACATTTATTTTAGGTCTGAAAAATTAAAATTGAAGACCAGGTTTTTTGCTTACCTGCCAGGTAAACAGCAAGGGTCACTCATGGAAGCACAGTCAGAGGAAATATTCCTACAAAATATCTGCCAATGGGATGTAGATCCTGTTTAGGTGAAATAGCTCCTCTAGGAGGTGAGCTGAATTCTAGTCTCTAAAATTCCCAGGATCTAAGCTGTCTAGAATGCCTTTTACTAGGCTAATTTACCTCTTCCTCAGCTTCTCACTCCAGTATAATGGGGGCAATGTATCTGCTTTGCTCAGTTTGGTTGGTCCTGGCTCAAAAATCCAGCCTTGGCATCATAGAGAAGCAGAGTCGGCTTCACTCTTGTCAGTAGGATGTGTCTCCCCTGATGATAGTTAATACTCTTCACTATGCTAGGTCTTGGCTTTGATCTGCTGACACAATTGATCTTGCATTTCTATTGGTTCTGATGCATCTTGTTTTGAGATTTCTCTCACATGGCTTTGTTAAATTCTCTCTTGCTTGTCCTTTTATGTCTAACCTTTGAGCCCCCTGAGCGGCTGGATTTCCACCCCCAACCCCTCTTTCTCTTTTTTGATTATTTTTTAAAGCTGATTTAGCAAGATCTTTATGTGGCATTTTAGAAATCATATGTGGTAGAGGGAAAAACCACATTGGTAAAAAACAGTGGTATATTCACCACTACGTTTTCAAATCTGTACCATATCCTCAGGGAGTCTGTGGAGTGCTTCTGATTCAGACATTTGTGTATTTTCCACATCTTAAGAATGAGAGCAAACTAAACAGCCATTTAATATTGTGGTTTAGTTCTGCTGCCTTATTATAGCTTTCTGAAATTCAAAGAAGCCTGCTGTCAATGTACCATGCTACTAAAATTTTAAGAGTTCTACATAGTAAAATAAAGCCTTAACTTTGTATACCACTTTAAAGTCGAAGCACTCTGTTGGAGTTCACATGACTTTGAGGGCAACACTGCATATTGGCAGGGCAAGAACAGGCATGCAAACACTGATAACCCACAAGGGTCGATAGGAGTCTTTCTACGAGACCAAGCCCTCCTTTTCTCTCCATCAGCAGAAATGAATGACAAACTGTCCCCTTTGCCTTAGAGAGTCAAAGGCCAAGTGAAATGAAAAAGTCAAAGTGAAAAAATGACTGCCTGGAGCCTTGCACACTGTCTTCAGTTTATAAACCACCCTTCCCTAATGGAGAGCAGAAAGGTGAGACACCTCCCTTGCTTCATTAAAAAAAGGATGAGAAGGAGGTTGCTGTTAGATGCATTTCCAGGGCTTTGACAGGTAATTAGCTAAGTGATAATCATTAAGGTTAATGGTCTTCCCTAGGTTAAACTCTCTTCCATTAGATGACATTGGAAACAGATCCTTGGGGTCAGTGAAACTATTTTAAGATCTCTGCTGTCATCAGAATGGTATGATCCCACTGCCCACCTTTGGCTTGGCTTACTTGACAAGTAAGCAACCACTTTGACATTACTCGAGGATAGAGTCCTTTTCCTGGGCCAGAATGTCAAAATCAAGCACTAAAGAGGGTTGGTCATGGAGCCAAGTTGATGGTCTGAAAGGAGCTACCATGTGTGGCACAAATAAGACCACAGCTTCTAGGAACAGCAGGTGGGAAAACAGAGCCAGTTAAAGGGGAAAAAGCAGCTCATGTAGGTTCCATGAAAAATCACCTGTCTACCAAAATTACAACAAAACAGCATGCCAGTGAATTTAAGGAAGATTTTTATGCAGATGGGAACTTACTCTTTTTTTGCACCTGCTGTCAGTAAGCACCAGACCATAAACACTGGCAAACATTGATTAAGCATATTGCCTTGATGGAACTTCAGGTGAGAGAAGAAAGTGGTTCAGCAGCCCCGAAGCCCCAAAGACAAATGACTCCTGGCGTAGTCATTAGAAAAGGGGAAACTGCTGTACCTTCTTTGAAAAAGCATTCCAAGCCTGGTTCCACAGACAATCCAATAATAGCTGATATGACTTTAGAGAAAGCACTAGCACTCTTATTATGGTTTTGTAATTTTTGAAAAGTACTTCAGGTACATAAAGCACCACATGACCAAAACTATAAAGGTCACTCTGTTTTGAAGGTATATCTCAAACTAGATGTTTAAATTAGTTTTCTGCAAGTAATATGTGCTATATGAAATGAAATGAGAAGGACTTCAGGGACCCAGCATTCTTGCACTTTCTGGACTAAGATCTACCCTGGGTAAGGTTTTCTGTCAATTTTCCTCCAGTAAGTCGATAGCATGAATGTTTCACAAGCAACTTTAAAATGCTTTAGTTATTTTGGGATTCATATCTTCAGTGTTCTTGCTGCCCGCTTTGATCACGTAGCAGCAGTTGAGCCATGAGCACAAAATTATAACATTCTTGGTTGAGAAGACCTATGTTATGTTGTAGAATAATGCTGGTAATAAACACAAGAAAATCCTAGTTTAAACATGCCAAGCTGTATACCAGTGTGAATAAAGGTAAAGTCATGTATATTTGTGCATGTGTATGTTCTGTGCACTTAGCCAAAAATGCATGTTTATACTCATGTTTAGTATTATTCCTTTCCTCAGAATGGAAGGAAAATAAAATTCACGTGCATCTGTGCTGGGATTCTATGTGGTCCTAACAGAGAAGCCTAGTGTTAGGCATCTGTCCCCTGATGTGAGGCTGCCCAGGTTCAAATACTGGTTCTGTCATGACTAGCTGTATATCTGGGAAAGGCACTTAATTTCACTAAGCTTCTCTTTTCTTACTCGTGAAATATGAATGCTAATAAAATTTACTTGATAGTTTACTGGGATAATTCAATAAGGCATTTAAAGTGCTTAGGACAGGATTTGGTACATAGTAATATTCAATAATTGAGATTCTATAATATCTCATTCAATATGAAACAACCTTATGAAGTACATACAATAGCTATATTTTATAAATGTGAAAACAGAGGCTAAGGAAAATGAGCTAATGTTTCCACAATTTCAAAAATTAGTAATGGTCTCATCAACAAAACAATTAAGTGGATTTTCAAATAAGTTAACCACTATATTTGTCAGGGGATTGTTAGCTGCTATAACAAAAAATCCTCAAGTTTTCAAGGCTATACAACATAGTTTTATTTCTCCCGTGTAACATTTCAGAGTGGGTATTCCTACTTGGTAAATGGCTCTCCTGCCTGCCACGACTCAGACTTCCAGGTTTCTTCCATCTGGGAGGTCTGTCATTCCCTACAGCCTTGAAGTCTTTTGTATCCAGCCAGCATGAGGGGAAAGAGAGTACAGAACAGGTATAATGACTACTTAAAACTGCTGGCACAGAGCAGCACAGGTCACATCCACTAACATTCCATTGGTATGAAAGTCATATCCCCACACCTAGAGGCAGGGTCCTGGGAGAAACTTTCCTTGGCCAGAGAGCTGCTTCACAATGCCAATTCTGTTCTATGTAAAGGAGAATACAATGCCAACAAAACCCAAGGTTCATTCCCTGCTGCCAAAGGGTCAAATGATAGCATATTTACATGTGATGGGCATACTCCAATTTTATGGCTATTTTTTCTCTTTTATTTCATAAAATTTCTCCAAATTAAAATTTTATTCCTCTTCTATTATTGTCCTTATTTTTTGCCCATGTAATTTCAGATCAATCTATTTCAGGGCCCTAAACAACTATCTCATATGCCAACATAATTGTGCTGTGCAAAGTCCAATGGAGAAAAAAGCAGGTGGAATCTAGCCAATTCAATTTACAGCCTGAAGCTAGTGATTCTGTTATGTGTGTGTTTTTCTGGGCTTCAAATATTGATAAGGACCATCAATTGAATTCATCTTTTTAAAAAATCAAAGCCTTGTGCTGATTATGAACTAGAAGGGTTTTGCATCAACCCACAGAAAAACATACTAAATGCCTGGAAGTGGAATTCAGTTGAATGAAAAATTAAACAAGACCACACACATAATCAATGACCCCCTATTTCAGTTATCTATTGCTTAAAAACAGGGATTTTAACAAAAACCACTTCATTAACCTCATGATTCAGTGGGTTGACTAGACTCATCTGGGAAGTTCTTCTGCTTCATATGAGGTCAACTGATGCTGTAGTCAACTGGCGGCTCAGTTGGACAGGAATGTCCAAGTTGGCTCTCCCCTATGTCTGGTGCCTTGATGGAAACAGCTAGAAAACTGGGTACAGCTGGGATGCTAGTGCCATGAGCTCCTTCTCTCCCCTTAAGTCCCAAGATCTCTCCCTTTCCATATAGCCTTTCTGTGAGGTCTCTCCATGTGATCTCATCAGCAGGTTAGTCATACTTCTACTATGGCAGCTCAGGATGGCCAAAAACACAGAATAGAAGCTTCCAGGTCTTTTCAAGGTTTAATCCCAGAACTAGCACAGGATTCTTGCAAGTTCTACTGGTTGAAGAGAGTCACAAGTCCAGCCAAGTTTTAATGTGGGAGTGAGCATAGCAGGATACATACCAGGTTCCATTTGGCAGACTAGTTACCACATCCTAACTCCACAGTGAGAACTAGCACCATGCCATATTCAAGGTCTAGAGAAGTCAGGAATTTGATGTACTTGGCCTCTCAAGATTTCCTTCAAGATTTTTTTTCCTTTTTCTCTTTTTAGGAGTCAGTATTTCAGGGGAACACTGTGATTCCATAGTATTCCTGTACTCAGATCGAGAAAAAGCAGATGGTAATCTAACATTATGATACAAATAAATATCATTTATTTAGAGATAGTTCCTTCACTGTTCTGCTTGTGAATAACTGAAGACATGGCAGTAAGAGGGCAGAACAAAGTAGAACATGAGGAGGAAGAGGAGCAGACAAGCAAATAATCCTATACCAAGTAGATCAACAACCCTGACACATGGCGCCAAGCAATGCTAGAGGCGGGGAGCTCCTGTGCACATCTAGGCAAAAACCCATCAGCTCTGGATCTGAAGTAATGGCAGTGGACTCTCAGCAAAGGAGGTGTATTGACAGAACATTTAAAGGAATAATCCATAAGACTTGATGACCAGAGGCTTTAAGAAGGGAGGGAGAATAACTTAATTTGGGGCCTGAGTGATTAGATGAATGAGGATCAGATACAAAGGAAGGAAATTGACTGGGAGGAGTAAGTTTGGGATAAAAGATGGACAGTGGTTCGTAGGAGACTTAATGAAGTTGGACAGTAGGCAACTGGATAAATGTCTGTGGTAGCTATTTGTTTTTTCTTTTCTTTCCCTTCCTTGCTTTACCTTTTTCTTCATGTATTTCTATTGTCCAATGTCTCCTGCCTTATGTAGGTGGGAAATTCCCCATTGAAACTCCTGTCCCAATGTAAAATCTTAAAAGGCCAGGTTTTTGCTTTCTCAGTTCCCCTGCAGGACACATGATCTAGGTTTGACCAACAAGATGCACACATCTGAGACTAAATCAGGAACAAGTAAAAGCAATTAGCTCAGTGGAAAATTTATTCTGGAGGTGACAATACCCATTTCCCTCAGAATGACGCTGACAGAGGAAATGGCAGTGTTCAATGTTTGGGGCAACAAGGACCTTGCTGGACAAATGTTATGGCTTAGCTTTGGTCTCCATTTTTTTGTTGTTTTTGTTGTTACCAGGGATTGAACTCAGGAGTACTCGACCACTGAGCCACATCCCCAGCCCTATTTTGTGTTTTTATGTAGAGACAGGGTCTCACTGAGTTGCTTAGTGCCTTGCTGTTGCTGAGGCTGGTTTTGAACTCGCAATTCTCCTGTCTCAGCCTGCCAGAGTACTGGGATTACAGGCATGTGCCTCCGCGCCTGGTTTGGCCTCCATTTTTTTCCAGTCCATTTTCTGAGTCTGTTCTTTAATCTTCCTAATACCTCTTGGAACTACATAATATTTCTGGTAATTTACTTTTCTATTTGAGTTAGCCTTTGTGGCTTGCAACTTAGGTCCCTGGCCAGCTCAGATACTCTTAAACCTGGAGAAGGGCCTGGGTATTCATCAGAGAAAAGCAGGAAAAGCTACTTGGATGAATGAAATTATTCTGGAAGAGAGCCTGGGGGTGAAGAAGGAAGGGGGCCTTAGCCCTCCAGGACTCCAAGGAGCAGCCACTTAAATGCCAAGTCTGTACCTCTGGACAATCAAAAGACTATCTTCCTAGTCCTGATGAACAAAGTGAAACAATCCAGGGCATAGTGGATTCAGGTGTTAGAATGGATGTTTAGGACATGGAATTACACCAATTAATTAACCTAGGTGGCTTGAAATGGCTTATAGATACTCAGTCAACACTGAGCTTTTATGTCTATGACTTCAGGCCAGTCCCTACCATAGGTTATAGTATGTTCCTCTTATCATTGCTTTTTCTTTCTTGCTCTAGTGCTACTCAGAAGAAACTTGGACACTGAAACTTGAGGACTTAATGGAGTTTGGTGCCTTCACTTCTCTGATGTCTGTGAAGACTGATCAATAGTCCACTTCTAGGCTATAAGATCATATGGAAATTTTGGTGACAAGCTTCCACTCTGCTAACAATTTTATAATCCTGTTACCCACTGTAATTGCTTAAAATGGCATTTTAATTAGTTTCTTTAAATGACTAGGTTTTTTTCTTTTAAACCAAAAAGCTGTGTGGATTTTACTTCAAAATATGGATCACTGGTGTTTCATTCCAGATGACTGTGTTTAGAACAAGGGGAAGAGAGTCTATATTTGTAGATTTTATTCAATCACTTATGTAACTCTGGTTGATTTCTGGAATACAAATGCTTCAAACTTCTGCAAATTGGGTAATATTATATAAAGGTTTATTAATTTGTTCTGGCTTTTAAATCCTGTTAATTCTTTCATGGACTTTTAGGAATTAAAAGGTGGAAATGGAGCGACCCTAGTGACCCATTAGCACAACTTTTGTTTCCTGAAACTGTGACGTTAAGCTCTGCCAGCTTAGAGGTCTTAGTTTAACCAGGAAACACAACAGTGATTCCATTGAACTAAAAGTAAAGACTGCCAGTCAGCCACTTTGGCTCCTTATACCTCTAACTCAACAGACAGAAAAGGAAAGTGTTTGCTGGCTGGGTGGTTGGTTCTGACTGCTAAGGAGAAACAAGACTGCTTTTCCACAGTGCAGATAATGAGGAGTACATTTGGAATACAGGAGATTACTTAGGGCACCTCTTAGCATTATTATGTCCTATCATTAAAATCAGTGGGAAATTACAACAACCCAATCTGGGCTAGCCTATGAAGGGCCCAGGCCTTTCTGGAATGAAGGTCTGGGGTCACCTTACCAGGCAAAGGACCAGTTGAGGTTTTGGGTGAGGGCAAAGGAACATGGAGTAGGTAGAGAAGGAAGATCTATATACCAGCTACAACCATGTAACCAGTTACAGAAATGAGGATTGTGACTGTCTGATTTATGATGTGTGTGCATCAAATATCTTTGTTTGCTACTATTCACTTATTATACAACATAAGATATATTGGTTTACAGAACAGTATACAATTATTGTCAAGTTTATATCAAAATATTTAATTCCAAGATATCAAGAGGAGTAAGCATCCCCCAAGAGCTTTGCACTCATTCTAGGAGGAAAAGGTAAGTGATTTTCAGGAGCATTGTATCATGTTTGGTGAATATACGACCATGCAATTGTCTTTATTTGAAGATTAAGTATGATTTAATAAGATGTATATGGGTGCCAAGTTGACAAGAGATGGACTTGTGATGATCAATTTTATGTGTCAACTTCATGTGCCCAGATATGTGGTCAAACATTATTCTGGATATTTTTGTGAGAGTGTTTCTGTTTGTTTTTTGTTTATTTGTTTGGTTTGGTTTGGTACCGGGGATTGAACCCAGGTGCTTAACCACTGAACCACATCACAAACCCTTATTTTTTGAGACACTAAATTGCTGAGGCTGGCTTTAAACTTGTGGTCCTCCTGCCTCAGCCTCCAGAGTTGCTGGGATTACAGGTGTGAGCCGCCACACCCTGAGTGAGGGTGTTTGGGGATGGGATTAACATTTAAATCAGTGAATATCGAGTAAAGCCAATTGTCTTCCATAACTGGATGGGCCTCTATCACTCAGCTGGAAACCTGAATGGAACAACAGACTGACTTCCTCTGAGTAAGAGGGAATTCTACAGAGATGACCTTTGAACTTGAACTGTGACATCAGCTCTTTCCTGGGTCTCCAACCTGATAACTCTGAAGGTTTTGAACTTGCTAGTCTCATGTAAATGGCTAATTGCATAAGCCAGTTCCTTAAAAATAAATGTCTTAACTGGTAGACACCCCTGCCTAAACCACAGGAAAGTGGAATGTTCCATGGTGGATAGCATAATAACAGCCCAAAGAAACAGGTTACACAGCCTTCTCCTTTCTGGGCAGAAGGCCACAGAGCTTCTAACCTTTGGAGCCAGATGAGATGCAGAAAGGGAGAACTTTCCCAGAGAGTCCAGGGAAAGCATGACAGGCAGAAGGGTGAGCTTGTAAAAGTGACTCTGAAAAAGGTGTAGGCGCAGAGCGAAGGAGCAGCAGTGGTCAGAGCATAATGGGGGCAGCAAAAAAATTAAAAAAAAATTAAAATGTCTTTCTACATATTATACTTCTTATTGGTTATGTTTCTCTGGAGAATCATGACTGATACACCAAGTGATCAGATTATTTGTTGATGTTGCCATGGGTGTTTGGGTTAGTAGGCAGACTGTGGTTCTGAAAACATGGCAGATTGAGCTAACTGGCCTCATTGCTGATACATAAACATAGAAATGATGTGGAACATAAAAAGTTAATACAATGCTTGACTTTAAGAGAGAGAGAGAAAGGAAAGAAAGAAAGAAGGAAAGATCCCTAGCTGTAAGAAATGATGAAAACCCTTGCCATAGTGGAACTGTTTCATATACTAATTGCAGTGGTAGCTACACAATTCCATTATTATGTGTGAAAATTCACAGAACTCTGTCCTCAAATAATGTCATTTTTATTATATATTAGCTTTAAAAAAAACTGAAATGATAAGGAACAGAGCAGAGCAGAGCATTATGCTTCTGAGTTGACATAATGGTAAAGACAATAGAATGGGAATTGAATCTGGACATTGGCATTATCCCAAGCTGGGGATCAGAACAGAGAACAGGAAATATATTCTTGGGTCTTGGGTTCTCAAGGTAGAATGTTGGAAATGAGATTTAAGCCCAAATCAGAATCCTGGAAGAGTTGCTTCCTTGGTAAAAAGATGACTGCAAAATTCCAAACTTCTAGTTTTGGGTAAGGAAAGTCAACAGTAAGGCATAAAATGTTTACTCTTATTGAGAACTCTTTGTAGAAAAGATCTCCAGATTTTTTTAAAAAGTCAAAATCCAAAGCCTATAACATACAACAATCTTCAGTATAAATTTTCATTACTCATAGGTGCAAAAATCATTAAGCCACGAAATTAATATAAAAGTTGGTCCCAGAGGTATAAATCCCTGAGGTGTCTGGAAAAAGCAAATTTAAAACTTCTGTATTAAATTTATGCATCCAGAACCCAGGACACACTAAAATACTATATGGAAAAAAAAATCAATCTTCACTGGAGATGAGATCACAAACAAGAATAACAGGCCACTAAAAGACAGAAGCAGCATAAGAGCTGGCAGACAGAGACTGGAGGTTCATTACCATAAGGACTTGAGACAAAAAAATCACTTAAAATTGTTTAAAATGGCTAATAGAGGTGAAAAATAGATGCCAGAGTGAAAAAAAAAGATTTTAAAATTTAAGAAAAATCTATGGATGTATGAAATATTACACTACACACAGTTATCAGCAAAATATCCCCAAGAACAATACCCAGAATGTAGCACAGAGGATAGAATTACAGAAAATTAGAACTACAGATTAATAAACACAGGGTATAGAATGACAAATCTACTTCTGTCTAATAGAAATTCCAAAATAAGAGCCTAGTGCAGAGATGGGCATATTTACTCAAAAAGATACAAGAAGCAAAAGGTGCTGAGAAGACTAAATAAGCAATTTATTTCATTCTTTCCAGAGACATCTCAGTGCAAGAGAACTGTAGTCAGATGCTCCCGTTCTTGCTTGGCTGAGCAAGTATCTAACTACTTTGGATCTTGTTTACAGTTACTTGTATCTAACTTGGCAGAGTTCTTGTGAGGTTGGAGATCATCTCTGTAAACCACTTTTGGGCTATTTTGCTGCTTTCCTTGTGTCTGTCTCTGTCCTAGGTAATTAATAACAGTGACGCCAAGTGGATCCCCTTCAACTCTGTCCACAGTGAAAGACACAGTAGGAGTCTGCACTACCCTCTTCTCTACAACCAGCTCTTGGAGCTGTCCTTGGCTACCTGGGAATCTCCTGCATCCTCACAACTCTTCTCATTTTCTTTAAACCAGGGAGAGCTGTCACCCCATCCTTGGTCACTGATTCACTGCTTGATGCTGTGCTCCTGCTTCCTCCCCACCCTGGCTGACTTGTGATCCAGTAAGTACCAGGAAGTAGATACTGAGACAGAGCTAAATATACAAAAGCTTTACTGGGGAGTAAGACTTTCATGGTTTAGATCAGAAATATTCCCCAAAAGTCCGTGTGTTAAACTCTGATCCCCAGTGCAGCAAAGTTCAGAAGTGGAGCTTTTGGGGAAGTGATTGGATTACAAAGGCTTTGGCCTCATCAGTGGATTAGTGCATTGATAGCTGAATGGACTACAGGGATGTGGTGAAAACTGTAGGCAAATGAAGCACAGTTGTAGGAAGTAGGTCCCTGGGGGCATGCCCCTGGACACTATATCTTGCTCCTGGCCCCTTCTCCCTCTTTCTAATGAATTCGTTTTCTCTCTCTCCCTCCCTCTCTCTCTCTCTCTCTCTCTCTCTCTCTCTGTCTTTCTCTCTGTGTGTCTTTCATGGTTTGAGCCAAAATAAACCCTTCCTCCTTCAAGTTGTTTGTGTCCAGTGTTTTGGTCACAGTGACAAAAAGCTGACTAACATAAATACTATGGAAGGGGAAAAGGGAAAACAGTTTGGGCAGGGGAACTCAGACCCCAACACACATACAACAAGCTCTCTGCCATTCCAGCAGGAGCTCCTCCTCATTAGAGGCTTCCAACATGGGTAGAATGGCCAGGTCCCAGGTCCTCAGGTGTGGTTGAAAACCATGCAGAAAAAGTGTGCCTCAACTACCATCCCTTTGCTCACACACTGGCTAGGGGATGAATGTGACCTTGACTCAAAAGCTGAGGTGACCCTGAAAGAACTGCTGGAGGATCCAGCTAGTCTCACTCCTCAAGACTGGCCATGTGTCTTTCTTTGTGAAAGGATCTGTGTATTGTTTTGCCATGTCTGCTCACTTTCTAAGACCCTGTAGCACAGGAAATTTCTAGCAAATCAGTGTCTGACCTGATTATAGTAGATAGATGCAGGGGAAACTACTGGTTTTCAAACTCACATAGATAGATAGATAGATGCCATCTATGCAGCCCTCAGAGCCAGTCCTGCTCAAAACTCCAATTCCCTCTAGAAGCTCTCAAGCCATTGATCCTTCCAGCTTTGTCAAGTGTATCCTTCCATTAATTCTGTGATTGTCCAGGTGAAATCTTAATATTCCCCAGGTTATTTCTCTCTAAAACATAGAAGATTGGGGCCAGGCTGGTTGAATAAGAGAAGCCAGTAATGAGGAGTAATTCTATGCGGTACAATTAACCAACACTTATGAATACTTACTTTACAATGTGATTATGCATACATGTTATGGGTTAAGAAATTGAGACATAGCAAGGATAATGAACTTACCCAAGGACCTTCAATTAGTCAATGGGGCTATGTGTATTCCAGTCTCTTGGCCTCCAAAGTCAGTGCTCTTTCTATTGACCATTCAGGAAGGTATGGAAAACATTTTCCAGAATGTTTTTCACTCAACATGGATTTTTAAGATATCTTATACCTAATTTGATGAATTTCTGGATATTCTTTATGCTTGACTATCTGGAATGACCCATTTCAAAAGAATACTAGGAAGCTGAGCTTTTAGTCTCCTACAAAATTCGCACAAGGGTCAGCATGAAAACCTTTCAAACTGAGCTCTCTTTTAAAGAATAGTTAAAGCCAGGAGTGGTGGCACAAGCCTGTAATCCCTGCACTTAGGGAGGCTGAGACAGGAGAATCGCAAGTTCAAAGCCAGCCTGAGCAAGGGCGAAGCACTAAGCAACTCAGTGAGACCTTGTCTCTACATAAAACACAAAATAGGGCTGGGGATGTGGCTCAGTGGTCGAGTACCCCTGAGTTCAATCCCTAGTACCAAAAAATAAAAAAATTTTTAAAAAAATAAAGAATAGTTAATATGTGCTGGATAACTCTTGCTGGTTCATTTCCTCTAAACTTTGAAGGTTCTTCCTCTGTCCCTTCTCTCTGCCAAGTGGTATTACAGGTTCAATTGATGTTGGCCATGACATTGAACATTTCTGAATGCCCCATTGACCGGAAGCAACTGATCCTTGATTTGTAATTCACATCATATCCTCCTTGCCTTTGTGCAAGGAGTGAAAATACATACGAGGACAGCAAGGTCCAAACCTTACTCATTAAGACAAACAAGCCAGAATTACTACAGGGGCCAATGTCAAAAGCATCACAGGCACACAATATGGCCTTTAGTTACTTTTACTTGTTTATATTTAAGAGAGGCCAACAGCCTTCTCTATGAGAGCTTTCTTTAAGACATGCCAGGGGAAAGGCAGATGGAGAACAAAGCACTTGGCTAATCAGAACAGAGACATCTGCATTAGATATTTGAGGAAGTCAGGGTGAATTGGGAACATATTTGTTTAACCACATTACTTATTGCTTTATTATTATCCTGCTTAATGTCTGACTGTACTCATACACACTCCATGCCAGAAACCCAGTCTGAGACGCTTAGCTCCTTGTTACAAAACAAACATGTCTCAGGAACTGGGAGATGTGATCTGAAAGCCAATACCAGGTCTGCATGATGCATAGATTATTGGTAAAAGAAAAGACACAGCATTATTTTTCTTTTCTGCCCTAGAAAAGATCCCCATCTTAGAAGGCAGACGGAAGAGTTAATGAATACCCTCTGAGCCAAGTCACCTAATATTCAGAGTTACCCAAAGTAAGATGCAAAGATTGGAGACTTCTATCAAGGTGAACCTGGGGCATTTGCTAGGGTTTGTTTGTAATTGGGTTGTTTTCTAGTACAGAGGCTGGTTGTGGGAGCGCATAGCTCTCTGGGCAGGTGGTATGATACCATCAGCTACAGAGCTCTGAGCAGCCAGGGTGAGACACAGCTGACCTCTGCTGTCCTCCTTCCTCTCAGCATCACTCTGGCTCAGTTCCCTTGGTGCTGGTTTTACCTCCAGAAGATCTCTGTCCACACAGAAGATTCGCCTCTACCTGAAACTCAGGTTACTTACAACTTTGCTTAATTTTTTTTTTAATGCAGAAAACCTCACAAACATATAGTTTAAGGAGAAATTAAAGCAAACACCATAAAAACACCATTCAGACCAAGAAAGAAACTTTACCAATGACCCACCCCTCAAACCCTGCTGCGTGCCCAGTCACCAGCTCTCCTGACTTTTATAGAAATCTCTTGCGTTTATGGTTCTTGTTTCACCCAAGTGATCAGAACTATCATTTAGTCTTGGCTGTTTAAAAAAATTATGAGTTTTTAGTCTGTTTTGACCTAAAGGTGCCCCCTTGGCTCTCTTCTCACAGTGTATCTGCTGAAGAACTCAGGGGGTGTGATGGAGTTCACCACCACATGGAGCAGCTGGTGGTTCAGTCTCTCCTGCTCTTCTGCTCTTGGGATTTCCTGCAAATAATCCACCAGATACATTGCACTGCTTGGTTTTTCACAAGTCTGATGACCAAAAGGTCTTCTTTCTCTCTCCCTTGCCCAGAAGTTAGGAGCTTTTCCTCTGAAGTACAGCTTCAGCTTCTTTAGACACATCGCCCCTTTTATGCTTCTGTAATTTCTACCAGCTTGTCCCATTCCCTGAAATGTCATGTCCTCTACCCCCACCCACCACCTCCTTTAGCTAGAAAATGACTACTGAGTCTTCAGGGCTCAGCTCAACAGCTCTGTACATTCTCCATGCAGAATATGCCTGTGGGTCCCCACTGTGTTCTCACCTCTAAGATCCCACTTGCTATACTGAACCATTGCCTGAACTCAGGGGTCTCCCTGTCACCCACCAATCTACACCATCAGACTCCTTGAAAGCAGAAGTCACTTTATCAGAGCAGAAGCAGATCTTCAGTACCAGTAGGTGGACAATGCATTTCCTCTCCAACTTGTAGGAAAAAGCCAGATTCCTTTCACTTTACCATTCCCCAGGGGCCCATGGGGTAGGGGTAGGGCACGGGGGTGGGGGGGGGGGCTCCCCTCAGGGCCCTCCTTTCGTGAGGCCTCCAAGGTCAGCTCTGGTCTTCAGCAGGTCCTCTGTTTCAAATTGGACAGCCTGCTTTCCTGTCAGCAATTGCCTCTTCTTAAGAAGTATCTGTACTCTCAGCTGATCTGAGGTCAGCTTGGAACTGGGCATTCGAAGAGGAAGATCATAGAGATCATAGAATTCCACCCTGTCCCCTTTTTGCACTGTAACATGGCACTTTAACAGCATTGCCAGTATAATACAGCCTTGCTTCAGTCACACCGTTAACCAATATGACAAATGACATTGGATAAATAAGCCCGAAATTACACCACCCTTATGCAGGGACAGGCAAGCAATGAGGGATGTATCCTCTTACACCGTTCCATTAAACTCTCACTCACCTTTCAAACCTAGCTTCAGAACCACTCCATAAAAACTTTCCCTGATTAACTTGACCCACTTCTTTCAATTCCTCTACTCAATGAGCCTTCATTAATTATGTACCTAGAGATTTTCCTCTATTCTTACTCTCTTGATATGCTATTCTATGAATTGGCTTTTCCTTTCTTTTCATGCGTAGTTTCTCGAGAGGAGGGCCTGTTCATGCTGTTCTTTTGAAACCCTCCCACTATGCCACTTCACATTTCTGCACAGACAGACCCAATAAATGTCACTGACTGATAAATGCATGAGACTGTGAATGTACCTGTACCCTTGTCACTTTCTACTACAAGAACTAAAGGAGCTGAAGAAGAAAGGGCTTTAAAATTTCTAGCCTGTCTGAAGAACATTTTATCCAAAATGTTTCTTTTTTGAATGGGCTCTTTTGTTCTTGCTAATCTGCTGAAATTTGCTAACCTGCCAATCTCTTGAAGTCTTTAAATACTTATTGAACAAGTTGTGACTTTTGAAAGAAGGGTTTCAGAATTCAATTGAAAGTTCTAAATATAATTAAGTATGTTACTCTGAGTATTGCTATAGCTATTTGTGTTCATTGTAAATAAATGACCATTGAATTGGTGTGTGTTTTTTTTTAATCAATCTATAGAATTTTCACTAATTCTTCCCAGAGTGTCCCATGAATATAGTAATGGTTTCTCTGAGGCAATGAGCACAGGTAACAATATTGTGAGTCAAATTTGAATTATCTAACTTCTTGCTATTTTTTATTTTCTAGAGGGAATATTTTTTGGATTCTGGACTTATAGATCTGTGATAATTTACAGTAAATTTTGATACTTTTCTGAAGACAAAAGATGTTTGACTAAATCTGGGCCAAAGAAATTGGATACTTCCGAGAGAAAGCAAACCCTAGATGGCTCAGGTCATCTATTCATTTATGCAAAGGTGTGTGGTAAAGCTAAGCAGCACAACTGGGTGTCTGTGAAAACATTCAAGCTACACATTGTGGGTTAGAACCTATCACTACCCAGCTGAGGGAAAGACATCACATATTCTAGAAAAATGATAGGAAGCTCCTTGAGATCTTTGTCAATATATTTTTCATTCGATAAATGAAGGAAGGCTTTTGATAATGTACAGAAAAGTAGCAAGGTGAGATTATTGGCATGTGTGCTTACGTGCCACTGTGCACAGGTTTTGGTGTTTACACAGCCAGTTAGTAAATGCATACATTAGACTTCACCTATTAATTTTAAAGGGAGCGATCACTTTGATTATGCTAACCAAGGTGAAATATGGTTTCACTTATTCACAGTAACCTAAGTGTTTAAATTGTATGGTATTGTAGTAAATATGGCTGATTTTGATAAAATGAACAGAAGAGTTGGGTTCACACCACTTGTCATGTGTCCTATCCATAGGCTGAGTTCCCTGGTAGCCTGTAGCCCTGAGACCCAGTCATTCACCCCTAAAATGTTTTTTCTAAGCTTCCTTCTTTCTACTTCACTCCATCCTCCCTCCTTCCCTTTTCTCCTCAGTCCCCCTCTCTTGTCTTCCAAAGACAATACTCTCTGTCTCTTTCTTACTGCCAGCTGCTTTCAGTGTATCCATCCACCTTGTGCTATTTTAGTCCCCAATCCTATCCCCACTTCTCCCTCTTTGCACTATCTCTAAAATAATCCACCAGGCCCTTGGAATTCTAGGTTCTTATTATTAGTCCCTATAGACAAGGAAATAAGAGGTTCTGGAAATTCTCAAATGTCAGATAGAAACTTATTGATCCAGAAATGCAGCTTCTTTCTAGGTCTGCGTTGTCCAACATGGTGGCCACTAGTCACATGTGGCTATTCATTTATTCATTTATTGAAGTACTAGGGACAATTCATTTATTGAAGTACAGGGACACTACACCATGAAGTTACATCCTCAGCCCTTTTTATTTTATTTTTATTTTCAAACAGGATCTAAGTTATCCTGGCTAGTCTCCAACTTGCAATCCTGCTTCGGTCTCCTGAGTAATTGGGAGTACAGACATGTCCTACCATGCCCTGCCCTGCCCGCATATCTATTTAAATATAAACTTAACAAAATTAAATTTTCAGCTCCTCAATCTCACTAATTACATTTCACATAATCAATATCTAGCAATTAAGGTATTGGACAACACAGAATATACCTATCATCACAAAAATGCTGCTTTGGACAGAGTGATTCTAGATTCCATTCTCTGAAGGCGGAGGCCTAATGTCTTTTATTTTCCCACCTTTGCATTTGGGAAATGCTTTTCTTTCTTGTGGAAGAGATCATCCACCTTCAGGACTCCAGACCTTCTCCAGATGTGTGTGAAGCGGGACAGACATCCTGTTTCTGAATCAAGCATATCATATGGAAGTGCTCCATAAACACTATCATCTTTGGGGAACTATAGTACTCATTAAGACCCAAAGAAACGTGCAAGCCTAGTGAGCTTAGTCCTCTGCCAAGAGGTAAGTAAAGAGGAGTGTGGAAAAAGTTAAGTAGTTCAGGAAGCATATTTAAGATCCAAAGGTACAGCACTCTCCCTCTAGTTAAAAAAGGAATTTTTGATTGCAGCAATGCCTCGCTTTATACAACACTTAATCTGGTGTAAATAAATACCAAATGCACCAGCAACTCACAATGAAAAGAATCCAGTAGGAAAAATATTGCTAACTTAAAGATCCTGTTTCAACTGTAAATTACCATCCACTTAAAGGATCGAGGCTTTCAGAAAGGAATGGGGCACACCGGTAACCAAGGCCTCAGAGAATTTGCTGGAAGCATCTTATTAATACAAATTACTTTCCAATCTCTGCCATCACATTGTGCAATCCTTGTTGGACATCCTCACTTTATTATCTACCCAGAACTAGACACACAACAAGAACTCAGAAAAATTATACTGAACACATTCTTTGCAGATTCATTAATATCTTTGGTTCTTAGCCTTGACAGTCATCCTCCCAACATGGTTAAACTGCAATTTTTTGATTTACTGAACATTACATTTACCCGATTATGGCTGAACAAAAGTTGTGTGTTGCTGAGCCAATTGATGCTCATGACGCCCTTTCATTGATCTCATTGTTTTCCCATTTGCTTAAATTCCCATGTATCTTTCACTGATACTTCCTATGTCCCAACAGCTCTGGAAAACTGCTCTCAACACTTTTCCCATAAGGGTAGACTTACCACACAGCCCACTTCTTGGTCCCATATCATTCCTGGAAACCTCCTTCCTGGGACCCCATCCTCCTGCTCCCACTGTAACTGGTTCACACCCAGGGTACTGCACCCTCTCCTCCTGGGGCTCATCTTCCCTGTTGTCAGATTCCATCTTCTGATCTCTTCTTTCTTATTCCCTGACCTTGCTAGAAAAGATCTTCTAGTTGCTTTTTAAGAAAGATAGCTGGGATGTTTCTGAAAATGTCTATCCTACCCTTGCACTTGATTGGGTTAAGAATCTTAGTGTGGAAATGACTTTTTCTCAAAATTTGAAGGCCTTACTCTAGTGTTTCCAGCTTTCTGTAATGCCAATGAGAAGTGACTTTGATTGCTGATCTTTTGTATGTGACCTCCTTTCCCCTCTCTTTCATATGCATTAATATGGATCTTTTTGAAATTATTCTTTGTGCAGGGAATTTGCTAGACTCTTACTGTGTGGATATGTGAGTCCTTCCATCCCAGGAATTCTTAGATACTTTCCTTAATAATTTCCTTTCCATTTTATCTGTTTCATCTTTCTGAAATTCTTAGATCCTCAATTCATCTCTAATTTTCTTATTTTTTGTCTTATTTTTCATCCCCATTTCCCTTGTGGCTCTCTGGGAGAATTCCTCAATTTGAGCTTCCCAAATGTTCTGAAACTTTTATTTCTGCTCTTCGTTTTCAACATATTTCTGGCACCTTTTGTTTCTTGGATGTGATCTCTCTCTCTCTCTCTCTCTCTCTCTCTCTCTCTCTCTCTGAGGGTTTTAAATAAGAGTTACTATAAAGTTTGCAGTTTCTCATTGTCTCTGTTTCCTTGGGGTTACTTTCTTCTGTTTGTTTATATTGGCCTTTTTCTTTTCATACAAGACATCCTTCAAACCTCTGGCAATCTGCTGACTCCTCGTAAATAAGCCTGAGACAGATTGAAAACTCGGGGACTAGGCGCCACGTATGGACTGAAGAGTTTCACTCTCAGGTTAGGAGGTCTTTTCTCAAATTTCCCAAGGAAGAGTCTTCCAATCTTTTGCCTCAGCTGCTATAAATATAGTTGCTGGCCTTCAAGAAGGTGGGTAGAGGAAGGGGCCTGAGGCTATCAGATTGGTGTTTTCAATAGTGGCTGCTCAGAATCATAGAGGACCCTGGAGGGCTCTCCTCAGCTAGGGTGCTGCAAGAAGCTTCAGCTCTGTTGCACTAACGCATACACCAAAGGGAGTGAAGAAACTTCTTTCCTCTGCATTGACAGTAGTATTACCTTTGTGTCAACTTTGGGAGAACCAAGAGAAGAGTCAGATCATTTTCTGCAGGGGCCCCTCTGTACATCCTCAGATTTCAGCCTCCTAATGTGGCATAATGAGTCATCTCCATCTGTTAGTGTACGTAGTTAACGAAAGATGAGCAGGAATGTAAGAAGGGGGGACAAGAAAGGGGATAGGTATAAAGGGCCTCTGACCAGCAACAGATCCAGAGGATTCAATACCCATCATACTAGGACATAAGGACATAAATTCTCACCATTCCCTTTGTGTTGATGGGACTCTGGAAAAAATCCATCTTAGGAAGGTAGGAAGACTACTCAGAGCCACAGAATGGCACCACCATTACCCCCACACACAATAAAGTGGCCCTTCATACTCCTCCCTGGATTTATAAGCATACACCATGTTCCTAAGATTGCAAATGCACCCACAAGCTGCTTGAAGGGTCAGATGACCATTATATGGCCTTCCACCAGTGGCACTAGGCCAGAAATGGCAATATGGCCCAAGCTGCAGGTGTATGCCCTCAGTGTTCATAATAGGTAGGCATATGACTTCCCCCAAAAAAGGATAGTAGCTACAACAACACAGCCCAAAAAGATGTGGTTACCTGCCACTCCAAGTTTTCCTATCCTGCAAATTCCCACCTCCTATTCTAACAAAATCCAAAGCCTCATCATTTCAGTGTATTTTTGTCGCTGGCCTATCTGCCTGTCCCTCTCTACAGGGTGTATCTGACTTTCTCCTGCTTTTTCCTCGCCTTTTAATAAACCTGCTCTAATTACCATCCCTGCTTTGCTGTACTCCTGTATCTGGGCCAGAGTAATTGCCCTAATGTTACTCATTATACCCAAGGCAAGAGGATCACTCCACAGCCGACTCTCAACCTCCAGTAACACATCCATCTGCCTTAAATCATATAGCAATTGGTTGCCATCTAGCATTCTTTGTTGTGTCCCTGCTTCTTCTCTTTGGCTTTATAGTTTTTAGGTATTTTATGCCCTTACAGTCAATTTGATGGGATTTATAGGAGAGAAAACTTAATGTATCATTATATCAGGATCCCCCAGAACTCCAGACATTCTGAATACATGATAAATAATGATGCTTAGGGTTATGTAACTTCTCATCCAAATCAGGATATCATTCAGAGTGAAAAGGACACTAAGAATGACTATATTTATATAATTTAATAGACTTTTAAAAAATAACTAACTACTATCATGATACCAGTGGACTTACAAAAAAGTTCTATTCAAATTGTAACAACTCCTTTGTGAGTTGTCCTTTGCCAATTTACATCTTCTCCCTTTGCCCTTTGCCAGGCTACTTCCATTCCCTTTGCCTTCAAGGTATGCTCCCTCCCTTTGCCTGGCATTCCAAGTTCTAAAGAGAAGCCACACCTAAAAGATTAAGATATTAATTAACTGGTAAATAAAACTTCTTTACTTTTATAGAACCCAGAACACCTAGTGATCTTCAGATAAACATCAGAATGTGCAACAACCCTCCTTATTCTTTAGTGTATCAACCAACACAAAGCATGTAAATTGCTACAGGGTTTTACTTACAGAAAAGTAATATGTCTATCTAAAGAACTATTGGAACTAGTCCAAGGAGGTTGAGGTCCATTACCATATTATTGCCAGAGAATAAGAAAAAAGGACACACATGCTCTGGATAATGAAGATCCTGCTCAGCCTCCTGTACCTCCTTTTAAAACCATTTCGTGTACCTGAGTTCCCCAAGATGGAGTTTGAGGATGATAGACTCCTCCATCTTCCCCAGGTGCTGGCCTTTGGATAAAACTTATTTTCTTTCCACCAACCTTCATCTCCTGAGTATTGCTTTTTGAGTGGCAAGAGGCTAGACCTGATTCCCGTAACAAAACTATTTTCAAATAATAAAAACTTTCTAGAGATTTTAAATTAATATATTCACAAAAATTACGTAAAAGTTTACTGAAGTAAACTTTCAAAAATTTTCTTATACTAATTATTTGAACATTAAACATCAGAATCATGATTCTTGGGATCATATTTAAGTACTTCAGTCAGTATTCTAGTCTGATCTGTTTATAATAGCATAACACTTACTTTTCTAATAGACTTTTTTAAAAAGTGTAATTATTCTTCACTTTTCATAAAATTTAACAATTTCAAAGTTGCATGTATGGTTTTTTAAATTTGAAACTGTTGATGCTTTCAATTGACTTTTCTCAATAGATTATATTGTTTTAGATTAGAAAACATACTCTGTACAGGAACTGAGGTACACGGAAGCTCAGACCAAGTTCTACGAAATTGAGGATATTCTAAATTTTACTTTCATTTTTTGTAAGAGTACTGAGGATGGAACCCAGAGGTGCTTTACCACTGAGCCACCTCCCTACCCCTTATTTTTTTAAATTTTGAGACAAGATAACTCACTAAGCTGTCAGCTGGGGTTACCACCACCATGTCCAGCCTCTATTCTACTTTCTGTAAATTGAAATGTGCAGATATTGATACCCCATATTTTCATAAGCATTGTGTTTTTTCCCTCTATTCAGAGTAATTTTGTCTGGCAATTTTATAGGCTGAAACTTGTCAAATATATTGTTTGTGTTTATTAATAAATGCTACATTTTGAAGAAACAGTAATCAGATTTAAAGGACTCTTTTACAAAATAGCAGGACATGCTAGGTCATATGGGCAGATTTTCAAAGTAGTTCCCCAAAGGCTCCAATTTTTCTGAATTCCTAGTAGCGGTGGACAATAAAAACAGAAAACACATAAAACCAGGCTGAAATATCTTCCTGAATTCAGAATCAACTCTGTCACAAAAGTCTTATAATGCTGTAACTCAGTGCTTATATAAAACATTTATAAATCCTAACAACTAAAGCTTCTATTTTGATTGGCAGGATACTGCAGCTTTCGAACAATTATGATTGGTTCTGTGTGCACACAACTAATTTCAAACATTTTTCTACCCCCATAGTTTCCTAATTTAGCAAGAACACTGCTATTGCTATAATGCTGTGCCCTAACAAAATCTGTACTTGAATTAGCACCACAAAAGCAAAACATTTTATCTTGAACATTAAACTTTTGAACTGTATTTAAACCCACATTGATGTAAAATATTTCAAATACAACACAATGAACTTAAAAGCCTTATTTACTTCACTAAGTTGATGTTTTAAGAAAACTGAACCACTATTGGCATTAACTTGACTGTTTCTTTGTCTGAAGCATATGATGTCACAGATATAAAACAGGAACCAGTTATCTGTTTGCAAATTTCTCCCTTTGCTAATGGAGTCTACACTTTGGCAGTAATTATTTCATTTTTTGTACATGCACAAGAGAACTTGGGTGAAAATGAGAGAAATTAATTTAGAACCACAGTCATTTTATCAAACAGAGTCATACTTCAGAGTGTAATAAGGTAAACACTCTTTCTGCAGCTATATGTATTAAACTGTCTCAGACATAGTCTTTTTAGAATAACTCTTTTAAAGTAGATGATTTAAAAATGTTAATATTTCCTCAGTAAATTTGTATTTCCTGTGTTCAATTGATTGGAGATGTCACATGGCTTCCATGGTAAATTGAAATTTTGTTTTTATTTTCTTTTTCTTTGTTCTGTTTTTCCCGAGATTACACATCCATCATTGATTTTCTTGATTAAAATTCAGTTCTTAATTTTATATTAAATGTGCTCTTTAGAAGCTCACTGTTAAGAGAAAATGAGAGACAGAGGGAGGAACATGAAAATCCCACTCCTCCATAAAGTAATGAAAAAACTGTCAAAAACAATCAAAATCAACTTTAGGGGAATATTGAAAACTAACCAAAAGCTTGTAGAAACCCAGGAGCACTTATTCAAGAAAAAAAGATGAATCTCAGCAGGAACAGTGAGCTTTCTGGTATCTTAACTTACCCTAGTCTCATCCCCCATCCCCTAGATCAATGGTAGCCTCAAATATAGTGGCCTGCATGCTCCATGCATTACCAGTCAAGGACAGCAAAGAGCAGGCATCATTTGCACATTGTCTTTAGCTATCTGTCTTCTGGCTCCCTGGAAGACCAGCTCAGAAGACTCATCTTTATTTGATCTGACTGAAAGTCTCTTTGTGCTAAAGCATATATGGGGGTAGGAACCTTTTATCAAATTGTGGACAAATGTTTTAGTCCCTGCTGCCTGATACAAAAAAATAACAATTGGAGCAAATAATAGATGAACCAAAATGCTTGGGAGAAAAATCTTGGGAATGATATGCTGTAAAGAGTGAGGGCTTTAGCCAGGCACAGTGGCACAAGCCTGTAATCCTAGCACTTGGGGAGGCCGAGACAAGAGAATTGTGAGTTCAAAGCCAGCCTCAGCAACGACGAGGCGCTAAGCAACTCAGCGAGACCCTGTCTCTAAATAAAACACAAAATAGGGCTGGGGATGTGGCTCAGTGGTTGAGTGCCCCTGAGTTCAATCTTCAATACTAAAAAAAAAAAAAAAAAGGGCTTTGGAAAACTTTGACATATTCCTAGGAATCTGAAGTTTACATGTGTACCCATGGCCGTGTACATGCTTAGGAATTATCTGAAAGATCCCAAATCCTCTGACTGACCTTGAAGCTCTGGAGAAATAGGAAGAAGTAAAGGCTAATGTAAAGTCATAATCTTACTGAGTGTTGAAGCATCCTCTGACAACCAGAGCCCCTCTGCAAAGACTGAGAGGGTTTGCGGCTTTTTGTTTTGCTGCCAGGCATTAAATGTAACCTCTACTTAATCATTATTGAAACACTAAGCTAAGGCTATATAGAGATCTTGAGTGCCAAAATAATTATGAAAAAGGAAAACAAAATTGGAGTAAAATCACCTCCTGATTTCAAAGCTCATTACAAGTTTATAGTAATTAAGACAGTGTACTAGTGGCATAAGGACGGACATATAGATCAATGAAATAAAAGTGGAAGCCCAGCAATAGATTTGCATAACTGTAGTTAATTTATTTTTGACAAGGATCCCAAGACCATTCACTAAGGAAAAAATAGTGTTTTCAACAAATGATGCTGGAATAACTAGATGTCCATATGCAAAATGAATTTGAATTCTTACCTCACACCATATATAAAAATTAACTAAAAATGATTTAAAAATCTAAATGTAAGAGCTAATACTGCAAAACTTTTAGAAACATGAGTGTGTCTTTATGACTTTGGAATAGGCAAATATGACACCAACATCACAAGTAACAAAAGAAAAAATAGACAAATTAAACTTCATTAAAATTAAAAGCTCTTGTACTTCAAAGGATACTATTAAAAGAGTGAAACCCATATAATGGGAGAAAATATTTGCAAATCACATATCACATAAGGATGTAATATTTAAACATACAATGTAGATTTTGCAATGCAAGAATAAAACGATAATTACTCAGTTAAAAAATGGGCAAGGATTTTGAATACACATTTCTTCAAAGAAGATATACAAGTGGCCAATATGCACATGCAAAGATTTTCAACTTCATTGATATAAATCAAAGCCAAAATTAAACACCACTTCACAGCTCCTAGACTGGCTATACTTAAACAGACAAACATTAACAAGTATTGGCAAGAATGCCAAGAAGTTGTTATCCTCAATATTTTTGGTAGGAATATAAAATGGTAGAGCCACTTTGGAAAACAGTTTGGCATATACTTCTTCATATACTTGGCATATACTTTGGTATATACTTCATATACTTTGGCATATACTTCTTCATACGCAAGAAGTTAGACACAGTTAGCCTATGTCTAAGCAAGTCTATTCCTAGGTTTGTACCCAAGGGAATGGAAAATATACATACAAACAAATATGTATACATGAATGTTCATAGTTTCATTATTCATAATAGTCAAAAGTGGAAACAACATAATCTCGCATTAACTGATGAATGGATAAACAAAATGTGGTATATCCATGGAAGGAAATATTAGTCAACTATAATAAGGAATGAAGTATTGATACCTGCTACAACATGAATGAAGCTTGAAAACATTATGCTAAGTGAAAGAAACCAGATACAAAAGGCTACATCTTGTTGCTTCCATTTATTTAGAATACTCAAAGTAGGCACATCCATCAAGATAGAAACTAGATTGGGGGTTGCCAGAGGATAGGGAGAAAGGGAAGTTGGGAGTGACTACTAACATGTACAAGGCTTATTTCTGGCATGATGGAAATGTTCTAAAATTAGACAGACATGATAGTTATACAACAATGTGAATATATTAAAAACCATATACTGTATGAACAGTATACTTTAAACTGTATACTTTATTTTTATTTATTTTTTTGTGGTACCAGGGATTGAACTCAGGGGCACTTGACCACTGAGCAACATCCTCAGCCCTATTTTGTGTTTTATTTAGAGACAGGATCTCACTGAGTTGCTTAGCACTTCGCCGTTGCTGAGGCTGGCTTTGAATTTGAGATCCTCCTGTCTTTGCCTCCCAAGTGCTGGAATTATAGGCATGCACCACTGCATCCGGCTTAAGCTGTATACTTTAAATTGGTGAAAAGGGTGAATTTTGTTTGTGGATTTTATCTCAATAATAATAACAAACCTTATACTGATGACAGAATTTAAAATTTTTTTTTTGCAAAATAAAAAGTGTGAAGAAACAAAATAAATCTGTTACTACATACCACATGATAAATGAGAGAATGAAAAATTGCAACAAAAGCATTCCAAAAATCTTCTCTCTGAGCCTGACAGCAGGACTATTGAACCTGTTTTCCAGAAATATTCCTTCATTAAACCTATCATTTACCCAACTTTCCACTGACCTTCATATCAAATGGCTGTGAGACCTTGCTCTTGGCTCCTGGAGGCACTAGCATAATTGGCTGGCACACCAAGTGTCCAGCAGAAGCAATAGTGTCAATATCTTCCATTGCCTGAGCTGCCAGGAGCAAACTGTCCTTCAGTATCCCTGTTCCCAAGAGCTTGTTTTTACCAGTGAGTGTCCTGCCTGCTGTCCTTGGGCTACAAATGTTAGTTAACACCATATCTTGAAAAAGGTCAGGGAAGAGAGACTGATTACTGCTGGTCATCTTCATATTTAACTACATGTTCAAATGAGAACTCTATTCAATGCATGTGTACCCCTCACCATGGCAGAAGATAAAAATGCAAAGTCAAAGTCCAGTGCCAGAAGCCATCTGTGAGCTGTGGGTAAACTGAGTGATGTTGGAGCCATTAGGCAGGGAAGCCTGGTATTGGGAATTCTCAGTAGGAACCACTGGTTTGGGAATGCCTGATTCATGTGGTGCCCTTCCTAGCTCACTGCTCAAGTTCTAGCATAGCTCCGGAGATGGGGTGACCTGCTAGAGCCACACAGCCTCTTGGAGATAAGTATGGTTTACCAAAATGCCGATCGACATATTTACTGCAAGACCTCTACCACACCGAGAAGCAAGCACCAAAACAAGACTCCTCCTGCTGAAACCATATCCTTGCCTTTAATATACTTCCCCTTAAATAAATAATTAGAGCCTTTTTTTTTCAGTTGTTCAGTTCCAGCTCCTATCAGGACTGGAAGACCCATCAGGCACTCCTCTTTTTATCTCTAATTTCTGGTTCTGACTTCATTTCTTACTGATTATTTCAGACTTTTTATTTTTCCAGGCAACTCACACCTCATGGGCAGGAACCTGCTCTGTCGGGGTGCTGGCCACCTCCATAATCCAGCAAACCCATCCTGGCTTATGTTATTGCCATCGTTCATAAAAAGATTGTTTTAAAAATTGGGGAAATGCTAAATAAGAAAGGATGCCAGGAAAAGAGGTAAATCTAAGCTGTCCCAAATTAAGACCTATGTCATATTGATCTGATATAAATCATTTTGCAGGATAAGTGTCAAGTGTCCAGTATAGAAATTAATTTCTATAGAGATCAGAGGTGAAAATCATGTCTGTCCTCATAAAGGCTTATGTTCACATTGTAATGACATCATGTCATATTAACAGCAGAGACAAAGAGAAATTTGGGACAAATGGGAAAGGGGTGAAAAAGCAAAAGGTGCATTTAGAAGGAAACAAACAAAAATTTCCATTAGAGTTCATCTGCTACTGAATATTTACATAAGAAATATTTTAATTACATGTATTTACCATATACAAACTATGTCTAGCTATTGTTCATATTATCTAACTTCTGACAGAGTGCCTATTTTTCATAATGATAAGGTGAAGAAGAAAATAAACAGGAAAAGAATTAAACAGTTTGCAAAAGCAGGGTTGCTTTCTTTTAATCTTCTAGTAAACACGAAGAGTCCTCCAAAATACGTATATGATTGACCATTGATTAATAATGGTCCATTTAGGACATTTTTGTTAAAATCTCACATTTAATCAACAATTTAGTTCCCAGAAGCAGTATAATAATGAGAAGCTCAGACTGGACTGAGTTTATGCACTTTTCCACCATACCCAAGTTGACAACTGCTTCTGGCTTTATAAACTACCATACTGAGCCATGATTCCATTCCAGAAAGCATTTAGTGCCCAGGGCTTTATATCCTCTTCTTTCCTGCAGATTTTTCAAGAGTTTTCGCTGCCATGGAGACAAGAAGTAGTTAACAAATACATTTGACCACATTTTCAGCCTACAATCTGCAAGTCCTAACTACTGTAATTTGACATTTCCAAAGTTTTGCTAGAAATGAGTACAAACAACCAATTTCCATAATTTGGGTACATGTAATTTCGTTTCCAGAATGAGAATAATCACATAGAGTTTAACATAGATACACCTTAATTCATCATAGCTCTTTGTGTTAGTCAGTTTTCCGCTATCATAACAAACTATGTGAGATAATCAACTTATAAAGAGGGAAGGTTTATCTTGGCTCAGTTTTGGAAGTTCAGTCCAAGGTTAGTTGCCCTATTGCTTTTGGTTCTGCCACAAGTCAGTAATGTACTGCTTGAAGAGTATGAAGAAACATGAAAAAGTAAAGAGCATGTGGTGGAGCAAAGCTGCTCCTCTTATGGCCAGGAAGTAAAACAGAGACAAGGAATGACCAGAGTTCTATTAGGCTATTCACAAGCATATGCTCAATGATCTTAGACCTCCTACTGTTATGGGCCAGGCCATATGGGCAATGACCAAACAGACTCCATTTTGCCCTAAGACTCCATGTCATGGAAGAAATGCTTCTCCCACAGGAACACCCCACCTCTGTGCCCATCAACAGTTGCTTAGCCTAGCATGTTTGGCAACACAAAATGACAATTTTTATACATATAAAATTGTTCTCTCTTTGGTTCCTGTTTTTCTTGGACATGTACCATGTCAGAGATTGACTGTCTAGATGTTAGTAACCATTATTTAACTTGTACTCAACTAGGGCTGTTTTTGACCCACGTCCCCTTCTGCTTAAGATTGGAGATCTCATGGCGTTTGTTTATGGTTTTGAATCACAGCAACAGTCCCTTATGATTAATATGGTTTTGGACTCTAAAAGGTGTAGGGGAGGGAGTTGAAGGGTATAGACTTGCAGCCTTCCCCTTGGCTGGCCAGCTGGTGGATCCAGACTGCCAGCTGGTGAATGAAGATGGTCCTGTCTCCTGCTTTAAGATTGACTGGGTGATTTATTGCAATCTTGCCATAACACTACTAGGCTCTACTTCTTAAAGATTCCACTACCTCCCAGTAGCACCACAGGATGGAGACCATGCCTTACACATATGAGCCTTTGGGGGACATTTAAGAGCCAAAGTACAGCAGTCATCTAAATTTTCCCATCTCCCAGTCTATTGGTTGTTGCTCTTTGATAAGCATGGTTTCTTCAAGTGATAAAAGTGTTTAGATAGCAGAAATCACATTTACAGGAAAAAAATAAGTTGGACATAAAGGTGTTGTCTGTATTTTGGTTGGTGGTTGTATTTCCTGCTGTAAGGAATTATTATAGACCCCAAACTTATATTTTCATCTACTATTCAGTTGATGGATTTTCATGCGGATTATGCATTGGAAGATAACATTAAAATATGAGATGAGCTTCATAATTTGAAAATCTAAGTTGAAATCAGTGTTTGTAAATTCACTAGACACCAATATGAAGTTTTTCAAATGTGAAAAGGAAGAACTAGATACTATGTCAGATCATCATGAAAAATTTACATGAGTCATTTCTGAGGGAGAAAAATTCTACTTAATCAATTGTGCTTTCTTGGATCCAAACTTGAAATAGAGGCTCCTGTCACTAACAAAGAGATAAGACTGTTTACTGTCAGGAAAATTTAGATGTGTCAGTGATGAAACTAAAAAATGAAAAGACAATTAGTCCTCTTAAATATTAGGAATAATCTACATAAGACAATTTAGAGTTGGTAAAGCTCCGGGTCACCTGGAACTCCAGTGAGATTTCTGCTCTGATGGTGAAGGTAACTGGCTACAGGGAAGCAGGAGACCACTCAACTCAGAGAACCACAGCTTATTGTGTTTTACAAAGAAAAAAAAATTAAAATTAGATTTATGAAAAAGGGTCATGAGAAGTTGAGCAGTTTCTCTCACAAGGAGAGAGAACAGCTGTTTTTAAGAACAGGACTTCTCAAAGTTCAGCCAGCAAGGAACCTGAAATTATGTGCAAGGTCAGGGCCCTACCCCTGTGTGCTGAGTTACCCAGCCCACGGTCAGCTCCGGGCAGAGCAAGGCACTGGGGACTGCACCATGGGCTAGAAGCCTTTCCTCACAAAATAGAGGAAAAGCAGGTTTAAACGTGGCATGTCCAGAATAAAGGAAGGAGACATTCTGCTCAACAGTTAAATCCAAAGGAAACCTAAGTGATTCTGCATTATTTCAGGTCTTTAAACCTCTGGAAGTATATTCCTCTCTGAAAATGAGCTTTTCTGGTTACCTGTTCTGGGAGCTCATAGTAGCAGAGCACATAGGCCCGAGGTCCAGGCTCTGTGTGGCTGCCTGGGAGTAAGCATTCCTGAAAGAAGGCTCACCACCCAAGGGGAAGGCAGAGCCATGTTACAGCAACCCTCCTTTAAGAGTCACCAATGAAAGGAAGATTCATTTGATGCCACCAACTTTGAAGAGGCTGTTTTAGTCCTCTACAATTTTGTTAAAATTAAACAGAATTTAATTCCCTTTGGTGTGGAGTTGCAGGCCTAGAAAAATCCCCTCTTTTGGTGCTCTGCGAAAGCTAGTTTTTTTAGTTTTGCTTTAGAAATGGGGAGGACTTTAAACCTCTGAAGTGCTTCTGCCTTGACATTTCCAGACCAATTTCTAATCAAGGCCACTAGACTTAATGCCCTTTCATTCTTGGGTTCGCAGCAGTGATTGTGGATAAATTGAAGCCAGAGATACACACCTGCCACAAGCCCCTCTGTTAATATGAAACATCTCCTCCTCACAGAGACGAACCAGGAAGATACTTGCTCTGCCCTGCACCACCTGCCTCACATTGACACCCAGGGCAGCCCATGCTGAGAAAGGCAGAGCGGTTGGAAAAGGTGGATCACAGACACAAACACAAATTAGTGCCATATGTTGAAGAACCTTCGTTATTTATGCCTGAACCAGATGCTTCTATCCTCCACATTTTATTTGCAATCAATCATTTTTTAGCTCTTTTTCCTGATGCAATGCCAATTTAAGACAAGAATTGTGCTTCTTTTTTTCCTTCATGATTGCGAGAGCTCTCATGTCCAAATAACCGCCCTATTTCATCTCAGAAAGGTTCCCCTTGGAATTAATTACTTTGAAATCAAAGTATTCCTGGGCTCACTGCTCCTTTTAAAACATCATTGGCACTTCTTCCCAACAGATTAGCCTCCATAATTGAATCAAATTTTTACAATGATGTCACAGAGAAGAGTAGAGCAGAGCCATAAAAATACATCGCGTCCCATTACAAGTCAACCTGGACAATTACTCCATGCCAGTTTTCAAATTATATTATTATTTTACACTGTAAATGGAGGGAAAAAAATGTCCTACTGAAGAATTAAGCCTGAGATCTAAATATGGCAACACAGGATCAGGAAATTCTATCGTAAGTGGAGAATACAATATCTACATTATGCAAATATTTTCTTACTTCTCATTTAAGGAAAAATAATGCTAACCAAAATGTGTGTGTGTGTGTGTGTGTGTGTGTGTCTTTTAAAGGTTTAGAGATGGGTGACTTTCAAATAATGAAACCCATTCCCCATGCTACACAAGAACATCTCTTACTTTGGCTTCTGTCTCTTAATTATTCCTCTCTCCACATCTTACCAAGGCATACTTCTTTTGGTAATTCCTAATAAAAACCCATCTCTTAAATTTTTCCTGTTTTTCTTAAAAATTGTAGTAAAAATATATGACACAAAATTGACCATTTTAACTATTTTTAAGGGTACAGTTCTGTGGCACAGCACAATCACACTGATGTGCTCCTATTACAACCTTTCATCCCAGAACCTTTCCATCTTCTCTAACTGAAATGCTGTACCCAGTAAACAATAACCTCTCACCTTCCCTACCTCCTGACAACCACTACTCAATGTTTTGCTTCTGTGAATTTGACTATGTTTTTTTTAATTTTTTTTTAGTTATAGATGGACACAATGTCTTTATTTTATTTTTATGTGGTGCTGAGGATCAAACCCAGGGCCTCACGCATGCGAGGCAAGCGCTCTACCGCTGAGCTACAATCCCAGCCCTGAATTTGACTATGTTAGTTACTGCATAAAAACAAAAAAAGGTTCAGGCTCTGTGGAAAATGGTATGGAATTTCCTCAAAAAACTTAGAAATCGCCATAGGATCCGGCCATCACAGTTCTGGAATTCTGCTTTCTGTCTCTATGAATTTGGCTACTTTAGGTACCTCACAGAAGTGCAATCATATGATATTTATCCTTCTATGACTATTTATTTCACCTAGAATAATGTCTTCAAGGTTCATCCATGTTGTAGCATGAGTGGGAATTTATCCCTCAGGTGGAAGGATATTGCTGTAGATGTCTATATCACATTGTGTTTATATACTCATCCTTCAATCACATTGGTTGGTTCCACCTTTCAGCTAGTATGAATAATGCTGCTATGAGTGTGGGTATACAAATCTTGTTCATTTGTCGTTCTTTACATATTCTGGATGTTCATTCCTTATTATACATATTTTATTTGAAGATATTTTCTCCCATACTGTGGACGGCCTTTTTGTTCTGCTGATATTGTCCTTTGATGCATAAGATTTTCGTTTTAATAAAGTCCAACATATCTATTTTTTGTTGTTGTTGTCTTTTTGTCATATCCAAGAAATCATTACCAAATTCATGTTGTGAAGGTTTTTCCCCATTTTCCTCTACTAGTTTTATTGTTTTAGTCCTATGCTTAGGTCTTTCATAGATTTTGAGTTAATTTTTGTACATGCTGTAAGGTAAGAGTCTAACTTCAAGCCGGGCGCGGTGGCTCAAGCCTGTAATCCCAGCATTTAGGGAGGCTGAGACAGAAGAATCGTGAGTTCAAAACCAGCCTCAGCAATGGCGAGGCGCTAAGCAACTCAGTGAGACTCTGTCTCTACATAAAACACAAAATAGGGCTGGGGATGTGGCTCAGTGGTTGAGTACCCCTGAGTTCAATCCCCAGTACAAAAAAAAAAAAAAAGAGTCTAACTTCAATTTTCTTTTTGTGCCTATGAATTTCCTGGTTTTAATTACTTCTCCTTATTCCACTAAGTTTGGGTGCCCAACTCAGTCACTATCTGTATTCTCCCCTCACCAACACTATTCTCTACCTCCTTGATCTGTACTAAATATTTTAACATTACTCTCATCCTCAATAGAAGTTCTTTGTCTTGAGTACAAGTTCCTTAAAGGAAAGAGCAGAGCTCTGTGTTTCTCTTTGTATAGTACTCCAAACTAGAGCCTCTCTTCACAAGTGCTTTTTGATTAGGACAGTTATCTTAATCAGGGATCAGTGAGAGAGAACAGAAACCGTCCTAGCTACCTTAAATGGAAACTGATTTAATAGATGGCCACAGGTGTTTGTAAACTCATACGAAAGGCTAGAGTAGGGAGAAAGACGGCCTCCAAGAACAATCCTATGGAACTGATCATCAGGGAAATGGCTATCTCAGCCTGCTCAGGAAAGTTAGGACTCCCATTGGAAGTGCTGACTCTCAAACAGCATCCTCACTGTTATCCAGGGAGGGATCAGAAAGTCACTGCCTTTGCAACTGGAGGTGTAAGAGCACACTGTGCCTGCTAAGTACCGGCAAAAAGTGAACCCTCCACCTACTATCTCGTGATGCCTATGAAGTATGCAGCTGGAATCCTCTGCAAAAAAACAGCGCATCCACAAGTATGTTTGCCTGCATACTTGTACATACAAGTACATACAGCAGAATGGTGTCCAATACTTCCCTTCTGTCTTTCAAATCTCATTTGAATGCATCTAGTTGAAGAAACCCAAATCTCTCCAAGCACTTGAGTTCCAATGGAGTTTAGCAAACACCTCTTATAGCTCTCAAGCCACTGAAGAATAGAAAGGCATACCAGAAGGATGGTTAGAAGTTGACTGCCATGCGTGCATGTACAAATACATAACAACAAATTCCACCATTACATATAACTACAATGCACCAGTAAAAAATATGGTAAAAAAAGAAATTGACTGCCAAGCTCCTATTTTCCCCATATTTACTACCAAGATGAAGATACAATGACAAGGTTAAAATATTTATACACAGGGTAGCACTGTTATCCCCATATAAGATCTAGCAGCGTTTGAAGCCATATGACATAGCTTCAAAATTTTATGCTTCCTCTCAGATTGTCATTTATTGGGTAGTACATTTTTACTATTATATTAAACAGACCCAAGTTCCTGGGAAAGTCATGAAGTCAGAGAAATGACTTTCTCTGTGACCCTCAAATGGCATCCCCAAGTCATCCACTTCCCAGCATCTCTACATGCTGGCTGTTCTCAATAGCCAAGCCGCCTGCTCTTAGGCTTTAAGTTGCAGTACACAGAATTCTTGCTCTGTTTCTTTGCCAAAGAGATGAAGCATTTGGGGTGAACTGGGGCTTCTTTACTCCATTCTGTAGCTTCACTTTAAGATCTTTCAGGGTTATTGGTTACCTTCTATGCATTTTATATTCTTAAGACTTATCTTAAGGCTATTTCTACTTGATCTAGCCAGGGTATTCACACAACAAATCAATTCCCTATAAAACCAGGAGCTGCATTGGATACTTGGGGTCATACAGTTGGGAATATTGACTTTTTCCACTTTGATCTAGTTGGGTCAGTATCATACTGAAGATGAAGAGCATGTAGAAGAAAGGAAAGAATCTGAACACTCCTTTGCTCCACAAATACTGCTATATTCCTACCACTCTCTTTCTGCCAGCCTCAGTTTTCTTGATTCTGAATTGACTGAGATTGAAAATGGATACAGCTCAGCCTCTTTTCTTGTTCAGATCCATTGAGATCTGAATTCATCTTGGTCCATTAATTAAAAAGTTGGGCTATAAGGTGTAGAAAGACACAGAGCTAGCTTCAGCAACAATTAGATGCAGGGCTGAAATAATTTACTACAACTCATTTTTACCATCCCTTGGCCTCCTGCTATGGTGGTGGCTCAATGCTTAATCTCCATGATGAGCTCTGACTGCTGTGAACTCTCTTTGCAGTGGTGAAACACACAGCCACTAAAAACTCTCAGGTGTACAAAAGAGCAAGGGTCCTTTGAGATAGCAGAAAGAGCAGAGGCTGTGGAAAGCACCCTTAAAAGTCTGAGGTTCGGGGCTGGGGCTATAGCTCAGTGGTAGAGCACTTACCTAGCATGCGTGAGGCACTGGGTTGGATCCTCAGCACCACATATAAATAATAAATGAATAACATAAAGATCCATCGACAACTAAAAAAAATATTTAAAAAAAAAAAAAAAAGTCTGAGGTTCACTCTGATTGTACCAGATTAGGCCACTTGGCATGTCTTGAGTCAATCACTGTAGCCGTAAAACTGATGCAGCAATTGGCTTAAACCAGGATCACAGTTCTACCTTCAGATCTTGGGGTGAGGGCCTCAGATTGCATGGATTTAGCATGGAGGGTGGATTCTCCAGCCCCCAAATCAGGGGTTGAAACCAGAAAAAGGAGGACTAAGTGGGCAAGTAAATGAGTATTGTCTTTCTGCCTAGTCTCCAGCCTTAGAACCTAGCACAGAATAGACAGTTTAATGAAAAAATAAATGTGTGGTTTGTAAGTCATTGTACCCTAAGTGCTTCCTTCCTTTGTTCCAGTACAACAAATTTTTCAGTGCAGAAAGCATCTGATGAATTCTTAGCTGAAATTCACTGAATACTTTTAAGCATGTGTCCTTCATTTTTTTTTATTCAATTGATTTCTGCCTGAGAAGGAAAGAATCAGCTGAGTTAATGCAGTAGCAATGCAACAGTTCCTGAAGAAATCAGACGGAATAGAGTTGACTGTTGATATCTTCAGGGGCAATTGAACAGTGTCTGATAGAGTTGGGAACAACTCACTTGCACTTGAAAATTTCTTCTCACTATTTGATTAGGCTTAAAAATTGTTTCAGCATAACTCCATGGCATATAAAAATTCTTCTCTCCAAGAAAACTAGCCTACGAGAGAATCTTTCACAATTTTTTGACCAGTAATATTAATCTATTTTCTAGTTATTAAAATATATCTAGATGTTTTTCTAATGGCTGTAAAAGAATCCAGAGAGTTTTTTAAAAATACAAGTATCTATTTACATAGGTTAGGATTGTGGCAGTAGTGGCCAAAAGCATAAATATAATTGGGGCAAAATTAAAACCTAAAGGTTAAATAAAGAGGCCTGGAGATGAGAAAGTCTTGCTGTGGGCTTCAGATTCCTGCAGACCAAACTATGGGTAAAGAACACACTATTCATAGTCCCCTCGAATGCAGTTCAGTATAAAGGATTTTATGCTGATCTCTCATGAGGCAGAGAATGAATTTACTATAGCACAAATTAGGCAAATTCACAAATGGATTTTCCATGCTTTGCTCTTACCTAGTCTGACTTTGAAGGCCTCTTGAGTTTCACCCTGACTTTTACTTCTGTTGTTATCATTTCTGACTCCTTCAAGTTTTACAATAAGCAGTTGCATTCAGATAAGGAGCAGGACATGTGTGGGACATTATTTCCCTATCTAGTTATCATGGGGCTGGTCCTTGGCAAAACTGTGAAGCCAGCAGTTGGTCTTGGCAGTCCAGGTTGGCATTCCCAGCCTGGTCTCTCAATAACCCCCTCATCTCTTGGGAAAAAATTCATCTCACAATTCACCAGGGGACCATGCTATTTCTCCACATATTTACTAAACTTTCCTTTTACATCATTCATACACACTTAGTATGCATAACCTATGATACTACTTCAAATACTACTCCACCTTGGATATTTGAATTTTGATAAGGATTGGGACCTTCAAGTCATTAATCATCAGTAGCAGAATGTCAGCAACCAGCTACTGGAGAGGCCAAGCTTTGATGTATCTTGGGTAATACTGTGTTTTTGTTTTGGTTTTGGTACTTGGAATCTAACCCAATGCCTTGCTCATCCCCAGCTTTTTTAGTTTTGTCTTGAGACAAGGTGTCACTAAGTTTCCCAGGCTGGCCTCGAACTTGCAATCCTTCTGCCTCAGCCTCCCAAGTAGCTAGAATGGCAGGTGTGCATCACAGCACCCTGCAATACTCTTGACCTAGTTGTTGTCACATTGGTGTGTTCAGTTATACAAAAATGACTTGTGTACTTTTCTTTTTTTTTAATATTTATTTTGTAGTTGTAGGTGAACAGGATATCTTTATTTTATTTTTATGTGGTGCTGAGGATCGAACCCAGTGCCTCCCGCGTGCTAGGCTAGCATGCTACCACTGCGCCATAACCCCAGCCCTTGTGTACTTTTCTATATGCATTTGAGACCTCAAGTCAACAGTGTTAAATATGGGAGACAGATAAGGAAGCCTGCATTAGTGTACAGGTGGGGATAAGAAGTCATATTTGAGAGATTTCAGTGGTAAAGTCAGTAGGATTTGATAATTAATAGAAAGCAAGCAGGGAGACACAGTGTTTTGAGATGCCAGGTTCATAGTGTTGGCATTATCCAAGACAGGGTTCATGGAGGAAGGATACTGAAGGAAGAGAAGATCTGGGGACAGAATAATCGGTTTTATTTTTGGTATGTTGTGCTGAGGCAATAAACAACTTGAAATAAGAGTCCACTCTTGGGAAAGAAGAGGATCTTGGAAATAGATATAAATCATAGATATGTCAGTGATAAATAAAGTGGTGTCAGTTGAAAGGTAGTCAGGAGAATGTAGTTGCATAAAATCTTTGAAAGAGAGGTAAGTTTAGGTTGAACCTCTGGGTAGCCTCAATATTACATATAGGAGAGGGCATCTAGAAATAAAGCAACATAGGAGACCAGAGGGGGGTGATCAGTAGAACAGAGAGGGGTAGAGCAATTTAATTGAAATCAGTCATGTTGGCAATTTCTTGACGTGCTCTGATGGAATACCACATAGTAGGAATTTTATTTTCCTTCTCTAACTCCTCTCTCAAAAATCACCACCACCAACTCCCATCTGTTTCTGAGCTTCCCTGAGGCCACAATACACTGGAAGCTGTTGAGGGGAGGAAGAAGTTATATGCAGAGAGGCCTAGTGGTCAGAAAACCTGGGTTCTAGACCAAGTACTGAGCTAAGTCTAGGCATCTCTTCTTACTTAATGAATCTTACTTTCCTCATTTATTGAATGATTGAAACAAACCATTTTAAAATAATGCCAAGAATTCTTCCAGCAACTGTATTTCTGCTGCAACTGAGTAGCAAAACCCTCACCCAGCTGACCCTTGCAGAAAATGAGATATAGGACGTGGAGCCAGAGCTTAGAAATGAAGGAAATGGAGAGGTGCCATAGAAGCAAAATTTTAGCATAGCCATCTACCAATCGAAATGGGCCACCAACCATTCAGGACAGAAAGCAGGATATAAACCACCTATGAGGTCAGACTGGCTGAATATGGAACTCCCGAGGGCCCTCACTGGTTAACACTGAAGGGCAGTGTAGGTTACTGTGGACTCCAGATTGCTATAGAATATATTTGGATCTTGAATGTGCCTCAAAGGCCATGGTTAAATGCTTGGTCCCAGGGTAGTGCTACTGGGAGATGGTGGAAACTTTAAGAGTTGGAGCCTAGTGGGAGGCCCTTAGGTCATGGGACAGGCTTTTAAAACAGATTGTGGTACCTTGGCCCTTTCCTCTTTTTTTTTTCCTGGAAATGTAGTGAGCAGTTTTGTTCTTCCACGTGCTCCCACGATGGTATGCTGCCTTGCTACAGGCCCAAAGCACAGGGCCTGAAACCTCTAAAACTGTGAACCAAAACAAATGTTTTCTCTTTTTAAGCTAACTATGCCAGGTGTTTTGTTAGGTGTTTTAGCTGAATGAGATCCAATCCACAGAGATCCAGTCCACTTGGATTCTATTTCTGGTTCTGCCACATTTTATCTGTATGATCTTGGGATGGTTATTAAACTTCTCTGTGTCTGTTTCCTTCTCCATAGAATGGAAATAATCACAGAACTTGAAAAACAAGCTTTAAAAGTTTTGAAACAATACTGGAGAGCACTAATCAATGTTAGGTATTATTATTTCTGAAGAATGAATGACCTGGGTTTTGGGGCAATCTGCGTGCATCTACACACAGAACTGAGTTTTCTCCTTCAGACAAGCTGAGGTCACATGGACAGACAATGATGCATTCATGCAACCATGATCTATCCTTGGAAGAGCTCCTAAATCCAATTAGCATTTCAGGCCAACTAAACAAACTGGAAAAATCCCAAGTGCTTCAGATACTTTATTCAGATGGGAGACAAAACCTTTGAAGAGAAACCAGAAACTCACAACAGACACACTGCATGATTGGAAGTACAAGAATTTCAAAGGCTGGGTTTTTTGTTTGTTTGTTTTTGGGGGGTTTTTTTTTGGAGCAAGGTTTTGGGGATTTGACTAAAATGCTATTTGAGATGTAGAATTTGGAAAGATGAGAAACTTTGTTTGTAAAGTTATTTCATCTCTATATCCTGAAATGGACTTTTGTCTGAACACTTACTTAAGTTCTGTTTACAACAGCCATTATTTTGTGGGAAATAAAAATGGGATCTTAAATCCCAAAGAGAAAAAAAACCTCAAGAAAATATGTTTCCATAAGCAAAGAAATCATAAAATATTTTCTGCAGCTTTCAGAAAAATCTGCTCATCTATATTGTCTTCTACAAATTGTAAAATCCTGTGGAAATAAACACTCTAGAAACTAGTGTTATGTCAGCACAGATGTAGTTTCTTTCTTTTTCTTTTTTTTTTCTACACCTTCTTTTTATAACATCAATCATTCCAAATTATCTTAATGGCTATTTCAAAATACTCACAAAAGGTGACAACTTCTTTTTTATGTTGTAGAGGCCATATGCAGAGTTGTAGCCCCCAAAAAGTAAGGAATCACTATTTTAGAGTCTTAAGTGACCTAAACAAGAAAGGTAAAATAGTCCAGCCAGATGTAGTTTCTTAAGACTATAGAGAAACTGATTTTTCTGTAGAAAAACTAAACTTTTCCAGGCTTCCTCCCAGAAGGTGGGTAGACAGAGATCAATATGGTGGGTCTGCCATTCTTAAAAAAGAGTGGTCAAATGTCACCTTCACAGACTGACAAGCTCTCATCATTCTACATAGAGTGATTTCCTTCATTGTTCTCCAACTCTTTGCTTTCATCTTTTTAGATGCTTATCTCAGTCCCCATTCCTGCATGGATTATTGGCCTTCTTCCTTATTGTCTATTTCCACACTAGAATGTAATTCCATAAGACCAAGGACTGTTTTGTTTCTCACTATATTCCCAGGTCCCAGAATACCTAGAACACAGTGAGATGTTCAATAAATATATGCTGAATGAATGAGTAAATGGATGAATGAATGAATGCAGTTACTAAAGAAACCACTTTGAATAAACTACTGGGTAAATTCAGTTCCATGTATAAGTCATCACTCAAATTAGTGCCCTGATCAAACTGATAAGGATTTTGACCATGGTAAACAGTCAAATCAATCAAGCATGATTAGCCCAGGAATTTCATTCAGAGCTTTAGCATATACTTGTTCCAACCATAACTCTACCATTGACAAAGAGGTTTAAATGTGTCCTCCTGGTATACCCATTCAATAACTTTGTTCTCTAATTGACTGCTTCTACCAACATAACAGAAAAACAAAAATACATATATTTAATTGCAGAACGATTAAGCTATTGAGGTAAATAGTCGATCTAAGTAAATCAAATCAGATCAAGGGCTTAGTGATTATGGAGTAGTTGACCTGCGTGTGGTCAGGATATTGACCATTGAATCAACTGGCTGAGAGTGTGGGAAGGGCTCATAATACTAGATCACATTCTCAACTTTCTAATTTTAAATGATTGGAAGGGACTTTCTAGGGTTGATTATGTTCTGAGTGCTGCTGAGTATTTGAGAAGCACATATCATTCATTCATCTGGGAAAAAACCTTAACAAAATCTAGATAGAAAGCAGTAAAGGAGAGAGGAAGAAAAGAGGACAGATGTCTCAGGCACACACACACAGACCATCCACAATGAAAACAAATCAAAACAGAATAAAACTCAAGTTCCTAAAATCCAAAGCACTTACAATGAAAATAGAACAGTACCTTCAAAGTACATTACTGGCAGGAACATATAAATGAGGGAACAGTGTCCTGAGAGTTTTTATTAGGAAGAACTATAAACTATGTAGCAGCTGGCTTCACTGTTGGAAAAGTTCTCTCAAAAATGTATTTTACCAAATGCACTGAGTTAGATAAGTAAAAGCAGGTCTCTTAATGTGCAAAAAAAAAAAAAAAGAATGAATTCTTCTGTATGCTTCAAATCACTCTCTGGTTATTAATGTAAAAACAGAGCATTCCAAAGCCCCATAAAAGATGTCCTCCTCAAAAGTCACAAGGGGACTTATGTTCACATCATAACAGTGACTATTGTTGAGGTTCTTTGCTTGAAGAAAACATTTGATTATTGTTGTTGTTGTTGAAGAAAGAGAGAGATTGTCTTCCAGAGGTTAGGTAGAACAGTGTTGATTCCATCTTTATGCAGGGCACTAGAAAATATCAGCATCCAGCATCCACAAATAAAAGCTGGGAGTAGGGAAGGAAGAATTGATTTGTCAATTGACTAGTTCAGATTGTTCCCTCTAGAATAATGAGGGCTGTGTGTGGCAGAGGAGTATAGGCAAAGACATTGTCATGTTAAAAATAGAATGTATTTTCATACTTTATAGGTACTTGATGAATGTAAGAATTAATAAATTATCATTTCCATGACACATGACAGAATCTATGCTAACTATTTTAAATAGTTTTGTTTTAGCCTTGCAACACTCCTTTGTGGTATATAGTATCGTCCCTGTTTTGCAGAGGGGGATATTAAGCTCAAGGTCAGAGAGCTATTAGGAGGTAGAACCAGCTGGTGGTGAAACCCAGGGCCCCTTTTGAAGCCAGCAACTTGAGAACTGCACACCAGCAAGTCAGGTTCTGGCCTGCCATAAAGGATAGGCCATCCTCAACTTTGGAATTAACCAATAACCTCCCTGGGTCTTTACATGTCTTGCTCCCTGAAGAGGGCAAAGAAGGAACAGGCAAGATAACCCCGGTCAGTTTAGACAGAACCAGAACACAACCTGGGTGCAGGTAATACTTACACCCTTTATTAGGGGTTTTGTTTTGTTTCTATGGCATCTGGAGGTATATTTGCATATTTGAGGCATATTTTCATATTTGATTCTATCAAGAGAGGTAATGGCCAATACTGACTTTTAAAAATATTCCATTGGAAACTAAAGGTGGAAGAGAAATTGAGGTGGTCATGCTGGGATTACATAGTGAATTAGAGCTAGATTTATTTGGTCAGATTTCCTGAAGGAAAATAACTTGGAAATCAGAGTCTTAAATGAGGTGACAAGGAATGGGAGGCTGTCCCAGAAGCCAAGTAAAGACTTGGGAAAGAAAAAGAGAAGAAAGCATGAGGAAATGGAGAGGACATTAAATGAAAGAAAGAAGAGGCATTAAATGGAAATGACAAGTAAGAAAAGCAGCCAGGGCCACCAGACCTGCCAGCCTTTGGGGGATGGTGTGTACAAGGAATGACTGATTAAATTGAAGGGCATTTGGAGAATCGTGAACCCCATCTACCATTTCATCTGTTCATATGAAAATGAAAGATAATATGTCTGGCAGGAAACAAACCAACCAGCCCTCTAAGTCTCTTCATGCATTTGGATTTGCACAGCCCTGCCCTGTTTATAAATGATTTCTGAATCTACAGCCTTGTCACTAGCAATGTGAACCCCTAACTTTGCAATGCATGTGGCAGGGGAACAAATGAAAATCAAATGGGAAAAGACAGGAGAACTCCATGCTGTCTGTCAAGAGACAGAGGAAGCAAAACTTAACCTTGTAATGAAGTGACGGAAAGATTGTTAAGACACCCTATGCACAGGATAAATCATCGTCTCAATACCGTGATTGCCTGATTCCCAGACAGACAATACTCCAGGTGAACGGCTCTTTTTCTGAATAAAGCAATCGTGCCCTAAGACAAGAACAATTCCCCTGCATATTGCAGAGGAAGTGAGAAGTGGCACTTTGGATAAGGGATTAAGAGTGCCTGTCACTGGAGTTCTCAGCTTTCCATCCTTCCCAGGCTCTGGGCGTCTTTTCCAAGATTATTCTTTCTTGCTGTTCCAACTAATCTAGCCCCCAAAGTGGTGATGGGAATGTGAGCCTGCCTGGAACTCACAGAGCAACTGGCTAGTCTTAGAGAAACAGAGAAGTGAGCAGAGTTCCACTGCAGCCTGTCTGCTTCCAGAAAGGTGGCTTCTTGTATGTTTCTGCACAGAAGCCAGGCCACCACATACTGCCACAGCCTGGGCTGTTGACATGGACTTCTCTCTCTAGAAATGCAGAGTTGAGGTACTTAAGTGAGGTTTGATTGATGGTACAATTGACTGTGAATTTCAAGCAAGCCTCTTCCTTTAACTACTGTAGGCACAGGTTGCAATGAAGAGAGGATTTTAACACCAAGGAAAAGGAGAGATGGTTCTTAAGCTTGATGAGTAAGTGAAGGCATTCACAGACTTAGGCAATATTTGTGTTATTGTTTACCCATTCTCTAATACAAACTTATTTCTAAGGGAGCTTGGATTGTTTTATAAATGCAAGATCCTTAGTCCTCAGGGTATCCCTAGGCTACAGATAGGGGATTTATTTAATTAGCTCCATTTAAGGATAGAGAAAAGGAAGGCATAGAAAGGTTAAGCTTCTAGCTTCCAGTCACTGAGCAAATGAAGACGTAAACTGGAGATGGAACTCAAGCCCCTGCCTTCTAGCCCAGGGCTGTTCCTATTACAACACTACAAATGAGAGATGCACAAAAATGCCTTCTTGTGGCTGTAAAATGTGGTTTAAAATATTAGAGAGAGTGGGTCAGGAAGGGCTTGTGGGTGTAACACCAATAGCTTTAAGCAGGGTGGCTTTGATGTTCTTGCCACTACACACCCCAGCTTTAGGGTCAGGAAAACAGGAAGGTGACAGGGTGCAGGGCTGCGGGTACAGGAGAAATTCTGGACATCCTTTCCCCTGGCTCCTTCCTGAATCAATGAGGAAGAATGGGAAGATAGAGAAGGTGGTGCCCTGTATAGTGTGTGAAACTGCTTGGAGAGAGGAGACCAGAGCTTGGATTCTTGGGCAGATCATTTACCTCTTACCCAGAGGGGCCCAGAAGGACGGCTGTCTGGCAACACTGGAAGCACTAGGAACTAATGGAAATGCAGAACCCCAGGCCCCACCTTCAACCTGAGGAATTGGTGTCTGCCATTAACAAGACCTCTGGGTGATTCAGGTGCACATTAGAGTCTGAGAATTATTCTTTACAGTAGTTAAGAAGAGATTTATAGCACCTGAATTAGAATCTGGTTCTCCAATTACACTCCAGTCTTATTACTAAAATTTCTTCACTCATCTGTTCAACTGGGGACAATAAGGATGTCTCCATCCAAGAATTACTATGAGGACTGAATGAGAGAATCCATTGCATTAGCCTACAAGAGACAATTCATAGATACATCATGAATGATGCCTGCTGTGTACTGAGCGCTTATACGTGTTCCCTTCAGTCCCCTCCTGAAATTCATTCTAATATAATTAATTTTACATGGTAAAATATTTTGGAGGGACAATGCACTGATTTGCTCTTGGGCCTCTATTTTATAACCTATATGCCATCATGGATCTTTTCTTGCAAACAACCCCCTGCCGACCTTCTCATCCCCAGAATTTTATTGAGGGGGAAGTTTCCACATCAGGGGTGCCTCAAGGGGCACAAGACCTTCCAAGAGCTTGAATCGGTCCCTGCCCCCACAGTTCAGGGGCAGTCTCACCCACTCCAGGGCCCACTGGGATCCAGATGTGGTTCAGGAAAAATGACTATAAATACAATAGTGGGACTGACCTGCCACTCAGAGCTCTGTGGCAGAGCCACCCTCAAGCCCCATATTGTTAGGAAGGTTTGGAGTCTAAACAGGTTTGTCACGAGATGGGGACACAATGGGATGAAACAGGTTGCCTACTGTTCCATTGACCTTTATTTAGCGCGCAGAGGTTTTGAATGAAAACACGCATGCTACCAGAATGAATTCTGCCAACCAGGTAAAGGCCAACACAGATAGGTCTATTCATAAATGATTGCCCTTTCTTTAACTACCAGAGAGAGTTTATAGGAAGAGGATCACTTTCATCCATAAACTGGGATTTACTTTATACAGGCTGTCAGCAGACATCAATTAAGCAGAGGAAGAAGGATCAGGTCTTCATTTGGACCTGGACACTCCAGTCAGGAATAAAGGGAGCCTCCCTCACCCCTTTTCACATGTATGGAGCCACATCTCAAATTTTTAAAGTCACTTTTCCAATGAGAACATGTATTCAGGAACCATTGATCAGAATTTATGAATGAAACTCAATTATGGTATTTTTTCTCCTACCTTCCCTTTAAAACAAAGGGGAGGGGGCAGAGATTTCAGGGTTAAAATATGAAATCAGCTGCCTTCAATGAAAACAAGAATGACTTCATTAAGTAGTTAACCATCTGCTTGCCAGAGAACCACCTAGAAATAGGACACGTAAGAGCAGACAGATAGTGTTTGTAAACAGGTAAAAGCCTGAGGTGCTGGTGAGGTCACCGCCACTCACCAACCACTCCATGCTAGAGATGTTGCTACAGGGCTGCTGAGGCCCCACCAGCCCTCCTCTTACCCCAAACACACCATTCCTCCTCACCTCCTCTCCTTCAACAGTCTCTGTTTATCCCCTGGCCTCTGTAAACACACTGATCATATAAACAGTGAGTGGGTGAGATCCCATGCTGCAGTGGAAGGTCCACTCTAGGCTTCTAATTGAGACCTCCCTGATCCCTGGGCCCTTCTTGGAATGTGGACAACCTCTTAGCTTCCAAGTGTGGACTCTGCAGATGTGGCTTGTCATTACTAGGCACACACATTCATAGCAGGGATAGGATGTAACAGGAAGAAATAGACTTCCTGCCGTTCTCCTGACATTTATTCAGTTGGAGTGGGGTGCATGTTTATATCAATGTAAAACAGCTGTCACATAAACACAGCCTGCCATAAAGAAGAAAAACAAGAACCAAGTGAGGCCAGGAGGAGGGAAATGACTGACTGAGATATTTACTAGGTGAACGACACACACACTCTCACACAGGCACGCAGGCAGAGAATTTTTTATTTTAGTTATTAAACATGTAACTTGGTAAAGTTCTACTAATGTAAGATATGAATCATATAAATGGTTGGGCTTTGACTTTCTCAAGTAAAATCAGAGCTGGCAAAATTGCTGTGTTGACAGCTTTGTAGGTAGAAATATGCAAAAAGCAGCTGGTTTGGGGGTCTCGGCACAGTTTCTGCAAACCCAATCACTGTTCATGGGTGTGCTGACATCTCCATTTCCATTTATGAAAGATCTGGGTGCCTCTTAAACCTTGGCAGGGCCACAGGGAGCCAAACAGAAAGCATCGAACAGCATTTTCTACTCACTGTCCTCTGTTCCAGGCAAACCATGCAGATTCTTGATGCAGTTCAAGATAGGATCCCAGTTGGCTTCTAGGAGCACTCACCTTTCTGGGAGGAGGGACCCTGGGTGGTCAAGTTTGGACATCAAACCAACCATGAAACCCAAGCCACTCTTCCTGCTCCTGAAGGTCTTCTAGCAGCTCTCAAATACCAGGTGCAGCAGCATCTCCATGAGATCTTATGAAGGCCTTCCCCAGAGTTCATGGTTCAGTGCCTCCAGGGTGGGGATTGAAAACTGGCATTTCTAACAGTTCTCAAATGATGCTACTGCTGCTGGTCCAGGGACCACACTTTGAGAACTACTATATTAGAGAAGCTCAGGGGACTGGGAAGTTCCAAGAAAGTCCTGAACTGCCTCTGTTATCCTGGAGAAATTGAAAGAGGTGTTGACTAAAGCATAGTCCCCAGGTCTACAGCTAAAGGGACTGGGCCCCATTCCCAGGATAGGCAGAAATATCTTGGACTTAGTTCTTGTCCTTGGAAGTTCATTTGGAATCACACCAACTTGGAATATCTGACAAATCAGAGGGAGCCAGGTTCTCTCACGGGCAGCATAGACCTGCAGGGAAGTCACACACATGAGACGCCCTGGTGTTACACGTCATACCTGTCTCACATTCTCACCTGATGATAAGACTTCACTAGGAGTTCTTTTTCCTTCCTCATAAGCAATACTGTTCAAGTTATTTAGAGCAAAAGACCACTAGAGAATGAGAATGTAGTTGCATAAGTGTGTAAGTATAGAGTACTCTTTCTTCTTCTTTTTCAAATTTTGTTTGCTTTGGTTTTGGTTTTGGTACTGGAGATTGAACTGGGCCTTATGCATGCTAGGCAAGTTTCTGCCACTGAACTTCTGAGCTACATCACCAACCCCTATCTGCCACAGAAGTGGCAACTTGCCATCCTCCTTCCTCAGCCTCCCAAATTGCTGGGGTTATAGGTGTGTGCCACTGTGGCCAGCTACTCTTTTACTCCTCTATTTTAATTTCCTCAGACACTTCTGTGTCAGACAGTCAAAAATCCGATGTTTCCTATTTCCTGCCTAAGAACCTCCACTTTCTTACTTTACTTCTTTCTCATTGCTATAAGCATTAACTACTTTTCATAAAGAAACAAAGAAAATTGTAATGTATCACAAGAATTATTGCGTGTTCCACAAACAGGGAACTTCAAAGTCTGTAATGTGGATATTTGCTTGCTGGCTCAGGGCCTCCCTCCGACTCATTAGCCTCGAAGCACTCTCTTCATCAAAATTACAACATACCACGCAGCCTTGGGGTTGAGAAAGAGAAAGTTAAAAATCATCACATGCCAAGTATTGCCTGGCTTGGTCTGCCTTGCATTCTGGAATCCCAGCCAGGCCCTTCATGAACTGGTCATGTGCCCCCATGTGCCATCTTCCTTATCTGCAGTCACAGTTGACTCATGACAATCACTAAGTTAACATTTAATGTCTGGGCCCCATCTTCCTTATCTGCAGTTGTCTTGACCTACCAAAAGGTTGCTGTTTTGCAAGGCTGTGGATTCCATTGTTGGTCAGCTCACAGAGTCAAAAGATTCTTCTGTAATTTATGCCCACATTGGACTCTCTTATCATCTACTCACTTTCCCTAACTTTGCCCTGTGGAAAAACACAGATAAGCCTTGGCCTCTTCATACACTTGAAAACAGCTGTTGTGCGCCCTCTAAATCTCTTTTGGTGTAACATTTAAGTTCCCTCAGCTGCTCAGATTACAGCCCAAAACATAATAGATGTTCAGCAAATTTAAGTTAAATAAGTGGATAGATGGATGATGAGTGGTGAGGACACATATGTTAATCTTCCCATCCTTTCAAGTTAGTCAATGATTCTGCTTGGATGAGGAACCCAGACCTGGGTTGCCTGCAACAAGTCAGTACAGTTGTGACAATCACCAAGTTAACATTTGCAGCTTTGATTATTTGTGAGTGACTCTAAAGTCCTATTAATGCAGTAATTTATAGTTATGGAAAAATTCTAATTGATGCCACCAGGTTAGTGTGCCAGCCAAGTCATTTAAATCGTCTAGCAATTGCGTGAGCATAGCTGATTCTCCAGCATACAAATCTCAATTTGACTTGTTATGCAGGTATTTCATAGTGCAAATAATATTCTACAGTGGTACCAGAAATGGGAATTTGCAAAGATCTGAGGTGGTATTCCTCTCAAACTATAAAAGTGAAAAATTGAGAAAACTGTTATATGCATTTATGAATATTCCAAAATGAACCCACTATGATGTTTAACAATAATGCAGTGAAGTAAAAGGCAAAACCACAATGGCTTAAAAGAAAACAAACAAACAAAAAGTGAAAGATTGTTCAAATGGACGAACAAAGAACCCAGGAGGAGAATGATTCTCCATGGTCTGAGCCCTGTATAGCTGTGGGACCTGAGCTTCCATCAGCCTTCTTAGTTGGCTCACATCACATCTGATGGAGATTTTCCATATGAGCCAAATTTCAGCATGTTTTCCCGTTTCCCTTATTTTCATCATTACATTTTTTAAAAGGGAAGACCAAACTGTCCAAGGTAGAGGTAGAGGTTGGCTGGTTTAGTCTTCTAGGCCTCAGAGGGAGATGGGACACAAGTGGATTCTGTTCCTTAGTCTTTTGATCAAGAAATTCCATCATGGGACTGGGGTTATGGCGCAGTGGTAGCGTGCTTGCCTAGCATGCGTGAGGCACTGGGTTCGATCCTCAGCACCACATAAAAATAAAATAAAGATATTCTGTCCACCTACAACTAAAAAAATAAAATAAAATATTTAAAAAAAAGAAATTCCATCATACTAAATCAGTCATAAAAGAGTGAAGTAGAATCAAAAATTCCTATTTAAAATTTCCAGTGGGATCTCTATTCTTACAATGACTATGATACTTATGTCCAATATGAAAGGGATTTCTTGTAAAAATCTAGAGAATTAAAATAATTAAACGTTTATTACATCAAGCACAGAATCTAAACAAAGTGAACTGAATGTGCTTGAGTCCTACAAATTATCCCTAATACTAAAGTACTCATGACTGCTAAATACTGCTTTTCTCCCTTGGTCTGGGTAAACACTGACAAATCCTTACTATCTGATTTCCCTTTATCTAGACTCTAAGCAGAACATCCACCACCTATTCTTTCTCTAGACAGGAAAAAGAAAAATCCAATGTCTTAGGTCATTATTCTCTTAAACTGTAACTCATGCTTGAAGGTATTCTCCTACCTACCATGATTATAGTAGAAGGAATTCCAATTTTATACAGCAACACTTTTAGAATCTCTCTCTTAACATGCATGAAACTTCACCTATTTTCATTTTCTAATTATTTCATTTTTAGAACAAAACACATGGTAAAAGAATTTTTCCCCAAAATTCCTGATTCCAATCTTTTCCACCATTATCAGTCTGTTCTGCATCTATTCAAAGAAAATCCTTACATATCCTTTTCTTTTGCATTACATGATAGCAGTACACTGTATGCATTGCTTTGTTTCTGGTTTATAGAATTATGTTGTTCTCTTTAACTGCTGCATACAATTCCATTGTATGGATATACCCTATTTGTTCAAATAGTCCCACTAACAATGCACATTTAGATTATTTCCAGTCTTTTGTCATTACAAACACCACTGTAATAAATAGCATTATTAAACATTTTGCTCCCTACACACTACAGAGAAAGTTCATCAATTATCTATTGCTATGTAACAAATTACCACAGTACTTAATAGCTTCGAACATGGATTTTCTCATAGTTTCTATGGGTTAGGAATTCAAAAAGAACTTAGCTGGGTGATTCTGCCTCCCAATCTCCCACAAGCTTAGCCAGCGCTCCAGTTACCTAAAGACCTAACCCAGGTAGGAGGACCCATTTCCAAATGTCCCACCCATTTGACCATTAGCAGAAAGTCTCAGATCTTTGCTGTGTGGACTTCTCCACAGAGCTTCTGGAGTGTCTTTATAGTGGAGCAACTGGCCTTCTCCAGAAGAAGCAATCCAGAAGAGAACAAGTAGGAAATATCAGTGCCTTTGGAAACCTAGTCTCAGAAGTCACAAACCAGCACATCTGATCCTCTGTTCATGAGACACAAGTCACTAAGTCCAGGCCACCCTTAGGAGGGGGAAAATTAAGCTCTACTTCTTGAAGGAGATGAGGATCAAAGACTTTGAAGATATATTTTAAAAACACCAGAGTGAATTATCAACTGTTTTTTTCTATCATTGCCAATCTGACAGGCAGGAATGGAATCTATTGTGATTTTATTTATTTATTTATTTAGCAGTACTGGGGATTAAACCCAAGGGCTTGCTCATTCAAGACAAACACACTACCACCGAGTAACATCCCCAAACTTCTACACTGATTTTAATGTACACTCTCCTTATTGTAAGACTTATTATTTTTAACAGCTTTATTGAGGTATACTTGATATATATATAACTGCACATTTTTTCATGTTACAATCTGATGAGTTAGGACATGTACAAACACCCATGATACCATCACCACAGTCAAGGTAACAGACACATCCAGTGCCCCCCAAGATAGACAACATTCACAAACCTTTAGCTAGATGAAGAAAAGAGTCAGCTTCATAAAATCAGAAGTGAAAAGGAAGACATTACAATTAGTCTCACAGAAATAAACAATCTTAGGAGAGTTTTGTAAAAAAAAATACTTCAAACAAATTGAATAACCTAAAAGAAATGAATAAATTCTTAAATATATACAATTTACCAAGACTGACTCATGAAGACATAGAAAGTCTGAACAAACCAATGATAAGTAATGAGATTAAATCAATAATCAAATTTCCCCACAAAGAAAAACCAGGAACCATACGGCTTCCCTAGTGAATTCTGAGTTGTTGCTGTTTTCTTTTGTTTTGTTTCAAGACCCAATCATCTTTTCCTTCTGTAAGCTTGCTCTCCTTAACCTTTGTTGATTTTTCTGGTGGGGTTTTAATGCTCATCTATGGATATGCACTGCAAGTTGTTTTTTCCTGTTTATTGATTTCTTTTGGGATGGATTTTTTTCCTCATGCCAACTTTAACATGAAATTAAATTTTCAAACATTTCTATATTTGATGCATCTTAGAAAGACCATCAGTTTTCTGAGATGTAAGGTAAGGAACCAAACTTTTTTTTCCCCCTAGAAGCTGACCACCTAGTTTCACCAATATTATTTATTCAATAATTGTTATTCTCTTCTTCTATCAGTTAAGATCCTGTCAGGAAATCTGAAAGCACCCTAGATATTTTAAGCAGAGAATAATTTAACACAAACAATTAGTGACAAAGACATTGAAAGAGCTAAAGCAGCCAAGGAGCAAGGGATGTTAGTGATCACAAAGCTGCCAGAGCCCTAGGGCTGGGCACCACCAGTCTGTGCTCCCTTTTGAGCTTCTGGCAGCATAGACACTTATGTTTCCAGAACCTCACTGAAGACACTGATCAGGAACCCAGGGACTTTCTCTTTAAAACTGTTGCTGAAACCACTACCATTCTTGCTAATGCTGGTGGAGTGTAAGTCACCTGCCATTGATGCCACTGCGACCACCAGAAGAGGCACCAGAAGCAGAAACATGGCAGCTTCTTACCTCCTGAGCTCACTGCCGTTCAGTGAGTGGCTCTCCACTGTAGAACTTGGCTGGAGGCAGCTGCTGATGAAACCTGGCAACATAGTACACTGGCTTCCCGCCAGCACCTTTGTAACGGACTAGAGCAAGGAGGGTGGGAAATCAGGCTGCAAGCCAATGATCAGCCCACCCACTGATTCAAAAGGCCATGTTTATCATACAATAAATTCCTCCATGCTCAAGGGTCTATTTCTAGACTCACTAATCTTTTCCATTAGTCTATCTATTTAGGTCCAGTATCACATTGTTCTGAATATTATATTTTCCTATCTAATAGAGATAGTCCACATATTATTTTTTCCTTTTTATAATTTTCCTAGCTTTTCTGGATTCTTAATTTTTCTATGTAATTTTTAGGATTAGTTTATCTGGTTCTAAAAAATATAGTTTGCATTTTATTGAAAGCACATTCATTTTGGTTTACCTTAGGGAGAATTAAGGTCTGTGTGATGATATAATTTCCTATCTATTAATTTAGTACACAATTCATTTGTACAAGTCTCTTCTGATCCTCACTAGTAGTTAGTTTTTTTTCCCCTATAGATCTTGTATATTTCTTGTTAAGTTTATTCGTAAGTATTTTATGTATTTTGTATTTACTCTTGGGGTCTCTTCCTGTTGATTATAGTTTGTATATACGAAGGCTGTTGGTTTCCATATGTGATTTTTATTCAGTTACCTTACTAAATTCCCTGACTATAACAATATTTCAGTTTATTCTAAGATTTTTGAGGCAAATAATCATAGTATCTAAGAATAATTATAAGTTTATGTCCTTTATTCTAACTTCTAAACAACTCATATCTTTCTCCTCTCTATGCTGAAAAACACCAACAGTCCATGATAAATTGCACTAGAAATGTGGAGTCCTTTCCTAGCTCTTGATTTTAATAACATTTCTTACACTCTTAAACCTATTAGGCATAATGCTAGGTTTTGCATAATAGTATAATATCTGTTAATTCCCATTTTATGAAAACTTTTTTTTAACATCAAGAATAAGTGTTGAGGGCTGGAGATGTGGCTCAGTGGTGGAGTGCTCGCCTCCCATGTGTGAGGCACTGGGTTCAATCCTCAGCACCACATAAAAATAAAAATAAAGATATTGTGTCCATCTACAACTAAAAAAACATTTAAAAAAAAGAATAAGTGTTAAATTTCCTTCAAAAAATTCATGGAAATGATTATATGATTTTCTTACTGGAATCCATTAATGTAAAATATATTAATAAATATACAAATATTGAAACAGCCTCACATTCATGGAATAAATTTCTTCAATCATGTAATATTAATCTTCTAATATGCTGTCTGTTTGCACATAGTTTATTTAGTGGTGTTGCGATGATTGTCACGAGTGAGATTAGCGTGAAGGCTTGTGCGTATATTGGGGTATATGTGTATGCTCTTTGTCCCTTCAATTTTAAGCTGATTTTACTTCCTTCACTCTCAGTGACCTTGCTACCAGTTTCCTCAGGGTTTCTTACAGTGGCCTCTTCTATGCTGGTTATAATGAAATTGATCTTTTAATTTTTTTAAAATTTTTTTAAATTTTTAAATTTTTTTTTTTGGTTGATGGATCTTTATTTATTTTTATTTATTTATATGTGGTGCTGAGAATCGAACCCAGTGCCTCACGCATGCTAGGCAAGCGCTGTACCACTGAGCCACAACCCCAGCCCATGAAATTGATCTAAACCTAAATACTGGGCTTAATGTTTATTCCTGATAATTTTGTCTCATGGTTTTATTTTATTGCAGCAATCTACCAATGTCCTTTTGATACCTGACTTCTCTCAAGAGATTCCATCCTGTGACTTAAAGGAACAGTTGGTGGATGGGTCAAAATCCAGCAACAGGCTGGCCTATTGACACTCCTATACTTTGTGAGGAAATACAGAAAGAATCAGAATCAGATCACGCTCCATCCCATGAAAGGACTCTCAAGAGTGGATGAGGATATATAAGGGGGGTGGGAACGGGAAACACAGGAGAAATACAGGAACTCTGGATGCGGCAGGGGGAGGTGGGAGGAAGGAAAGGGAAATGGGTATAGTAATGATGGTTGATTGAGAGGGTCATTACTACCCCTGGTGCATGTATGAAGACACAAATGGTGTGACTTTATCTGGTTTGCAACCAGAGAAATGGAAAAACTGAGCTCTGCTTATGTACTACGACTTGAAACGCATTTAAATAAAATAACTAAAATTAAAAAAAAAAAAAAAGATGCCTTCTAGAGGCAGGCCAGGCTCTGTAGTGCTAAGGTTGGATTAACCATGACTTCATCACTTCCCAAACAACTCCAGCTCTCAACAGCATCACCTTGGGTTTAAGCTCCTACCTATGGACTCTACATTTAATCCATTACCAACTATGTTTCTTACATCACCCAATGCTCTCTTTACAGCTAGAAATACTCCTTGTTATCAAGTCTGTTCTATCTCAGATTAATATTGCCACTACAGTTTTCTTTTCATTGTCATTTGTATAATGTATCTTTTCCTAGCCTTTTAATTTATCTCTTTCTATTTAAAGTGGGTTTCTTGGTGTGTTTAGGTAATTTGCACTTTAATTATTGATGTGGTTTAATTTAAGTCTATCATATTATTATTTGTTTTCTGTCTACCCCATCAGTTTTTTCTTCTGCTGTTCCATTTCTGCCTTTTAAAAAATATTTGAATATTTTTAGTATTTCACTTTAAGACATCTGTTGCCATTGGTAATATATTTCTGAATTATTACTTTTTGGAGGATTCCTCTAGGAACTGATATAACTAACTTATTACATTTGAATTAATGTTTTATCACTTTGAGTAAAATTTATATGTCTTACAACCATACAGGTCCTTTTATCCTCCACATTGACCTTTCTGCTGTGCTTATCATATGTATTACATGCAAACGTATTATATCTGCATACACAGAACATCCCACTAAACAATATTACAGTTTTTCCTTTAAGTTGACTTTTAGTGAACTGAAGAAACTATTTTTTCTTGCTTTTCAGAGAAATAGCACAGATATTCTTATTGATAGAGACATTATTGGGCAATTTCTTCACAGTTAGTTCCATACTTACTGGCTGTTCTGTCATTTCCTACTTGCTATTGAGCCAATTCAATGAATTTTTAATTTCAGATAAAGCATTATTTAGCTTTAAAATTTCCATTCTGCTTTTTTTTCTTTTTTTCTTTTTTTTTTTTAGTTTCTGTTTCTCTGTTGAGGATGTCTGTTCTTCCATTTATTTCAAGTCCATTTACTCTCTCCTTGTTAGAAGATATTCAGACTTTAGTCTTTCATCGTTCAAACCTCTGGTTTATGTGGGTTGGTACTTACCAATTGTTTCTTCTTTTCTCTTCTTTTTTCTTCTCTCCCTTCTCCTCCTCTTCTTCCTCCTCCTCCTCCTTCTTCTCCTTCTCTCTCTCTCTCTCTCTTTCTCTCTCTCTCTCTCTCCATGTCTCTCTCTCAAGAACTAGTCATATCTCTTGGTTCTTTGTATATTTAATAACTTCAGATTGTATCCTACCCATGTGGTGTTAGGTCGTATAGACTTCAGGTCCACTTAAAACCCTTCACAGAATGCTGATCAATTTGGTGAGGTTAGGACTGCAAATGTTGTCTTACCTTCTTGACATAACTTTAGTCTTAGTTCAGTCTACTCTGCTACTTTAGGTCAGTTGTGCACATAACAATTTGAAACCTGATTTGAGTCTTGAGCAATGGTCTAAATCTTAGTTCAACTCTCAATGCCTTTTCAGGACTGCCTTGGGTCTGTTCCATGTGTATGCAGCTCCAGAATTAGCCCAGAACTTCTGTGAATTCATACATAGTTCTCTCCTCTCAAGGATCCCCTCCACATCTTCCAATCTTCATGGAGGTCTCTTTTCCAAGTTCTTCTTGACAGAAAGATGACATTTCTTTGTGTTTTAGCTGTACACAGGAAGCTGCCTCATGGCTTCATGATAGAGGCCAACCCTCAGCAAAAGGCCAGGAAAGAAAAGAAAAAAAAATTGAGAAGCTCATTCCTACATGTGCCATTTTACAGGTTTTGATTGACTATTCCATAAACTATTCCATAAACTACTTGCTTTTATGAACATTCCATGTTCCTCAGGTAGTTGCTTTTTTAAAAAAAATTTGTTCTAATTAGGTATACATGACAGCAGAATGCATTTTGATTCATTGTACACAGATGGAGCACAACTTTTCATTCCTCTGGTTGTACACAATATAGAGTCATACCATATGTGCAGTCATACATGTGCCTAAGCCATTGTTCTCCATCTCATTCCACCATCTTTCCTGCCCCCATGTCCCAATTCCTCCCTTCCCACCCCTTTGACCAATGTTTCTCCATTCTGCCCATGCCCCATCCCCAATCATGGATCAGCATCCACTTATCAGAGAGAACATTTGGCCTTTGGTTTGGGGAGGATTGGCTTACTTTGCTTAGCATTATGTTCTCCAACTTCATCCATTTACCTGCAAATGCCATAATTTTATTCTCTTTTAATGCTGAGTAATATTCCATTGTGTATATATACCACAGTTTCTTTATCCATTCATCCGTTGAAGGGCATCTAGCTTGGTTCCAATTTAGTTATTGTGAATTAAGCTGCTATAAACATTGAACTGGCTAGGTCACCATAGTGTGATAATTTTAAGTCCTTTGAGAATAGACCGAGGAGTGGGATATCTGGGTCAAATGGTTATTCCATTCCAAGTTTTCTAAGGAAACTCCATACTGCTTTCCAGATTGGTTGCACCAATTTGCAGTCCCACCAACAATGTATAAGCATGCCTTTTCCCCCCACATCCTCACCAACACTTACTGTTACTTGTACTCTTGACAACTGCCATTCTGACTAATGTGAGATGAAATCTTAAGAGTAGTTTTGATTTACCTTTCTCTAATTGCTAGAGATGTGGAACATTTTTTCATGTATTTGATGATTGATTTTATATCTTCTTCTGAGAAGTGTCCGTTCAGCCCATTTATTGATTGGGTTGTTTGTTTTGTTGGTGTTAAGTTTTTTGAGTTCTTTGTATATCCTGGAGATTAGTGCTCTATCAGATGTACGTGTTGCAAAAATTTGTTCCCAGAATGTAGGACTCTCTGTTCACTTCATTGATTGTTTCTTTTGCTGAGAAGAAGCTTTTGAGTTTGAATTAATCCCATTTATTGATTATTGATTTTACTTTTTGAACTATAGGAGTTTTATTAAGGAAGTAAGGTCCTAATCCGACATGATGAAGATTTGGGCCTACTTTTTCTTCTATTTGGCATAGCATCTGTGGTCTAATTCCTAGGTCCTTGATCCACTTTGAGTTTTGTGCATGGTGAGAGATAGGAGTTTAGTTTCATTTTGCTGCATATGGATTTCCAGTTTTCCCAGCAACATGTGTTGAAAAGGCTATCTTTTCCCCAATGTATGTTTTTGGTGCCTTTGTCTAGGATGAGATAACTGTATTTAAGTGGGTTTGTCTCTGTGTTTTCTATTCTGTACCATTGGTCTACATGTATATTTTGGTGCCAGTACCATGCCATTTTTGTTACTATAGCTTTGTAGTATAGTTTGAAGTCTGGTATTATGATGCCTCCTGCTTCACTTTTCTTGCTAAGAATTGCTTTGGCTATTCTGGGTCTCTTATTCTTCCAAAGGAATTTCATGATTGCCTTTCCTATTTCTATAAGGAATGATGTTAGGATTTTAATTAGAATCACATTGATCTATATAGCACTTTGGGTAGTATGGCCATTTTGACCAATATTGATTTTGCCTATCCAGGAGCATGGGAGATTTTTCCATCTTCTAAGGTCTTCTTCAATTTCTTTCATCCGTGTCCTGTAGTTTTCATTGTAGAGGTCTTTCACTGCTCTTGTGAGATTGATTCCCAAGTATTTTTTTTTTTGAGGCTATTGTAAATGGGATAGTTTTTCCTAATTTCTCTTTCAGAGGTTTATCACTGATGTATAGAAGTGCAATTGATTTATGGTTGTTAATTTTATATCCTGCTACTTTGCTGAAATCATTTATTAATTCTAGAAGTTTTCTGGTAGAATTTTTTGGATCCTCTAAGTATAGAATCATGTCATCGGCAAATAACGATAGTTTGAGTTCTTCTTTTCCTATTTGTACCCCTTTAATGACTTTCGTCTGTCTAATTGCTTTGGCTAGAGTTTCAAGAACTATGTTGGATAGTAGTGGTGAAAAAGGGCATCCCTGTCTTTTTCCTGTTTTTAGAGGGAATGCTTCCAATTTTTCTCCATTTAGGATGATGTTGGCTTTGGGTTTAGCATAGATAGCTTTTACAAAGTTGAGGTATGTACCTACTATCTGTAGTTTTTCTAGTGTTTTGAACATAAAAGGGTGCTGTATTTTGTCAAACACTTTCTCTGCATCAATTGATAAAATCATATGATTCTTATATTTAAGACTATTGATGTAATGGATTATGTTTATTGATTTCTGTGTGTGGAACAAAACTTGCATCCCTGGAATGAACCCCACTTGATCATGATGCACTATTTTTTAAAAATGTTTTTGTATGCAATTTGCCAGAATTTTATTGAGAAGTTTTGCATCTATGTTCATCAGGGATATTGGTCTGAAGTTTTCTTTCTTTGATGTGTTTCTTTCTGGTTTTGGTATCAGGGTGATGCTTGCCTCATAGAATGAGCTTGGAACGGTTCCCTCCTTTTCTATTCCATGAAATAGTTTGAGGAGTATTGGTATTAATTCTTCCTTGTAGGTCTTGTAGAACTCAGCTGAGAATCCATCTGGTCCTGGGATTTCCTTGGTTGGTAGGCTTTTGATGGCTTCTTTTATTTCCTTGCTTGAAATTGATCTGTTTAAGTTGTGTATGTCCTCTTGGTTCAGTTTGTGTAGGTCATACGCCTCTAGAAATTTGTCAGTATCTTCAGGGTTTTCTATTTTACTGGAATATAAATTTTCAAATTAGTTTCTAATTATCCTCTGTAATTCAGTAGTGTCTGTCATGATATTTCCTTTTTCATTACAAATTTCAGTAATTTGGGTTTTCTCTCTCCTTCTTTTCGTTAGAGTGGCTAAGGTTTTGCCAATTATATTTATTTTTTCAAAGAACCAGCTTTTTGTTTTGTCAATTTTTTGAATTGCTTCTTTTGTTTCAATTTTATTGATTTCAGTCCTGATTTTAATTATTTCCTGAATTCTATTTCTTTTGGTGTTGGTGTGTTCCTCTTTTTCTACTGCTTTGAAATGTAGTGTCAGGTCATTTATTTGTTGGCTTTTATTGTATTGAAGAGATTGTGCATTCCTTTGGTTTGAAACTCTGTGCCTTACACTATCCTGATAAATCTTAGATTTGGTTTTTTGATGCTATCTCATAATTCTTGGATGTTCTATTCATGGTTTATTTCCATCTTCATTGTGTAGTCAATTTTATTTTCAAGACTGTATATTTTGTCTTTATTATCTGAGGTTCTGTCTTCCAAGTTATCTAGTCTGTTGGTAATGCTTTCTATTGAGTTTTTTATTTGGTTTATTATTTCCTTCATTTCAAGAATTTTTGATTTTTTTTTCCAGAGTCTCTCTTTCTTGAAGTAATCTTATGATACCGGTATTTGTTCCTTATCTCCTTGTTGATGTGATCAATGGTTGCCTGTATTTGCTCACTGAAGTCATTCTTTAATTCACAGATCATTTTAATTATGTATATTCTGAACTCTCTCTAACATTTCATCAACTGTGCTGTCAATGGATTCTATTATTGTAGTATCTTGATTTGTTTGGAGCACTTTCTTCCCTTGTTTTTTCATGGCAATTATGTGTATTCCTTTCTTGCAGTGCAGATCTGAGGTATTATAGTTTCTACCCTATAATCTTGTAGTGAGGCTGTACCTCACCTTGTGTTTGTTTCCAGTCCCCAGCTGGTGTCCCCAGATGGACTCTACTGCAACTAAAGATGGTGGCAGCATTAGCGAAGGTAACTGAAGATAGCAGAGGTGGTGGCCCAAGATGGATGCAACTACTTTCAGAGATGGGGCTGAAAGGGTGGAACTTACAATGGCTTTGGGCTTCCTATTTGGAAATTCAGCACTGTGGTGTGCTGTGCTGTTGTGGGCAGCTGCCTCCAGGCTCTGTCTATTGTCCCAAGGTGGAGGCTACTACATGGGTGGGGCTATGGCAATGGCTGCAGTGTCCCAAGATGGATTTGGGAAGGGAGCAATAGCATAGACTTCCACTCTGCAGGGGCCATCCTGGGCCTGGGCTCTCACACAGGTCCACAGAGGCAGTCCTGAACCTGACCTAAACCAGGGCTCCTGCATAGGTCCCCAGAGGTGGTCCTGGGTCTGGGCCTAGGCTCCCACAGGTGGGCAGCCCTGTCCATGTTTTGATAGATGTACATCTAAATATTTCATTTTTGAGCAATTATAAATGGCATAGTATTTTCAGTGTCCATGTTTATTGCTAATATGTGTAAGTATAATTTAATTTTGTTTGTTTATCTAATGGCCTATAACCTTGCTGAACTGACTAATAAATTATGGGGGGTTTTCTGTAGATTCTTTGGAGTTTTGTATAAAAACAATGATATCTTTTGCAATGGGGACAGCTTTATTGCCTCCTTTCTAATATATATGCTTTTAATTTTCTTTCATTGTCTTACTGAACTGAATACAGTTTCCAACACTATTTTTAATAACATTATGAACATGGACATCCCTGCCTTGTTTTAAATCTTGGAAAGAATTCAGTCTTTCACCATTAAATATAATGTTAGCTGTAGGATTTTTGTAGATGTTCTTTATAAAGTTAAAATTTTATTTTTAGCTTTCTGAGAGTTTATATCATAAGTGGGAGTTAAATTTTGCCAAATACCTTTCTTGCATCTATTGATATGATATGATTCTTTTTTCTTACTATGGTGAATTGTATTGGTTGATTTTCAAATATTGGACCAGTCTTGCATTCCTGCAACAAATCTCACTTGATCATAATGAATAATTTTTTATATTCCTTCTATATTTTTTATATTTATATTCCTTTTATATTTTTAATTTCTATTCCTTTTATATTTTTTATATTCCTGACTAATCAAGTAATTTATATATTAGTTGATATTTTATTAAAGATTTTCATATTTTTATTCAAAAGAACATTGGCCTGTAGTTTTCCTTTTTTTGGTGGAAGGGTATGTCTTTGTCTGCTTCTGATATTATTGGAATACTAATGATATAAAATGAATTGAGAATTGTCTCCTCCTCTTTTGTTTTCTGAAGGGAATTAGTATTAACTATTCTTTAAATGTTTGGTAGAATTTTCCAATGAAACCATCAGAGCCTGGAGATTTATTCTTTGGAGATTTTAATTATTTTTTAAACCTTTATTTTATTTATATATATATTTTGTATGTGGTACTGATTGAACCCAGTGCCTCATGCATGCGAGGCAAGCACTCTACCACTGAGCCACAACCCCAGCCTAGATTTTCAATTATTGATTAAATTTTCTTAATAGCTTTAGGAAGTACTCAAGTTATCTATTGTTTGGTTTTTGTTGGGTTTGGGTTGATTTTGCTCTTCTTTCTCTAGTGTGTTTGTTGCTGAGGATTTAAACCCAAGATATTGTGCTTACATGCTAAGCACTCATTCTAACACTGAGCTATACCTTTTTTCTAAGTACTTGACATAGAAATGTAGATTTATTTGAGATTTTTTTCACTTTTCTAACATAGTCAGTGCTACAAATTTCTCTCTCAACACTGTTAGCCATGGACCACAAATTTTATATGTTGTATTTTCATTTTCAATTAACTGATTTTATTTGCATTAAAACTCCTTTGACTCATGCATGGACTATTTAGAAACCTGTTGTTTGGTTTCAAAGTGTTTAAAGATTTTTCTGATATCTTTCTGTTACTGCTTCCTAGTTAGATTCCATTATGTCTGATGGTACAGTCTAATGAGTTCTGTCTTTTAAATTTGGGAGGATTTTCATACCAAAACCAGATAAAGACACATCAAGGAAAGAAAACTATAGAACAATATCCCTGATGAACTTAAATGCAAAAATTCTCAATAGAATATTAGCAATTAATGTTCAACAACATATTAAGAAAACTGTATATCACAACCAGTTTGTTTTATTCTAGAAATGCAAGAATGGTTTAACATATGCAAATAAATAAGTGTAATTCATCACATAAATAGAATTAAGGAAAAAATTATTTAGTTATCACAATAGATAAAGAGAAAGTCGTTGACAAAATTCAGCACCCATTCATGATAAAAATACAGAAGAAACTAGAGACAGAAGAAACTTACTTCAACAACATAAAGGAAAAATCCAGAGCTAACCTCATAGTAAATGGGAAAAAACTGAAAGCATTTCCTTTAAAATCTGCAACAAGATAAGGATGTCCAATTTCTCCACTCCTATTTAATATGGTGTTAACAAATTCTAGCCAGAGCAATTAAGCAAGAGAAGAAAATAAAAGGATAAAAATAGGAAAAGAAAAAGTTAAATTATTACTATTTGCAGATGATATGATCCTGTACTTAGAAGATCCCAAAAACTCAACCAAAAGGCTACTAGAGCTGATAAAAAAAATCCAGCAAAGTAGCAGGTTATAAAATCAGCATACAAAAAATAATATATACAAAGAATCTTCTAATAAATAAATAAGGAAAACAATTCCATTCATTATATCCTAAAGAATAAAAACTAAAAAAATTAAAAAATTTTAAAAAGCCCTAGGAATAAACCTAACAAGGATGTGAAAGACCTCTACAGTGAAAACTATAGAACATTGAAAAAAGAAATTCAAGAAAACCTTAGAAGACAGAAAGATGTACCATGTTCATGGATAAGCAGAAAGAAATTTTTTTAAAAAATTCATTTACAGTAGCACAGAAAGAAACTAACAAAAAAAAGCAAAGGGAACATTTCTAAATGGAAAATAAAGTATATCTCTCCACTGAAGTTGTCAGCACTGTCAATGAGGATGGTTGTTCACTGCCAATGTCCTACCACCCTTCTTTTCCTTCTTCTTGGGCTGCATACCCCTTAGAGAGTGCACGGGCTAGAGGTTGTTAAACCCATCTTCTTCATGCTGCTCACTCAGCTGCCAGCTGGAGTGGCCTAAAACCCAAACTGGCTGAAATAGCTTTCAGTTTCCTTCTCACCAACAGAAGGCAGGGTGGAATGGGAAGGACTGTCAACTGGAGTTTTGTCTGGACAGACTAGATCAACGCACTCCCAGACAGGGCCAATGCAGCATTCTAAATGGGAAGTGTTGGAGGCTGGGGTTTAGCTCTGATCAGACAGACCTTTGAACTTTGTTGGTTAGTGTCTGTTCTTGAGAGATTAGATCTACAATTTTTAGGGCTAGGCAGATTCCCATCTCTGCTTGGCATCTAGATCTCAGGGGCCTCCCAAGAGCTCCATTCATAGGGTACGGTAATCAATCCTCCAGAGGTCTTGCATACTACACTGCTCACAAATGTGGTCTTCCCAGGATCGGTGCTGAGTGCAGTCACACCCACCTGTCCAGGTTCTGTACTCTTCCCCACTAGTCTTTTGAACCACCAGACCCAAAGGGCAAAGGGGGTTACAATATCCCCAAGCTTGTGCACAATCCTCACTGTGCCCATTTCAATCACACCCCACCAGGCACACTCTAGGTCACACAGCAGGTGATTAACAGGGCAGTATGGCAATGCTTGCTATGATCTCCCAGGCTCCTGCTGCAGCAAGCCACAGCTCTTCAAACCAGTTTCCTTCCTCAGCTCTCCACTCACCAGCTGAGAAACACAGAGCACTTCTCAAATAGCACCTAACTGCACAGACTCTGGTTCAGTTAAGTTCAGACTGCTTCTCTATTTCACAGGTTCTCCCATGCCACATTTGTTCAGTGTGCTTCTTTCTTTTTCTCTTTGGGTTACCTCACCCTTCTGCAGTGATCTAGTACTACTGGACTCACAAACTTGGCTTCAATGTACTCTTTCTTATCCTCTGTTCCCATCATCCAAATTTCTGAGTCTGTATGATTCTCTGTCTGATACTGAATTCCAGTGAATCCTTCTGTTCCCTACCCTGCTGAGAAGCCGTACTCCTGCTGCTTGTATCCCAAGCCAAGGAGCAACTAGAAAGTGCATGCTTCCTTGAATCCACCATCTCCTATCTCCCCTTTACTCTTAGGGTGTGTCTGCTGGTGACTGTTAGTTTTTCCTTCAGCTGAGAATATCTTAATTTCCTCTTCACTCCAGAAGAATATTTTCACTCTCTATAAGATTTTATGTTGACAGTTGTTTTCTCCAGCACTTGAGAAATATGCCACTTCCTTCAGGCTTCTGTGGTTCCTCAGAATAAGTCACTGTCATTTGAATTGGTTTTCCTCTATAGGTAAGGTAATGTTTCTCCTTCGCCGTTTTCAATTCTTTTCCCTTGTCTTTAATCTTCCAAAAGTTTGGCTCTATTATGTCATGGTATAGATTTCTTTGGACTTATCTTGTTTAGGATTCACTAAGTTTCTTAAAGAAGAATTCACTAAGTTTCTTAAACTTAAATTCACTAAGTTTCTGTAACATAAAGTCCTTTGCCAAATTTGGGGGCATTTTCAGACATTATTGAAGTACTTCACCAATCCCTCCCTCTTTCACATCTTTCCAGAACCCAAACGAAGGATTGCTAGAATTTCAGGTACAGTCCTGTGTGTCCCTGTGGCTCTGATTTTAAAGTTTATATTCTCTCTTTTGTTAAAATTGCATATTCCTATTATTATTTCTTTCAATTCACTAATTCTTTCTTCTGTTCTCTTTGTTCTATTTGAACCCAAGCAGTGAAGTTTTTATTTGGTTGTTGTATTTTTCAGTTTTAAATTTTCCATTTGAGTCAAAATTTCTCTTTCTTTGCTGAGATTTTATATATCATTGAATTTCTTTCCATTGTTTCAAATACATATATAATTGCTAATTAAAGCATTTTATGATAGCCCCTTTAGTATCTTTGTAATATTGAATTCTAACATCTCTGCCATTTTGATGTTATGTTTTTCATTCAGTTTTAGACCTTACTCATATGTGTTATGTAATGGATAATCTTTTTATTAAAATCTAGACAATTTGGATAGCACGTTTATGGTGTGGGATCTTATTTAAGCTGAGTTGCTCCAACACCACTCTGGCAGTGGAAGAGAAGGTACCACCACTTCATTATTGCCAGGTGGAAGTTTATGTTTCTATTTATATCAAAGTATGTATGGAACGATGCCCCTCATTATTGGTAAGTGAGGTAGTAGTTTTGGTTCCCTACTAGGACTTCACTGATATTTCGGTGAAGGGGAGCATACACCTTGTTATTGCCATGTAAAGGGCTCCTCAGTTGGGCTCCACTAATATGGCATGGAAGAAAGAAGGTGCTTATTACCAGCCAGTGGGAATAAAGTCATGGCTTGCTGCTTAGCCTCCTCAGCACTACCCTATCACACGTGGGTTGGAACCCATTTAATAACATAGGCTCCCCACTCATCTTTTACTAGTGTCGGTGGGGCTGAGGCCATAGTTTTCCTGTGGTGTTCAGCTAGAGTAAAGCAGCTCTTGTCCTCCTAAATTGTCCCTTCCAAGTCCTTTGCCTAGAGAAACAGTCCTTTGTTGGAGCTGTTTTTGTCAGTACCCATCAGTGTCTCCAGATTACTGGTTTCGTTATCTCCGATCCTGTGATGTAGGAAGTCAAAAGAAAATGCCAGGAACTTACTACCCATTTTTCCATGAGTCCTGAGGGCCCTCCCTTGTCTGTGTTCTTTCCTTCATCTTTCAGAATCTTCTTTTGTTACACACATATAACAAATCTTTTTTACTAAAATTGTTTGTGATGGTTGAGATATAAAGTTTGGAGAAGGTGGGGTAAAGTAATATATAAAACAAAAAAGATTTTTCATATATATGTGTGTGTATATATATATGACTCCACTCCACCTTCTTCTCCAAACTTTATACCTCAACCATTATGAACAATATTAGTTGTGTGTGTGTGTGTGTGTGTGTGTGTGTGGATAAAGAGGTCAAGAATGGGAAAAGATGATTCTACTCCACCAGGGAATTTTGCTAAACTTAGAAAATGGAATAGGGAATGTCTATTCATCTTCTGGAATGAGAAGTCTTTGTTCTGATATTTTCTGTTTGTATTTTATTTGGTTTGCACTCTGCACAATTATCTGCATGTTTTGCCATTGAACAGAGGGAACCTTAATAAAACTTTCTGATAATAATTTATATAAATTGGTAATTACTTGTTTAAAAATATTGGAACCACAGACTCTGTGCCTATTCCACATTTAATCTGTTCACATCAAATAATGCAATTGAATTCACACATTCTTCAAATGCTTCTTGAGTGCTTAATATATACCAGGCACTGTCTTTGGCTCTGGGTGTACAAAAATGAACAGGTATTATCCTTGCCCTTGAGAAGTCTATGTCCAGTAGCACAGACAAAGAAGTAAAGTGACCTTTTAATGTGCAGTATTAGCCAGTATGAGGAGGACAAGCCTGTGGGAGAGGCTTTTAGTTGAGGCTAGGGAGCCATAGAAGACATTAGAGATGAAAATCCACCAGAACCAACTCGTTATAACTCACGTTTAAAGGAATGTACTGAAAGAGTTCTGGATACAAACATAACAGTGGAAAAAGAAACTAATAAAGGAGCAGAAATCAAGATAGCTGGGGAGAAAGAGTCTCTGAAGCACAACACTCTTGTCAAAGCCCTACCTCTGATGTGGAGGGATTTCCATGTCTTTCCTCCTTACACTATTTATACAAGATTTAAAGTCCTAGAAAAAAAGCATCTGATTGACCAGGTTAAGTCATAGCACATCTGCCTGCTTTTACCAGGGCCACAAGAAAGAGTTAACTAACTCCCTTCCGTGATAGGTTCCAGACATTTAGATTTACCATCTAACCAAGAAAATGCAAAGGAAAAAAGGGTTAGTTCTCCAGAAAGAAATCAGGACACTGTAGGAAGGGTGTACAGATGCTAAGCTGCCAAGACATGGCAAAAGCCGATAGCAATGGCTAAGCTGAGACTGATGGATGGGCAAGACTTTTCTAGTTCCAGAATGGGAATAGGGGAGGCATGTTTAGAAAGACAAAAGAGCATGTGCGAAGTCTGGCAACAAGAGGAAGAATGGTACATTTAGACAATTAAAGTAGTTCATCATGTTGGTGTTGGGGGTATAGAGTTTATAGAAGGAGGTGGGGTGAGGATACAGAGGTCAAGAATAGGCGGAGATGATTCTGGACAGGAGGAAGGTGATACTGTATCTTAACGACAGGGAAAAGCTTATCATTTATTCCTGAGGATGTCAAAGAATTTTATGTAGAACGATGACTTTTTAATTTCTGAGTGATAGCTTTGGCTTTTGCAATAATTCAGAGGTGAAGGTAGCATGAGCCAGGATGATACTGAGTGGATGGAAAGAAGCAATTCATTGGATTTGGGGGAAGAAGGGGTGAGGGAGTGAAACAAGGCAGGATGACTCCCAGGTTTCCATCTTAAATAGCTGCATGGATAAGAATACAATAAGCAGAGGAAAGGAATTATAGTAGAGAAAATGAGTTTATCCTGGGACACACGGAGTTTGAAGCAGATTGTTGAATATGTGGCTTTAAAAGTTAGAGGAGATTTGAGCAAAAGAGTTAAGTTAGGCATCCATCATTATGTGGAAGACAAAGGTATAGGCAAAAGATCCCAAGAAGAGCATACAAAGCAAGAAGACGGGAGACCCCAGGATGGAAACGTCAGGACATTAATACTTAAGGGTTGGACCCAGCAAAGCAGCAGCCTAAGAGAATGGCAGCTTGACAAGGTAAGAAGGAAGCAGTGGGTGCTATCATGGAAGCCACAGCAGGAGGCTGACTGTTCCAGCAGTCAGCCAGCAGGGTGAATTGGCCAGCAGTGTCAAATTTTGAGTAAAATAAGGAAGGGGAAGTGTCCACTTGGTTTGTCAGCAAGGAGGTGACTGATGTTTAAAAATAATGTCAGAGGTGTGGTGGGACTAGCAGCCAGATGCAGGAGGCTGAGAGGCACAGAGGTATAATGACACAGAGAGTTAGTGAAGCGCCATCGTGCTCAACCATGCTGCACATGAGAATCTCCTGCAGAGCTTTGAGCACTATTGATTACAGGGTCCATCACACAGAATTCAGATTTAACTGGCCTGGAGTAAATTTATATGGTGTATCTGTTTCCCATAGCTGCTATAACAAGTTGCCACAAATTTAGTGGCTTAAAAACAACAAAAGTTTATTAGATTACAGCTTTGTAGACCAGAAGTCCAACAGGGATTTCTCAGGGAAAATTCCATACATCAGCAGCTCTATGATTCTTTCCAGAGACCAAAGACAGAATCCATTTCCCTACCTTTTCAGCTTCTAAAGGACCCTTTCCTCCATATTCCAAGCCAGCAACATAGAATCTCTCTGGACTTTTTGTCTTGATTACACTTCCCCTCTGACTCTCTTCTTCTGTCTCCCCTTTCCACTTTTAAGGATCCTTGTGATTACATTTAGGGCCTATTACACACTCTTTTTTTTTTTTTTTCTTTTTTGGAAGTACCAGAGATAGCTAGCTCTGAGGATAATCTCCCACCTCAAGATCCTTAACTTAATCACTTGGAAGGTAACAGATTGATGTTAGGATGTTATCTTAGTCCACTCTCTATTGTTAATAACAATACCACAGACAGGGTAAGTTTTAGAGAAAAGAAATTTAGTTTGGCTCACTGGGTTAAAAAAGAGTCTTATTTTGGCTCATGGTTCTGGAGATCCAAGGTCTAGGGCTTACATCTGGTGATGGCTGGCAGAGTCCTGAAGTAGTACAGGGTATCACATAGTGATAGACAGGTAGCATATGTTTCTGTGTTTGTGTGTGTGTCTTGCATCTTCCTCCTGCTTCTTATAGTCACAATTATATCAAGGGCTTTACCTTGGTAGCTTTATCTAACCCTAATTGATTCCCAAAGGCCTCATCTCCAAACACCATAACTGGGTTAAGTTTCCACCCTCTTCACATTTCACAATAGGGATTAAACTCCAAAATGAGTTTTGGAGAGGACAAACCACAGCAATTGTAGACATCTTTAGAAGGTCAGTATTCTGCCTTGTACACATGACTAAAATGTTAAACACTCCTTTTGTTTCCTCTGGAAAAAAAGGATTAAGCAACACTTGAATAAAAGAGGGCATAACAATGGGGCTGATAATTTTTTCCTTTGGTTTTGTTCTACAAGATAGAGTATGCAGATGCCTGTAAATCCCAGCAGCTCGGAAGGCTTAGGCAGGAAGATGGCAAGTTCAAAGGCAGCCTCAGCAACTTAGTGAGACACTGTCTCAAATAGAAAATAAAAAAGGGCTGGAGATGTGGCTCATTGGTTGCATGCCCCTTAGTACCACAGGGGGGAAAAAAAGAGGTAAGAGAAATAATGTAGACAAGCTTTGCAATCCCTAGCTCCATTTTTCAGTGGAGTCTTAATAGTCAAATTATGTTGGAGAAGAACAATTTTTATTCGACATTCTCTAAAGCCTGCCCAGAGCTAATTCTTCTCCCCCTTCTTCCCTTATTTGAAACATGACATATTGTAGAAGTTTCCAAACCCATAGTTATAATTAAAAAGACGAGCAAAAGATATGCAGTTGCATGCTCTAGGTGAGCCTGAAGATATCCAAACCTAGATTTATAGAAAATGAGCTTTTCAGAGGCTGAAACTGAAGAGGCTAATCTGAAATGAAACTCAATTTTCTCCAACACAGAGGCCTGAGGTTACTTGAGACGGGTCTTTTGTCAACACAGGGGCCTCAGAAATGAAAGAGTACAGAGATGATCAAATGCCAAGATTGCCATATTGTGCAGGGAAGGCGAGCATGTGTTTTGGTTGGAAGGAGGGAGAGTGTTCAATTAATCCTGAAATGTTTGCAAAAACAAATGATGGGCAAAAAGAAAACTCAACTTGAAAGGGGTGTGAGTCTTTATGAAGGAACCATCTCCACGAGTCTGGCAGCTATAAAATAAATATGTCAGCAGCCAGGCCACAGCACAGATAATTAGGAATGAGGAGCAGCACATGGACAGTTTTCATTAAAACCAAGGCAGCACAGCAGATGAGCAGGCCTCAGTGGCCCGGCACCACAGGCTCAGAAGAGACAGGGCCATGCTGCCCAGCCCTGCTGGCACCCAGGGCCCAGCCACTTTCCCTTCAAATGGGGGCCAGGATAGGAAAGTGTGTGTTTAGACTGTGAAAGTATCTGTCATCACCTCAGTCTCTGGCCAGCAACAGGGGAACACAGGGATAGATTAATTAAGTCCCTCGGGGCATCCCACAGACCTGTCAGAGTGAGGGGCTTCCTCTCTGCTCTTCACTCTTTCCTCATTCTAGCCACTCCCAGGATTGCAGACTATTTGACCCCTTCAGTAGAAAACAGCAAGTACCGCCCAAAATATACGTATTCTTTTTAAGCAATTGCCTCAGTATTGCACTTTAAAAAAATGAACATTGGTGTAATTCAGTTAATGCAGAGTGCTGATCTGTGCAGAAAGAAGGTGGGGCTTACAAGGGCGCTACTCCTATTGTCCCTGTGGTGGAGCCTGGGTCATGAAATAACCATGCCATGGCAGCCAGACTTGGGCCTGCTTGACAGGAAAACACCAGTTTGATGACAATGATGCAGGCGATTCCCCAAGGCAGGTCACTTAATAACTGCTCTGCATTGACCCAATAGAATATCTGATTTGTGTGGCTGTAAAAGGCACTGTCAGCTGCTGGATTGAGGTGAATGAAATATAAGAAAAACCAAAAGAGTCTGAGGCTTCCATGCTCCCTGCCCCTGCCTCCCCCTGCCTGTCTTCTAAAAGGTGAAGCTGGACACACTAAGAGTGGTGGGTCTGTATCCAGCAGTCCCCTTTCCTGGTGTCCACTTGCTCCTGCTACACCACTCACTGTTCCTCCAAAACCACCTCTCACTACTCTTCAGAGCTTCCTTTTCTGGGGCTGGATTTGCCAATTTGTTACACTACTACACTCCTTCTCAGGCAGAGCTGGATCGGAGAAGAGAGTGATGGAAGGACCTTGTTTTGATTGGTGAGTTCAGTCCCAGCTGACCATCTCTTTGCTGCTGCATCTGTCCTTAGGGAGCCTGCCTCAGGCTCCAGCTTGCTTTGTAGTGATTTATGCCTTACCACTCCCCATGAGGTGCCCTCTTTCCAGAAGTCTGTCTTGATGGCTGTAACACTCAAAGCAAGCCCAAGTGAAAAAAAAAAAAAGTGACAGATTTGGGAACCAAAGGCAACTGGGCAACTGTGTGGATAGCAGGGTCAATAATTGGTTCAGGGATAGTCTAGTAAGGAAAAAGATGATGTCAAATTTTAAAAGCTGAGTTAGAGATACCTGTGGGACCCTGAATAGATGAGCAGAAAGTCATCCTGGAACCTTCAAGAAAGGTCAAAGATGAAACCTAAGATTTCAGAATCATGTAAGTCAGTTTTCCAACACTGTGACAAAATACCTAAGATAAACCACATTAAGGAAGGAAAGATTTATCCTTGATTCATGGTTTCAGAGGAATTAACACATGGTTACTTGGCTCCATCCTTTCTGGTCCTGTGGCAAGGCAGAGCATCATGGTAAGGATCATGTGGTAGCAAAGAGATAAAGAGGAAGGGTCCGGACAGGGACAATATATACCCTTACAGGGCATACTCCCAGTGACCTACTTCCTCTAATGAAGATTTAGCTTCTAAAGCTTCTATTTCCTCCCAAAAAAACCATCCAATTATGAATCCATCAATGAGTTAATTCACTGATGAGGTTACAGCCCTCATGATCCAACCATCTCTGAGCACGGCTGCAATGGGGACCAAGCGTTCAACACATTTGGGGGATGCTCCGAATCAACCCCTAACAAGAATCACCTACTTTCACAAGCTAATGTGAAACTCCAGCTTGCTTTGTAGTGATTTATGCTTGGTATATCTTTTTTTATCCCTTTATTTTCCACCTTTTTGTTGTTGTTGTTGTTTTTGGTGCTGCAGATCAAAACCTCACACATGCTAGGTGAGTACTCTGTCTCTGAGCTACACTCCCAGCCCACTTTATTTAAGTACAGCTCTTGTACAAAACATAAAACCTGTCTTTGTGCTTTTAAAATCCACTCAAATAATCTACCTTTTAATAGGGGTGAACTGAATCTTTTCACAATTCTTCTGGACACTGATAAAGTTGGCATTATTTTTACCACTTTATTTTGTGTTTCTGCTTTTCATCCTTCATCTTCGCTGCTTACTTCATTTATTGCCTTAGGTTAGATTGATAACACTTTTCTATGTTTCTTCCCCCCTCCCCTCCGCCCCGCCTCTCCTGGCTTGCAATCCACAAATTGCGTTTATCTTTAAATTTTTAACATAAACATCCAACCATAAATTTTCTCACAAGGTCTAAATATGTTCATTATTTTTATCTTTCTCCAGCATATGAAAAGGAACTCACCCACTTTACAAGACCATCAACTATCTCCTTCCTGAAAAAGATGGCATCTTTTTTTAACCCTGACATTTTCAATACACACAAAACAATTCTAAGTATTTTTTAAACAAATCATTAAATGTAGCAAAATTTTTAAAAATTTGTTTATATACTCATGATGTTTCTTGTGACCCAGCCTTCTCTCTGGACTTAATTTTCATTCTTGCAGAAGATCATTTTTAACCATTTCTGAGGGTGCTAAATTCTTTTAACTCTGCATCTCTAACAATTTTATTATTTTTCTCTCGCTTTTGAGTGATAGCTTGATCCTTTAGGTCTTAAGTTTCCAATTCTGCAAATATTTCAACAAAATTGACACAGGTGAATTAAAATAGGTTGGAAATAATCTAGAGCTTATGTATAAGATGATTATATTCTTATTAGATCATTATATATTATATACTATATTTAAGTTTTTACATGTTCTACACCTGGAACAATGGGGTAAAATGGGTTAAATGGCTGTAAAATATGAGGCTGGCTATTCCCCAGTGCCTTCAGGAGATTTGATGCATTCTTCTGGCATACACTGTTGCTGATGAGAAGTCTGCTGTTGGCCTTATTGGTTTCTCTGTGTAGGTAAAGCATCTATATTTCCTGGCATCTATACTTTTAAGAGCCTTTTTTGCTTGTCCTTAGTATTTTGCAGTTTCCCCACAGTGTGTCTCTGCATGGTTTTACTTTTATTGACCTTGCTTCTTCCTCAGGATGCACTTTCAACCAAGAATCATATCTTGGGCCAGGGTTGTGGCTCAGTGGTAGAGCATTTGCCTAGCATGCGTGAGGCACTGGGTTAGATTCTCAGCATCACATATAAATGAATAAATAAAAAGTAATAATAAAAGTCCATCAACAACTAAAAAAAATTTTTTAAAAAGAATCATATCTTTCTTCAATTCAAGAACATCCTCAACTATAATATTTTCAAATATTGCTCTTCTGTTTATCACATTCTTCTTCTGGAACCCCATTCAGATGTCTGTTGGAGTTTCTCTGTCAGTGCCTCCTGAACTCATTTTCAGGTTAAAAATAAAAGATATTTACTCTTTATGTTGCATCCTGATGAATTTCTTAATACTATATTTTAATTCATTCATTTCCTGATTGAGTATGACCAGTTTATAGTTTATTCCATCAACTGAGTTTTAAATTTTAAATTATATTTTTTCATTTCTAACATTCTAATTTAATCTTATTTATAGCCACCTCTAATTTTTTCATTTCTCTGTTTCACAGTTTCATGTTTTATTATGGATATTATTTTTTCATTTATTTCTTTAAATACCCTAAGTATTATTAAGAAATTTTTGTAGAATTGTTTTATGAAATTATTTTTATTTGATATAAATTTGTTTCTAATTATTCTTTATATTGACTATCTTTTTTAGCATTAAATTTCACCTATGTGTTTTGGGATTTTCATTTGCATTTCATGGTCTATTTTTTAATTTTATTGTAACATTCTCCTTTCTATCTCATAATTACTTTCTCCTGAATTCTTGGTTCTTAAGTCCAAAATAGTTTTCATATGTGACTTGTAGCTTCTGTCCCAGGGTGATACTTCAGTATAGTAATCAGCTCAGAATACTGTCATGAGACTGTCCCCAGGCCCATAACTTCCAGTGTAGAGCCCCTCAATAGCTGAAAGCAGAAGAGAATTTTTTTCAGCTTCCTTTTATGAGGAGGGAAGTCCTATTTAGATCAACAACTCTGATCTTGCTTATCTGGCATCAAGCACATTTACCCCACAATAATGCAACATCCAGTCACCTGTGCCTGACTGTGGTCTCAGAGCTCAGTAGCCTGTGATCTCGGCCTGGCTTATAATTTGCTTTGCTGGTCATTTCAGGTTCATGGTAATGTTTGTTTTAAGTCTGCCCATGTCTTTTTCATTTTATCTTTTGATATTTTATCTCTATTTACATGTATTCAAAACACATTGAATGAATCAAAGCATAAATTTACAAAGCCATTATGATTAGAATATGTAAATTGGGTGTAGATGAGAACTAGAGTCAGGATGCACGTGTCCAAGGTATCCTGCAGCCTCTTACCCCCAGGAAGCAGAGTTCTGTGAATCTCACAGTCATGGGAATTGGCAGGGATCTGGTCTCACCAAGCCTCATAGGAAAGTCTCTAAAAGAACCAAGACCAATACAGAAAAGAAATCTCTGGCCAGAAAAACAACATATGTCATCTTTCAGAGAAGTGAGGACAGATTTCTAGTAGCAATAGGTGACAAGGGGCTGGGGTCGTGGCTCAGTGGTAGAGCACTTCCCTGGCATGCATGAGGCATTGGGTTTGATTCTCAGCACCGCATATAAATAAATGAGTAAAATAAATGTATTGTGTTCATCTACAACTAAAAAATTATTTTAAAAAATAAGTGATAAAACACCAGTCTTTTCAGTTTCACAGGTCAAGTATGAAAGACACTCTTGCATACACACAATACTGCAAAGGATATCTATTTCCTTTATGATAGAAAAAAATTTCCTCACTCTCTTTCATTAACACACAGGTAGACTGGTACCCTCCTAGGCTAATGTAATTGTCGCAGGTTGGATTCTCCAGGAAGCTAATTTAAACCAAGATTAACATACAGGCAATGTTATGGTTTGAATATGGTTTGAATGTGCTCTCCAAGGATTGGTATGTTGAGAGCTTGGTCCTCAGTGTGCTGAAGTTGGGAGGTGGTGTGGAACCTTGAAGAGGTGGACTTAGAGATGATTAAGGTCACTGGGGGTACTGCCCTCAGAATACTAGTGTCATAGAATGAATTATTATCAAACAACACCCCCTTACTCTGGTGTTCTCTCTTGCCAATGTGATCTCTTCCTCACACACCTGCTTCAGTCATAGTGTGATGCACTGAAGCAGACCCTTGCAAGAGTCCATGACCTGCTATTTGGATATTCAACTTCCCAAACTGAACTAAACAAACTTTCTTTCTTTATAAGTTACACAGCCTCAGGTATGTTTTATAGTGGTGGAAAACAGACAAGTACAGAAAGCTTACTAGGCAGTTTCCTTGGAACAAACAACTGTGAAAAGAAGGAGAAAGAATTGGGCTTGTGCAAGCAGAACAGCTGAGCTGCGACACAGGCGCAAGAGCAACCTGACCAACTCCTCAAATACCAAGACAGGTATTCCATGTTGGGCCTAAACAGCCAGTCTTTATACTCCTATTAAAATCAGTCCCTGGATATCAGTGCTCTAGGGACAGCCATGCCCTTGGGTGAGGAGGCAGCGATCAGCTAGTTAATTCTTAATGTGGGGTTTCGTGTGTGACTAAACACAATTGTAATAATTCTGTCAGACTTTTGTTCTAATTTTGGAATTGATTTTTTTCTCAAGTCTCAGATATTTTCAGAGACCCTTTAAAAATCCCATGGACCATAACATGGGAGCAGGAAAGATGGTGGAATGAGATGGACATCATTGCCCTAGGTTCATGTATGACTGCACATATGGTGCCACTCTACATCATGTACAACCAGAGAAATGAAAAGTTGTGCTTCATTTGTGTACAGTGAATCAAAATGCATTCTGTTGTCATGTACACCTAAGTAGAATAAATACATTTAAAAATTTTTTTTAAATTTTGTACTGACTTAGGGTTAGGGTTAGAGAATTAACATGAATATGGGGCAAATATTAATATTCCTAAGAATGTACTTTAGAAAATATGTGGGAAAATATACATTAATATATAGAATCCTACACAGGAATGAGTAAAGTGAGAGTCATATGAAAATATATTATGTAAATATGAGGAAGCCAGGATGAAGCTCATATATGATATACTGTGATATGTATGCAAATTTAACATTGAAAAATAAAGGGGAAATACACTTTTTTAAAAATCCCATGAACCATAGCACAATGCCTGTTGGAATTAATGGTTAAAACAGTGCTGTCTGATCCTTGAGGAAAAGAATCTATAACCCTGTCAAAGCTGTCCCATTCTTCTGTGGCAGGACATATGGCAGCCAATGTTGGCAAAGGTATGGAAGAGGCCATGTGCCTGCCTCTGCTGATTTCCCACAGACTACTTTTTAGCACATCTTGGACCCTTTTAAGGCTGCACATATAGAGCAGAAGCCCTAGGAGCTATGCTCCTTATTTTGAAAGGGAGAGGTGAGGTGGTCACCTCTCACCAATCAGAAATGGCTATGCAGAGCAATTAATTGGTCTCATACACAAACTGCTTCAATTCTCCATTATCACAATAGAAAAATCCAGGCACCTGCTAGTGATATCAGAGGTAAAGTGGAGAGAAAATGTCCTAACCCTTCCATTCACAAAGCCAACATATGCACATACTCCCAAAGAATGTTTCATCTAAATTGTTTGCTGAGAACTGATTCATGTCCCCCCATACCACCACATTCATATGTTTGAAGCTCTGACTCATAATGTCACTATATTTGGAGTTAGAGTCTATAACAAAATAAGAGGTTGAGTGAAGTAATAAGGGCGAGGCCTTAATGTGATAGAATGGCTGTCTTTATAAGAAGAGGAAGAAGCACCAAATCTCTTTCTCCTCCCTTTCCAATCTCTCTCCCTCTCTCCAACCCACTTATGTACATAGAAATGCCAGGATGCACCCTCACCAGAAACAACCCTTTATCTTAGATTTCTAACCTCTAGAACTATGAGAAAATAAATTTCTTTTGTTCAAAATGTGATAAGTATATTCATCTTGTTTTAGATTCATTCTATTTTAAATATTACTGGAGACATTTCTATTTTGTTGGTTGATACAGTTCTTACAGTAATTTTAAGAAACAGATTCTCAAGATAAAATTCTGGTTTCGGTCCTGTCAGTGCATAAATATAGTGATGATCTCCTTGCAAAGGGAAGTAACACGTGACACACAGTGGCAACATATTTACTTAAGTCATCATTTAAAGAGCACTTGGGATAATGTGCCAGTTAAGACTCTGGGAAAGCAAATAATTCTATCACTCAACTGATATAAGCTGTTAGGTGGCCCCTGCTTCTCAAGGTACTGAGAGCTTATGGAAAGAAAACTAGCTGCTCAGGCACAGGTACAGAACCCCTACTTCTTTGGTATTTTTTAAGGCATCTATTATTTCTAGTAGCCACTGGGTAGCTGAAGCTTTGGCCCCAAATCTAACTGTGCATGTTATAGAATTACATTGTAAACTGAACACAACATCTAGCCATGTCTTCTATGTTAACATTGGGGCATTTAGTTGAGAAGATGTGTGATCCTGCACCTTGGGAAGGGAAAACTGGGAAAGTTTGAGAATGCTTAGAAACTTGAACTGACAAGTCCCACTGAATCTCCTTTTCTTGTGGAAGCAGTCTTCCTTTCCCTTTCTGCAGTAGCTAGGCTTCCCTAGCTGAAAGTGCCTGTAATGTAATGATCTCACCTTAGGCAGCCTCTTGCAAAGGGATACTCCTCTCCTCAAGACCCACTCCTACAAGTTCTGGACCCATAAACAGAATCAGACACCACTGTGCTCTAGGGGGGGAATTTTAATGGCTATTCTGGGAAATGTAAGATATTCTAATTCACATGAGCAGGAACCTGGAGAACAGCTATGTGAGTAAATTCTAAGGGAGATAGCAGCTAAGAGTAGAAAATAGCACAAGTTGAGACACCTACTCAAGATTCCAGGTTTGGTGTTCTAGCTCGTGCAGCTGGAAACAGTTCCAACATTTTCTTGATCAGTTGACTGAACCTTGGACTCAACTGCCTACATCGATTACATCAAGCTGCCTGAACTTCCCTGGTATAATGAGCTCTGTGTACTTCGGTCAGCAACACTGACCATATATTTAGGAAATGCCTCATTTATTATCATGATACCTAACACAATGCTATGAGCAAGTAAGACATTCTGTAGTGAAGTATGTGCATCAAAGTCTTGATACTCATGGAAATCTCTGGCCTTACGATATAGTGTTATTGCCCAGAAGAAGCTAGCCTGATTGAATGACTTGTTGAAGATTCAGTGACAGTGCCAGATGGGAGACAGCAGCCCATGAGGTTGAGTACTAATGCGATAGGACCTAATATAAGCTTTAAACTGCAACCGATATTCGGGGCACTTTCCCCTGTAAACATGGGAAACACTTTCCCCAGAAAACATGGGCCTGGGGACCAAAGGGTAAGAACAAGCCCTGTTCACCCATTCCCAGAGATTCACTTTCTGCTCCTGTAGTCTTGGACCTGTCCCTAAGGAAAGACTTCTTCCACGTGAAGTAAAAGAAGAAATTGCCATCCACCTATTTGAATTACTTCATGTCACTGCATCAACATGCAGAGAAGGATTTGATTCAATTATCAAAGGAGAAATGGACTGTGATGACACAGTGGAGACAAGGGACACGGAGATGCCCCTTAACCTCCAATACAGTTCAATAGAAGATTATAACAATCCATTAAGGGCATGGCCACTAAAGACTCAGAGCCTCCTGGAATTTTGATTTCAGTTACCGCACTGGGTCAAGCTCCCTGACCAGGTGGAGTGTTGGCTGCAGGTACAGTGATAAGGAGCAGACAGCAGAGAGTAATAAGTATCAACTGTGGTATCATGATCACATATAAGGCATAAGGACTCTAGCAACTATTAATCTTTTATTAGAACTATTATTCAATTCTTTCTTTTTTCATTATTTTTTATGATCAGTATTGGTGGTGTTTGACTTTAAAACTTAGTCAATAGGCCCCAAACTAGATGAAGCCACATCCAGACCTTTGGGAAGGAGCATATCAGCTGGAAATCATGCACTCAAAATGGAGAGGACAATTGATGGGCCTTTGGCTCCCCCTTGTTGGAAAAGGATGAGAATATTTTGATTTATGTGACCCATACCTTGTGAGGAAAATGAGAACAGATGCCGGGTTGCAAAAGGGGTTGTCTCTGCAGGCCGACTGCCTGTTCCCTTTCATATCCATTATCTGATCCACTTTTGCTGGGAACTCCATTTCTAATTCTCTCCTTTCTTCTGGATTCTGAGTAGTTATGGCCAATGGGAGGTGATGGAGGAGGACAGGAAGTTGGGAAGAGAAGAAAAGTCAAAGGTTTTTCTCCTTTTATCCTGCTTTTGATGGCATCTTTGTAGTGGCTGAAATTCTTCTGTGGCTTCAGCTCCCAGTAAATAAACCCACACCTCGCCTTTGAAAATAATGTCTCCTTAGCTTGTCTTATGGAGTGGTGCTTTTCACCTTTGTAATCAACGGGAAGCAGTAAATCCCCGTCATCAAATGACATCCATTCATGTTGTTTCCACCTTTTGGTGAGTATGAATAATGCCACCATGAACACTTGTGTGCAAATTTTTGTAGGGACATGTTTCAGTACTTGGGCATATTCTTCTGGGTCATATGGTAACTCTCCATTTAACTTTTTGCATGTTTCCCAAAGCAGTTGTACTATTTTATATTTCTAATTCATTCTTTTTAGTAACTACACAAGATTCCACAATATGGCATTAAGTTAGCCTTTCTGCTATTGAAATACATTTAGGTTTTCTCCATTCTTTTCATGATTACAACCAATTTTGATCATTTATGAATGCATACTTCATGCAGACTCATAGGGATTCTTGGATATAAAATTACTATGTCAGAGGATAAGATTTTGCTCTGAAAGCATGCCAAAGTATCCCCAAAGTTTGCTACTAATCTACAGTTGCATGTAAGTCAGCAGATTTTTCCCATACCCTGGCTAATACTAGATACATTTAGATAATTTTTGCTTTTGTCAATTTGTCAAGGAAAATCTTGGTCGTCTTGTTTTAATTTCATTACTTTGATCACTAATAGGACCGAGCATCTTTTCAAATAGTTGTATATTTATTGCCCAAACATAAATAGCTAGATTGGCTGATTTCTAGAATTCTTCACAGCTGTAAAATTTGACTTATGTGAATTATGTCCAAACAAGAAGTGACAATGACCACAGTGCTGACTGAAGCCAGAACTGGCTTTCTGGAGCATGGGACTGTTTAATTGTGTGCCAAGGCCTGCACACTCACCAGCACCCTCCTGGGAGATTTAGGGTCTAATCCTTTTCATATACTCATATAGGATTTGGGGTCATTTCCATCCTCACTTTGTTAAATGGTAACATTCCCTATTCCACCAAATTATCATAAAGTTCACATAAGAGAACAGGTAAAATGGCACTGGGAAAAAAAACAATAAAGTGATCTAACTAAGAGCTAATATTATCAGTTCTTTTCTCCCATACCTAGTAGTTAGAATTGCAGAAGCCATATAATCTGGCCACTAGTTGCTAGAAGTGCCTGGAAAAGTTACTTCTCTACTTGGTGAAAACAACTCTTCTTAGAAGCACACAGATTAGAAGAGTCACTCTCCATCCGTACTTCCCCATTCCAGAACTTGACACACCTGAGCTCCAGGACCTGTTCTAGACCTTCCTTCAATTCCCAAGATGAGAAAGCAATGTCAGGACCCAGGTGGTCTTTGTTTGTTTCACTTGTTTCTCAGGTTAGTTTATTTCACTATGTTTTCCTGTTGTTCCAATTATGTGCTGAGCTTCTCTGTACTTCCTCACAAATCAATTCAAAGTTGATTAAACTTGGATGATGGCTGAGGAGCTGGCCCTAGCTCTGTGCCAGAAGTAGTTCTGAGTGCATGCTCTCCAATCCCATAATTAAGAACTGTGATGGAAAGTACCTAGGGGTTACATTTCCCAGCCCTGTGACATCTAGATGTAGCCATGTGACTTATTTTCACCCACAGACTGTGAATTGGATTCATGTGTGTCATTTCCTGACATGGAAGGAGCCTATGTATGTATTAAATTTGTTAATGTTGTTCTGTTTGCCACCTACATATGCTCAGTTCTTGTTATATTCCTGGATGACCACAATGGGGAAAGCTGACTTACTGTGGCTATTAAATAAGTGAGAAAGAAAATCCCATTACTTATTTTTGAGGTATACTTGGTTCAGCAGCTACCATTACTTTAACATCTTGCCTGAAAACATTTCACCAATATGACCATTTTAATAAGCTGGGTAATAGCAAAACTCATGACATTCCCAATAGCCAACTTCATTAGCGCCAAGAAATTTCTTCAAACAAGGAGCTCAATAAATTACCTTCATGTCGTGGGACAGCTTGGTTCTGCTATACCCAGCAATTCTCAGCTTGTGCTTTGAAAAGCTCTGAAGCATGAGCCACAGATGTTTAACAACAAAAAATTACAATGAATACGTATGTTGATTGTATGTGTTACTGATAATTACCGAGAAGTATGAGAGATTCAAAGAAATACTTTAAAAATAGGATGCAGTCTTGTTCAGGAGCTCACAATTTAAAAGTGAAGGCAAAATGCTTATACTACTTCAAGACTGCACATTTGTGGTACCCAGAATAGGTGCTCGAAGACTTTTAAAGACAGTGAGATCCTTTGCATTTGAGGGCAATATGGTAGAGCTTTATAGAGGAAATGGGCTTTGTATTGAATCTTTATGAGTTGGATGGAATTAAGGGATAGAATCATGTACAGAGATCAACAAAAGTTGAACTGGCAAGTTAAGTCACTGTTGGATTCCAGATAATCTAGAAAGTCTTAAACACCAAGAGAAGGAAAATAGACATTACTAGAAAGGCAACAAGGAGCTGGAAATTTGAGGGTCCCCTCAAGTCCTAGAATTTTATAGCTATCTGTGTAATTTACTCATAGCAAAAGCCACAGCTGCTGTCCACCCTTTCCAGAGATATACTCCAAGCCTCCCTTATTTTCCTATAGCCTATTTTCATGGTCCTCAAGTTTTTAGTTATGCCATATCTATAATACCACTTCTATATTTTAATGTAATACTTTCTTTCAATCTACTTCTAATTAACTCTTAAGCAAAAAAAAAATCTGTGAAATTGCAGGAAGGATATACATACTAGATTAAATCTTTTTCTAATATATAATCAAATAAATTCATACCCATTATAACTTTTAGCATTGTTCTGTTTGCCACCTACATATGCTCAATTCCCGCTAGTGATTTACAGATCATGCTTGGAAAAACACGGTCCTACACTGAACCATCACCCACATCTCTGATAGGTTCCCAATTCACCTGTCTCTCCACATTCAGTCTCCCATCTTGTTTTGACCAATTTTTTTTAGACTCAATAATTGATTGAAAAAAGTAATGCTGCCACAGACAATTCTAAAATCTTAGTGATTCACAACAAAACAAAAAGATGTATTTCTTGCTCATCACACAGGTGGGACAAGTCCTCTTCAATATATGGTCTAAATCATGTAGAACAAAAGACTTCTAGGGCCACCATGGCAGAGAAAGAGAGAAGAGCTAGAGACTCTATAGGGTGATTGAAGGACCAGGCCTGAAAGTCAGCTGTGTCACATCTGCCCACATCCCTCAGGCCATACAGTCCCAAGTCAACTGCATGGGAGATAGAAATACAGCACATGCCCCAGGTATTGGTGAGTACTAAGGATCTCTGCCATTGTAAAGACAGTAGTATTGACTTAGAGATCCTCTGGGCCAGTGCACCGAAAACTGCCCCTAAGACAGAGCAGGGTGCCTGAGAATCAAAATCTCATATACATCTGTTTAACTGGGCAGGTACTTTTATCAAAATGGTCACTAAGGAATTGGAGCAACCCAGCCCGGCATTTCTTCTCTCCATCTGTTCCTCATTATTATAAAGGACAAATAGAGTTTTATAGTGTTTCTTTATTTTCACTGTACTTAACTTTCCCCTCTCATCCTCTAGATTAGAGTTTGAAAATCGAAGCTGCATTAGTTTCCTATTGCTTATGGAACAAACTACCACAAATTTAGTGGCATAAGCAAGACAAATTCTTCTTAAAGTTCAAAGGTCAAGAAACCCCAGATGAGTCTTACTGGGCTCAAATCAAGGTGTCAGCACAGCGGTGTTCCTTTCTGGAGGCTCCAGGGAGAATCTTTCCTCACTTATCACATCAACAGCCCATTTGTGTCAGTGGGGTGGGTTACTGAAAAGCCAAAGAAAGTGCCCAGAGATGGTGTGCAAGGCATAGGACTTATGGGGAAAAATCTTACCAGATATCATGGCTGCTCCAAGAAGAGTTCAGTGGAGACAGGTTGAACAGATAGATCTCCATCCCTCAAGGTGCTTTGCCAGTGTTTCATCCAGTGGCAGCTGGCTGAACAAGTGACACGTATCCTTTCCATGGTATCCTTATTTCTGCACCAATCACCATTGAGAGAGGGGTTTTATATGTTAGGCTGCAGAAATAGTGGCTGATGATGCCACTATTTCTATTATTAGCTTGCTCAGTTTGCCCTGTATGACCAGCATCTCAAGGAGCAACTGTGCATGTGTAAGAAAGCATACAAACTTGCCCTAGTTCCCAGTGTGCTTAAGGGAAAGCCAGTGTCCTGCAGGATAATATGTCTCTGGACACTGCTGCCAGGCTTGCTTTCATTTTCCCTTAACTTTGCTAGGTTTCAGGGAACAGAAAGGAGCCATCCAGAGACACGATGTTTTACTGTCTCCCTTTTCACTGATGGATAATACATGGTCCTTCCGACTCCCGGAGGCCTCCTGCATTCCTTGACTTGTGCACTCTTCCATCTTCAAAGTCAATGATGTTGCTACATCTTCCTTACATCAAGCCACTTAAACTGTGCCTCCTTCATCCACTTTTTAAGACCCTTGAGTTCACACTGGGCCCACTTGAGTAACCCAGGATACTAGCCACAACTCCAGGTTGGCTGATCAGCAACTTCATCTGTGACTTTAATTCCTTTGCTATGTAACATAACATATTCACAGGTCCTGGTAATTAGAATATACACATCTTTGGGAGACCATTATTCTGCCTGCAGAGGGCCTTAGGGCATCTGCAGTCCATGTTTCATATGATCAGTCTAGTAGTTTTTTTCCCCTAATATTTTAGAATTTTTAAAATTAAAAAAAAATTTACATTGGGAGATTTTATGCATTTTGAAAGATACTCATGTCTAGCTTCTCTTGAAAACTCAGGAAACCTAGGAACAGGGCAAGCTTCCCTCATCAAAACAACTGGCAGGGAGAATGGGCTGAGTCTGACTCCAGGCAGAAGCGAGGAGAGGTCTGGGTTCAAGGGCAGGGTTGAGGGCAGGAGACCCAGCTGGGATACTGCAGGGCCAGCTGACTCTACTCTTGCTTTCAGTCTTGACTTTCTACCCAGGTGAGGCATCCATGGAGTGGCCCCTGGCCTAGCCATGCAGCATCAGCGTGGTACAACTGTTCCTGCTATGGAAGGGGGACACCAGGGGCTGCTGCTTCACCCAACTGGTGCTCAGCACCTTGCCACAGGTGCTTCTCCTCTGCTCAGTGCCTGCCATCGGGTACCCCAGGAGGGCAGAGAGAGCTGCAAGATGTCCTCTGTCCACATGTGAGTACAGACCTCACCTGCAAACCAGATCTCCCCACAGTGTCACCAGAACTGTGAGGTCTCTAGAATAGGGCAGAAGCAGAATAAAAGCTGAGTGCTACCACTTAGCAGCAATGAGGCTTTCCTGGGGAAGTTACCTACCCTCTCTGAGTCCCATGGCATTATTGAGAGGGTTAAATGAAATAATGTATTTAAACATATAGTGCAGTACATGGTGCATTTTTGAGGCCCAAAGCATGGTAGAAGTCATCACCATTGTAGATTTTCAGATCCCAAACATAACTGCCATGAGTTGGAGGCAAAACTGGGTGAACCATGTTTTAACCAAGAAGAATGATTTGTGCTGAGGTTGTAGGCCAGTTTCTCACCACTTCCACCAGAGACACCCCTGTTCTCTAGGCTAAGCAAAGTATGTGTAGACTCAGCTGGAGAGGAAGCAATGGTTGGAAGAGCAAAATCAAAACCTTAAGGCATCCTGAGTTTAGGGAAGGTGCAGGTGCTAAACTCACTTTGATTTTGTACTTGGCTCTTGGGTGGCTACAGATAACCAAGTGAGTCTCACTCTGCTGAAAAAGCAGGAGGTCAGTCTGGTCTCTGCTTTGGGGAGTTCCTAGTCTGATGGAGGGGGAAATGTCTCTATCCAAGAGGAATTAAAAGGATTGAATCCCCACCTTGGGTAAGAAAGCAGCATCTAGCTTGGTCTGGAATCCTAATTTGTCTCTTGCATGGAATAAGACAAAAGCGTAGAGCAGATTAGTCAGTTAGCACCGACATTCACAGCCTGCCTAGCGGCAGCTATTATGAACTCACACAGTCCTGTTTATAATACAATCTATCCACAGGTGTAGTGGTATAGGATTACTTGAGCTCAGGAGTTCAAGGCCAGCCCAGTGAACACTGAGAGATTCTCATCTCCAAACAAATAATTGGCAGGTGCTGAGCAGTGGTTGCCCCTTTAAATGGGGCATTGGGCCTTCCAGGTAGTCATGACCTCTAGCACTGCCTTTTATCACACACTCCTGGTGCACTTCAAGTTTCTGGGACCTGCCTGGTTTCTTTAAATTGCAAACTTTGTACCAGGTATTTCACTAACCTCTGGATCCCAAACTGCCATTTTCCTATTTGTCACTGGATTTCAGACACCTTCCTTCTCTGTTGGCAGCACATTTCCCTGTTGAGAATTCTACCGTCTGCACACAAACATCATGATAGCCCTTTCTTGTGATTCCAGAAAGCAAATGGGCCTATGGCTCATGGAGGGTGGTGGGAGGGTGCAGCTGGGTGACCGCAAGACCTTCTCAGGCTACTGTGTCATAAATCTCGAGAAGCAGGGACTTCAGTGCCCCCTGCACCACAGGGCAAAGTTCTAATTGCCTGTGTCTCCATCAACACCTGCCCCGTCTTTTTCTCTCTCTCTTTTCAGCCCTTGCTCTGAGATCTTCTTTAATGAATTTCTTTACTCTGACAACAGGCCTGTTTCTGGCTCTCATCCAAGCTGCACACTAGCTTTCATTGTCCTCCTGGGCTTCGGTGAAGGGCATATCACTTTGTTTCACTTGCAAATGCTCGCAGATCCGACGTGGCATTAATAACATCGCAGGCCAGCCCTTCTGTCTTCATCAGCAGCGGCATCAGGACCCTCACTGTGGATGATGAGCTGCCTCCGCTGCCAGGGAGGAGAACTCTTCATTACCCAGGTCAGGCTGAGGGGCCTCCTCTCCCAATACCTGAACATCCCATTAGCCAGGCGAAATCTCTCCTGTCACAATGCCTTCACCACTGATGAGGGGAAAGGAGAAGATCTTCAAGATCTAAATGATGTTGAAACTCTTTCAATGGTTGGTCAGAGAAGCAAGAAGCCAGGGTGGGAGCTCTGTCACAAAAATCTAATGTTTCCCCAGCTGCTGTCCTCTGGGTGCCACCTCTATGACTTTTGACATTTGCAGCATACCTGAAATTTTCTTCATTTGATGTTTCTCTTAAATCAGTTGTATATAGATTTACTTGTATTTAGATACATCCTTGACAAGAATAATCTTAAAATTAGAGTTTAGAGGCATTATTTATCCTTTTACACACATTAAAATTAGGATATTAATTTGATTAGTTGAAATTTGGACATTTAACGTTAAATAAGAAATATTGATCCATCATTCTTCATAGTTCCAACAAGTGGATTCCGGGACACACTGGGGTATCCCTTCCTCAGTGCTTTCCACAGGTCAGCCTTCCCAAGAGCTGTTTATTACTTCCCTAAATGAAATGCATGCCAGTATTTTCCCTTTGGTACCTCTTTTCAAAGCAAAGTTAGAAAAGGAATTCAGGAATGCTGAGAGTGGGTGACTGCATCACCACATGTGAGCTACCAATAAATACCTCAGAACCTCTTCCCCAAGAACTGAAAACTCCTCTTCCTCAGCAAAGGGCCTCAGCAGTATGGGGTGGGTCCCTGATGGCACCAAGATAGAGAGAAAGAAGCCAGATCTATAGTGGTCTCAGTGGTAGGGGAGACCCAGGGAGCTGGGTGGGACCATTGTGGGAAAGTTGCTGGGGATTCTAGGTAAGTTTATGCAAGCAGGCACTGCTCAGTGTGGGGTGTACGGTTCCTTTCTGGAAGAGACCGTCAACATTCCAGGTGCTCTGTTTCAAAAGGCCCTATTTAATGACCATAATTGAGACTGTTCTAAAACGGCCCATCTGTCGCCCATCTTTTGTGAATATTTAATGATGTTTAGATTCTATGTGCAGGGGAAATGGTGATACAGAGCAGTTTGCCCACCATGAATCTGTTCCACTGAAAGATCAATGAATCCTGAATGTGAGGCACAAAAGGACAGTGGGGCCATGGAGATACCAGGGACACTCGCCCTCTCAGGGCAGCTGCTTGGCTCTGGAGAGGAGCTACAGCTCTTTCTCTCCTTCGGTCCTTCAGTTCATCATCTCCAAGTGTGGGCAATGGGATAGCAGCTCTCAGTGGGAAAGTGTCCCCACTGAAAGGAGGTCAGAGAACAGAGCAGGCTCTCCACTCTGTCATGTGGAGTCCAGTGCCTTCACCTCACAGCTGTCCCCTGCCCCTACCTACTTTAGTCCCCAGTATGTTGTGAACATTCTTCTGCTTTCCTCATGCTCCTTCCTGCCTCCTCTGTAGAAAAAGCAAGGACAATATGTGGCAGGCAAGCTGCAGGTTGTCTGACCCCTGATTTATACTGCTGCTCTATCTCAGCCATGTCACAAGCATTAAGACTTTCAATTGAACATTAAGATCTATATTATTATAAGGGATCAGTATCTCTTTTAGATTCACATTCAGAGGGATTCAGAAATTCAGGGATTTTCGCCTACCACATAGTTATCAAAAATTACGAAAAACATCCATTCTTCCTTTTTTTTCTTTTTCCTCCATGAATTTTCCCACCTCATGGGCTGTTATTCAAATAGTAGCATCATATTCATGCACAGAACTTCCTTGAATTTTCTCACTTAACAATTACGCTGGAGCATATCCATGCTAGATCTATAGAAGCAGTCTCCAGGTCCACCTGTCTTATTAATGGCTGTGAAGTATGGCACTGTAAGATGGACTTTAATTTATCCATCAGTCTGATATTTATGGGCATTTGGGTTGTTTCCAAACTTTTGTATTTCACACAATACTCCAGTTAACATTTTTCAACACATGTTCAAGCATGTCCTAGAATTGGGATTTCTGGGTCAAAGGGCAAACTCGTTTAACATCTGGATAGATAAATATAGTGGGCAGGTTAAAAATCATAAACATAGGTCTTAGCGATAACTTACAGAACTGACCTCTAGAAATTAGCAAGTGAAAGCCAGTAATCTTTTGGGAGTTGCTATATATACACATTCTTTGCACCTCACTCTTTTACATTAGACATGTTAGTTTACAAAATTTTTGTTTCTTAGATGCTCTCTGATTTGAGGGGATGAGTAGAATTTTCTGGAATAATTGGAACTTTTGAATTAGAAAAGGTTGTAGAACTCATAAAAAATTAGAGATTGAAAGAGCAATCTCCACCCAGCTACTCCCAGTTATTTTCTTCCCAATTCAATCCATGCCTGGCATACTGTAGGTACTCAGAAACTTTTGAAGCATCAAAGAAAAACATAGCTAGAGAGACCTGCTCAAGGACTCGGGGCCAGTGTTTTAAGTTTTACCATTTTCATTTCCTTTTACCTCTACCCTGATAAATCAGTACCCTTTAAATCTATTAGATCAGTTTTGCCACTTCATGTATGAATGGAGCCTACAGGCTTTGAATTTTCATTTTGAAAATCAATTATATGCTGATGATTTCAGTAACCAAGAATGATAGGTTTATGGCCACATGCTGACATATTTTAGAGTCAGATCAAGATCACTCAGTTCCTAAACGCAGCATGATCTAGCAGAAAGGAGCTCGGAATTTGGAAAGGCTCTGAGAATGAGTTCTAGTTCAATCCGCTACCCAATAACTAACACATGAAGCGAGTAAACTGGCTGTGGCAACTGCCCAGACCTTGGAAACAAGCCGATCAAGCCCCCAAACCTAAAATTTGTTACAAACAGAAATATAAACGTGATTGATATGTGACCTGAAATTTACTGAACTTCTCCAAATTTTGGTTTTCTCATCTGTAATACAGGGATAAAAAATACCAGTCATGGGGAAGCCAATCCAGGCACTACACTCAAATTCACAATTCTATCCTCTTCACAGCCTCCACTGTCAATTGGATGATAGGGGAATAACCAAATTTAATCCAATCCATTGAGAATCAGCTTAGCTCAGTTTCTTCAGTTAGTTCAGTCTCTTTCAGATTACACTCAGTCTGTTGGCATTTTCTTGCTTTCTGTTTCTCCTTCCTATGACAGCTCCCCTTTGGGAACTAAGACCCACCTGGGCCTGTCTCTGTACTGTCTTCTGACTACTTTGGTCTCTTCTGCTGGATTGCAGGGTGACTTATGGCTCTCCAATGATACCATCCCATGATGGTATCTGTCGCTCATGTTGTTTAGTATCTTGGCTAAACCAGAGCCTGATGGACCTTCTCTGACAACTTGGCCTCAATTGGGCCCATGCTGAAACTTGACATCTTTTGTGACTTTCATTCAATTCCCAGATTGAGCAGCTGGCTTTGTAGTCCTTAGCTGCAATTTCATTTATCCCAACTACTGTGAGCCCATCTGCTCACTCCAATCTCCCCACAATCTCTCTAGCCTAACTCTAAGTACAAAATTCAGTTGTAACTAGCAAAACACCCAAATAATAATGGATTTAAAGTGTGATGTTTATTCTCTCGCTTTAAAAAAATCCAAAGGAAGATAATCCAGGATTGGTGTGGTGGCTCCACGAAGTCATCAGAGATCCAGATTCCCCATGTGTTTGTGCTGTACTGGGCATCTTTCTGTCTTCAAGATCAATTTGTGTTACGAGATAGTTGCTGGAGCTCCAGCCCTTATGTCCAGCTTGCCAATAGAATAATCAGACATCATAGAAAGAAGGATGGAAATGTCTCCCTCCTATGTTAGCTTTCTGTAAGAGACCTTTCCAAAAGTTCCACTTAAACTTTTGCTTACATTTCATTGTCCACAAGTTTTTTCAGCCATTCCAGCTACAAAGGTGATGGGAGAAATGGAGTCTTTCAACTGGGTCAATAAGACAAATGCATGGATAAGAAGGAGACATTTGACCATCACTGCTGACCCCATTTATGATCTTCAAGACTCAGTCTTCCTCTCTGCCTCTCAACTCAGCTGTCTGTGTTGGAATTTCTTCAGCAAGACTGCTTTCACCATGAGATCTAAACAAGATGCCTCACCAACATCTCCTCTGATTTCAACTTATACCTCAACCTAGCTGTGCTTTCCTACCTACTACACACACACACACACACACACACACACCGGACTCCAGCTAAATGAAGCAAAGTCAGGGCGCACATGTTTCCACCATTTTCTTCTCCTATTTAATTCCTTTTCTTCTTCTCATAGCCTTCAGGATGGAAAGATGAGGATTTTTACTTCCTTGTCCTTTCTGTACTTGACCTTCCCATGTCACGTCCAATGATCCTCCCCACTTTCCCAAGAACAAAAACAGGGAAGAGAATGGCTGCCACAAACCATGGGGGGAGAAATTAAAATGCAATGGTGTAATATTTTGAAAATATTATAACTGTCACAGCAATATTCTTTGTTATTCATGAAGCACATGGTAAGCACTATAAAGAGACCTTTTAAATGAATAATGGGGTTGTTGTAGGGGTCAAAATAAGATAAAATATGGAAAGTTCTCACAACAATGTACAGTATACTATACATGCTTAATAAGTGCTAGCCATTATTATAATTGTTTTATAAATAATAAGACAGTCCGCCTCAGTCTTCCTTAGTTCTTATTATTGCTCCCAAGCAAACATGCTGCATGAAACACAGACTTCATTTCCCAAAGTGACATCCTTTGCTCTATTACAGTTTTTGTTGTGCCTTGTCTTAAACCCCATTTTCTACTAACTGGAAATTTTTTTTTTCCTGAGGAAGAGAGGAACTACTAAGAGACCTAATTTCTAATTAACTTTGTTCCTGGGTGTCGTGTAACTGTGGGTGAGTCACTGTTCTTGAGGGAAGGGGGCTAATTGGAAGAGGGAAGATTGATGAAGGTCAGTGTGGATGGCGACGTAGAATTATGGCTGGAGGCTGGGTCAGCCAGGGTCAGGCCTTTCCAAATGGCACCTCATCGTAGGACTCTAAATTACTTCTTACCCCTTATGAGCCTCAACACTGTATGTTGTTTGTGTAACAGGAGCTCAAGAGAGTATATGAGTTAAATAAGGCAAGATGAGAATTGATCTATTGACAGTCAATCAGGAGGTTGGCTCAGCAGGTCTGATAGGAAGCTGCCAGAAGCTCTGGACTGGAATTGTACTCAAACAGATTCAAAACAAAAAAAAAATTAGAAGGAAAACAGAGATGTACATTCAGTTTACTCAGGTGTGCTTTGTCCTCACAGACACATAGGATTTCCCAGGAGTGAGCAGGAAATCCCCAGCAATTTGACACCATAGGCAAACAGATAATTTCAAGTGAGGAAAATATGAATGAGCACATTTTTAAAGAACTATAGTTTTGAGTTACTTTCAGGTACAGCACATAGAAATATAACAACGAGGGACTGGGGCTGTAGCTCATTGGTAAAGTGCTTGCGTAGCATGCCTGAGGCGCTGGGTTCCATTCACAGCACTGCATATAAATAAATAAATAAAGACCCATCAACAACTAAAAAAAAAAAATTAAAAACAAAAGAAAGGGCTAGGGCTGTAGCTCAGTGGTAGAGCGCTTGCCTACCATGCGTGAGGCACTGGGTTCGATCCTCAGCACCACATATAAATAACAAATGAATAAAATAAAGATCCATCAACAAATAAAAAAAATTTAAAAAAAAAAGAAATACAATGATGTAAACAAGTAATTTAAGTAGCCTCAGAGAGAGTCATCACCAGATCCCATTCCTGGGCAGGGATTTTGCAGATCTAGCAACCAGGGCCATTTCTACATTGGAGAAACTAAGCAGAGAAATTGAGGGAGGAGGCAAAGGCAGGTTTGGGAAGACAGAAGAATAGCAATTCGGGTGTTATGGGTTGGATCTGGAATGTCCCCCAAAAGCTCATATTGAAAACATGGTCCCTAGTACAGCAAGGTTCAGAGGTGATGCTTTTAGGTAGTGTTTAGGAATCTAACCTTTATTCGTGGATTAATATACTTGATGAAAATTAATCATTTGAATGGATTCCAAGTGGTAACTGTAGGCAGGTGGAGTATAACTGAAGGAAGAAGGTCACTAGGGGTGTGCCCTCGAGGATTATATCTTATCCTTGTCCCTCTCCCTCTTCCTCTCCTCCTTCTCCTTCCTGGCTGCTATGAGGTGAGCTGCTTTCCTCCACAATGCCTTTCCACCATGATGTTCTACCTCACCTCTGGCCCAGAACAATAGGGTCAGCTGTCCATGGACTAAAATCTCTGAAACTGTGAGCCAAAGTTAACTTCTCCTCTAAGTTGTTCCTGTAAGGTATTTTGGTTACAGCAATGAAAAGCTGACTGACACAATGGGGTTCTGCAGCAGCCTGGGAATGAGGTTCTCTGAGCAAGCTGGAGAATTGATCCCCATTTCTACTGGACTCCCACATAAGAAAGTGATGTTAGGCATAGTCAACCAAATCTGAAAGGACATGTGCTCATTTTACATTTCACAAGGAGGACAGTATTCTCTTGGGAGAGAGTTCTAACAGGAATACCTAAAATCCATTTTCTACTGGGGAAAAGAAAGTGGAGAGGACATTCATGTGGATCGAATTGGACCCATTGGTAGGGATGGGTCAGAAAATGGATTTGGGACATGTCAGATGAAGGCCTTGGTTTTCTAGTGGATGCTAATGTATATTTATTAACAGCTGACAGAGAATAAGTACTTAAATATATCATCTTATTTAGCACACACTGCAAACAGATGAAGCAGGTAATATTATCTTCACTTAATGGAGGAAATTGAGGCACAGACTGTTCATGAAATTTAGCTAGAATTATAGATTTTGTTAATGGTAAAATTAAGATTTGAACCCAAGGAGTCTGACTCAAGAGACCCATACTATTATAGGAATACATCACAATATCAATATTGATGATTCCAAAAATCCCCAGTAAAATTTATAAGCCAGAGAACTGATCCTTTGAACATTAATGGAAAGTTATTATATTTGCATAAATTTCCATAAGGTAATTTTCAGCTGTTTACAGAATTTTCAGTCCCACTCAGAGCTGTTCCTCCATGTGGTCTTTTTATCTACATTTTTAAGCAATTGCCTCTAATCTATATCTTTAGCTCTTATCTACATTTTCATTTTTTACAACCAGTACCCAGGAAATAAGTCAGAACAACCAAAGAATGATGAGTTACCTTGAAAGTGCATTTTAGGATCTCACTGGATGTTGAGACTTCCCTCTGCCCATCTGGCTTGGTGAGCGCTCCAGGGCCCAGCACAGAGCCCAGCTGCTCAGTAACTGTGGACAAAGATGGAATTGAACCCGAGTGCAGTTCAGACTCACACTTTGACTCCATTTTAGTAGCTGTCATTTTCTCTAAGAAATTCTAGCTTTATTGCCAGAAATAAAAATAGCCTAAGCCATTTGTGTTCATATTTTACAACTCATTTTGAGAATTAATATTTTATAAGAAAATTATTTTGATACAAAATGTGACTTTTAAAAGGTTTATAGTCTTCTTACGTGTAACTTTCATTATGCCTTGGGGCCAGCAGCTTTTCTAGAGAAATATACCATAGTTATTGATGTATTCTTCCCCTTGTGAATTTCCCTTCATGTTCTGAGGCTTGAACATGAGAAATTATTTTCTGTATATAATTCACTCCCTACTTTCCATTTCTACCCCTTCTTTTTTCCCCGACTGCTCTTTTTTCTTTTTTCTTTTATTTAGTCCAAAATAAATAAAATAAATACCATTATCAATGGAAGATTTTTTAAATAAATAACAAGTCATGTTTTAACCAAGTTAAAACATGAGCAGCTACTCACCAAGGCCAGGAAACCAATATAAAAGTCCTCGATCTCTATTCTGCTGCAGTCCAATGGCTTCCTCCCTTATCATTATTTTTCTTCTATCTTCCCTGGTCTGTGTTGAAGTGATTGATCTCCTTTTTCACTTTCCACATGATAGAGATACAGAGACATCAATCTGCAGCTGAAGTAGCTGCCTGATGCTCCTCTAGAGGATCTAGAAGGCAAAAGTCCCCAAATTGAAATGAGAGATGCTCAAGTCCCTGTATCAGTTACTGAGGCACAATAAACCACCTCAAAATGTTGTAACTTAAAACAAAACTGATTGCTTATTTCTCATGGCCTCTGGATCCACAGCAAGGCTAGCCCAATCTCACCTGGGTTCTTTCACGCATGTTCAGTCAGCTACTGGGCCAGCTCAGAGTCACCTCATCTAGAATGGCCTTGTATGGGACAACTCTGCTCTTGTGCATGTGTCCCATCCCTCTCTCAGTTCAGCCCAGCATGTTGGGGCAACAGGGGGCCAAGAGAGGAAAAAGATATTTACATGTGTTTTCCAAGCTTCTGCTTATGCCAAGTTAATTATCCATCTTACAAGCTTGAAATTAAAGCAGGATAGGACCAAAAGTATAGGGCAGGGAGCCCCGTAGCAGGAGATCAATAATATAATCAATCTACCAAAGTTCCCAAATTAAAAGCTGGGCAAAAAGGGACATTTTTCAAAATAAAATTGGCCCTCATTATTTGTGAATTCCAAATTTGCAAATTCACTGATTTCCTAAAATGTATTTGTGGCATCAAAATGAATTGGGGAAAGGGGCTTTTGCAGTCAACTCTAGACATGCCTACAGTGAAAAATTTGAGTTGCCCTATGCTCACATTTCCAAGTGAAGTCCAACAGGCCACGGTCTGCCTTCCTATTTCAGTCCTCACGCTGTAAATAAGTGTTTTTTTGTGATATATTTGACACCATATTTTTTGCATTTTTGTGCTTTTTATTGGTGATTTTGATGTCTCCACTGGCCCCCAAGGGTAGTGCTGAAGTGCTGTCTGGGATTTCTGAGTACAGGCCTGTGAAGTGTCTATGGAGGATACAGGCATGCTAAGTAAGCTTCATTCAGGCACGAGTTAGTGCTGTAGGTCATGAGTTTAATGTTTATGAGTCAACTAATATAAATATCTTCAAACAGACCACACCTAAAGCAAGATTATATCCTGATGGATAGACATAAATGCTGTGACCAGGGTCTCACAGGAACCTAACGCTAAATTTCCACTGGAAATAAGAGTTCAGCAATTATTTATTCAGCATTTCACAGTGACTTTGTAAAACATAATTAGAATAAATAATGAGAAGCAACTATACTTCCATCTATTTTGAGCAGCATCTGCTAAAAAAGATATTAAAATAACAAGCACGATATTCTTGTCTCCAGATTGAATTACATATTTCCAAAAATCAAAATAACTGTCTCATCTAAATACCTATTTGGACTCATGAAAAGCAATCTTTTGTTCCAAGCAAAACATTTGAGGAATGCAATAGCTAATTGGCAAAGGGACATACTTTAGTGAGACTCCTGGTCACATCCAACTAAGGGTCTTAAGCTCCTCCTGTGAGTAACTCTAGTGGAGGCTTCATTCTGAACTAAACAAAAACTCTGAAAGAATAATAAAGATTCCAGACAGTAAGCTGCGATACAAATATATTTGTCAGACTTTGAATGAAAATACTGAGCAAGAAAGAAAAGCGCAGTCATAAAATTATTCATATAATGAAAGCCAAGGAAAAACAGGATTCAACATGAATAGTTTTGGGGAATGCATCTATTACAATGAGGAAGTTCAAAATTATTTTGTCTTGTTAGGGCAAAGAGTATTCCCAAAAAGCTTTGAACCCCAGAAAGGCAGTTTTAGACATGGCGAAAAGAACAGGCAGCATCATATTTAAAAGCACAGACATCAGGTATGGTGGCACATACCTGTAATCCCAGCAGCTCGGGAGGCTGAGGCAAGGGCATGGCAAGTTCAAAGCAGCCTTAGCAATTTAGTGAGGCCCTAAGCAACTCAGGGAGATCCTATCTCTAAATAAAAACTAAAAAAGGGCTGGAGATGTGGCTCAGTGGTTAAGTGCCCCTAGGTTCCATTACCTGATACAAAAAAAAAATGAGGAGGAGGAGGAAGAAGAGGAAGAGAAATAGGAAGATGAGGAGGAGGAGGGGAGAGGGGAGGAGGGGGAGGAGGACGGGGATGATGATGATGATGATGATAGACTCTACAGTCAGATCAACATCTGGGCCCTGGCTCCATTTTGCTGCCTGGGTAACATGGCAAAGATTTCCCTTTTGTGGGCTCTAGCTTTTTTCATTTATAAGATGGTAGTGAGAGTAATAATGACATAAATATAATCAGGTGTTTGATGAGTACTGATGAGGTGCCAGGCACCAACTGGGAGATTTCCATGAATAACCTCGTAATCCTCACCGTTGTCGTCTGAGGTGAGTACTATTACCACCCTCATCTTGTACATGAGAAAACAGAGACAGTTAAGTTCAATAATCTTGCCAAGAACTAGGGTTGGCAGAGTCAGAACTGGATCCTGGCATCTGATTCAACTGCCCAATTATATTGGTGAAAGTTAAATGAGATAATGCATATAAAATGCTTAGCACAGTGCCAGGAATATAATGAGCATGTGTTACAAAAAAAATTTCTAGAACAAATTAAAAATTTTAAAAATTTTTTTAAAGATCCTTTTAAGGGAGGGGATTGTAGCTCAGTGGTAGAGCGTTTGCCTTGTATGCATGAGGCACTAGGTTCGATCCTCAGCACCACATTAAAAAAAAGATATTGTGTCCATCTACAACTAAAAAAAATTTTTTTAAAAGATCCTTTTAAATAAGAATACACCACCGTACCCCCAGTCACAGTAGAATCAACAAATAGATCTAGTTTTGTTTTGTTTTTTCAGTGCTGTGGATCAAACCCAGAGCTTCACACATGCTAGGTAAATGCTCTACCACTAAGCTATCCTCCCAGCCTTAGATCTACAACAATTGCTGCTGGTTGTAGAGGGTTTGTGTGGGGACTTCAAACTCTACTCCAGTCAGAAACACTAGGGAAAAGTCTTACCTTGCCAGAAAAAGCATTCTAAATAATCTCCTGGGGAAATTTCTATTTGTCTTCATGAATGGAAGATAACAAATGTAAGTTGGGAGATTAGACTCAAGATTTGTATTTTAAAAATCTCTCCTGTTGAGGTCAAAATTTCCCATGGTTTATCTCAGCTCTTCTTAAATCTATTTAATCTATCTGACATTGTTAATTTGGGTTTTTTTTTGTCCCAATCTCAGAGATAACTATATTGTTTTCATGAAAAACATTTTAGGTACAAAGTAGAGCCAGCTATATCAACCAAGCTTCTGACAGGCTAAACAAAACAGAAAACATCTTCTAGGTTTCATCCCCTATCATAGGAAGAGAGATTAGAGAGAAAACAAGAATCTCTAGAGTTCCATATTTACTGACTGGAGTATCATACTTACTCTAGAATACCAATTTACTGAAGGAATGTTACTTCCTTCTTACCTTAATACCAATTTGGTCAAATTATCAGTCATGTTTCTCTTAGCCTAGAATTTTAAGCATGTACAGACATAGATCTGAGCAGGGATTATTCACCTTCAGCAAACAAGATGACCACTGGGACTATCTCTTGGCCCTTTCAAGTTCTTCAGAGAATCCTGGCAACTTTAGTAACCCAGAATATGGAAGAACACAAGAGAAGAAAACAAAAAGGAAATGTTTCCTCCACATCATTCAGAAGCCATGTGCTGGGTGAGAAAGCCTGAATTTGTACAATAGGCTCCAAATGTGAGTCTAAAAGACCACTCTGCAGCTAATAGACTGAGGTAGATTGATACATGCTATATATAAGGAACAATCACCAGCATATACTGGTAACTCATATATTAAAAATTCAAGCATGTCTTAGTCCATTTTCCATTGCTATAACAAATTAGCTAATGTTGGATAATGTATAAAAAAAGTTTATTCAGCTGGGGATATAGCTCAGTTGGTAGAGTGCTTGCCTCGCATACACAAGGCCCTGGGTTCAATCCCCAGCACCACACACGCACACACACACGCACACACACACACACACACACACATCAATTTTATTCAGGTCACAGTTTTGGAAACTCAAAGTCCAAATAGCATGGCACTAGATCTCACACAGGCCTCCCTGGCTATGTCACATCATGGTAGATGTCATCATGGTAGGAGCACACATGTGAGGGAGAGATGACAGGGCAAGACAGAAAGCCAGAGAGACTGGGGAAAGGGCCAGACTTGCTTTTTTATAACAACCACTGCACAAGAACAAACCAGTATCCCACCAGAACTACTTCAATTCTTTCCAAGGACAGTGCCTTCAATGACCTAATTACTTTCCACTAGGCATCACCTCTTAAGGTTCCACACCACCCTCCAACATCACCACTCTGAAGACCAAGCCACCAACACATGGAAACTAGGGTGAACACTCAAACCATAACCACACTATAACATTATGATACTATTGGAATAATAGGTTCTATATACATAGACTCTTGATTCAGAAGGATATACACAAAACTAGTAAGAATGATTACATCACAGGAAGGAGTGTAATGTGAGGGAAGACTTACATTTCTACTTACTTTTTTCTTTTTTTTTTTTCCCCCAGATGGAGAAGAGCAGAAAACTAAGGAGAAATTTGCTTTCAGGAGAGAAGGAGAAAAATCTACAAAGAGTTCTAAGACATTCCCCAAATTGACTTTCATGGTTTCCCCTGATTATAACCCCCATATAGACTTCTCCCCTTAAAATATGAGCACAAAGAATGAAAAATGGGATCCATGTCCTGAAAGAACCTAAAAGGTAAGAATAATACCTACCGGGGCTGGAATTGTAGCTCAGTGGTAGAGCGCTTGCCTCGCATGCGTGAGGCCCTGAGTTCGATCCTCAGCACCACATACAAAGCAATAAAATAAAGACATTGTGTTCATCTACAACTAAAAAAAATTTTAAAAAAAGAATAATATCTACCAAAATATAAAGAGATTTTTTTAAAAACTCAAAGAAGAATCATTTTGGAAAAGAAAGGAAAAATTTACATACTTTTACTCAATTTATAAGGAAAGAGAATATAGACTCTTTGTGGAAAGAGAGAAAAAAAACCCATAGAATCAAAGATTAGAATATAAAACAACAACAAAAAAATCAAGATAAAAAATAAACTGAAGTAGCATTAGAAGAAATTTTTAAAAATCAATAAAAACACATTAGAGGAAGTAGAATATATGATATTGAAAATACAGAGATATGAAGGTATAGCTTAAATTCACACAAATGAAATGGAAAAGAACAGAAAATAAAAAAGATTATGAAAAACACAGTCAGTATGAGTAGGTTCTTCATACACATAATTGATTTTCCCAAAATGGCAAACATTTAAATATATAAAAAAGAAAACTCTGAAAAAAGACATGAATCCACTGACTAAATCTGCAAAACAGAATTTTTGTTCAAGGAAAAACAGTTCTAAATTTAAGCCATATGTTAGTGGGGTCCCTGAAATTCAAAAATAACAAAAAAAAAATCCTACATGCTTGAAGAATGGAAGCATGTTCCCCAAAAAGAGAAACAGCTGACCTCAGCCTTCTCCATCACAACAGTCAGTGCAAAAAATTGGTAGAATATTATCTACAAATTCAGATGAGAAAAATGCATGCCCCAAGAAATATATTCTTATGTTTAAAAGTATTAGAAAGATAGCTTTATTAATGCAGAGGTACTGATAATACAACACTTATGAGTTCTTCATATAAAAGACTCTTGATAACAAAATCCAGCCAACCCAAAGATAAGTAAAAAATGTTTAAAGTCCTATCATGAGTGAGAAAGCCATGGCAGAAAGGGCTGTTGGTGACCACTGAGTGTGTAATTGTGTTTCCAGAGCTCAGCTCTGTATCAGTTATAAATCTTGATAATAAAAAAAATAATAAGTGAGATGAGGGGAAGGAGCTGGAAGTGTGAAATATAAATTTTCTCTTATTTCATGAAGTGCTATAAAAACTACCCAAGATTGAAAAACAAAAAATAGAGGTTAAATATAACAAAGTTTCAAATGTTATTATTAGAAGATAAGATAAAATAAAGAAAGCACAGAACAAATAGCAAAAAATAAATAAGGAAATAATATAAACAAAGTATAGGTATGCTATAACCAAATGGTGTGACAAAACCAAGTGCAGCAAACATCTGTTATAAAAAGTAAATGTAAGTGAGTTACGCCTACCCAATAAAAGAAAGAGACTATCAATCTGGATTAACAAAACTCATCTTTCATGCTAATAGTAAAAAAATAATAATAATAACAGGGAGCTTGGGTAAAATATATATGGTATATTCGTATCCAGAATATCTGATGATCATTAAGAAAGAATTGGATATATAAGAAATGACTTAGAAAGCCCAATGTAAATTAACAGAAAAATGTTGCAATAAAAATGTATATCATCTCATTTTACAAAGGATATATGTTGTAAATACATTTTTATACATTTACTTACATATATCTGTATTTGTCTATGTGTAAATGTGTGTTTACACAGGTGTTACAAATGTGTATTTCAGTTGAGTCCCAATAGAGGAGGTCCTTCCCACAGGAAGGAGTATTTTACACCTGAAAATTTTATAATTGCTAGTGTATGGTGATAATAAAAAACAGACCAACTTTTAGGAGATTTTCATTATTTCTACATCTCTCTTCTAACAATGCATCTCCTTATTATCAGCACCTGAACTAGACCACATCTGATCTCCTTGTCCTTGCTGTGCCAGAGTGTGTATGTAAAGTGTCTGGGATGAAGCACAAGTGTGTATGAGAGTTAAGTGAGAGAGTGTGTGTGTGTGTGTGTGTGTGTGCATGTGTGTGTGTTGCATAGCTGGATTCTTACATAAAACAGTTAGTGATTGCATGGAAGAGCAGAATTAGAGGATATATGTAGAACAGAGGCCTACAAACTTTCCTATATGAAAAGTTTAAAATGAGACTTTCAATCAATAATAAAAATGAGGTATTATGGGAGACAAGATGGCAGATTAGAAGCACCCAGCACTCACTCCTTTCTCTGTAAGATAGAATCTAAACAACTGGAGAGCAGCTACGTCTCTAGGTGAGTAAATGTGGGAGAATGCTGAAGTTCAATAGTGGATAGACAAAGACTTGGAGAAAACCAAAACTTTGGATAGAGAAACAGAGAGTGAAAGTGTTGCAGCACAGATCACAGAGCAACATGGCAGAGGGAGAGGCCCTCTGGCACAGGAATCAGCATCTGGCAGAAATATGGTCTGAAGCTGGGATTGGCATAGCAAACTGGTTCTGCAGAAGTTCTCTGCATCCCAGGGTATTCTTGCCATGCTGTAACAGGGAGCACTACTGAGAAGGTCTTTTCTTACCTTACTGCTCTGGGAGTCAAGACCCCTACATTCTCCCGTCTTCTGGTCTCTGTAGCAATAGTTTTTACACTCTCTCAATGGGCAGCTACCTTCAGAGCCTCTTTGGCCCATGGGGACAGCCTCTAATATGAACCCATGGAAAATTCTCCATGGTAGGAAACCAGACTGTGATGCATAAGGGAATGGAGAAAGCTTCTCCTTTAAAACCAATAGTTCAGAAATCCAGTTGCAGGAATCTGGGGAAACACCATCGTGAGACTTCATGTGGAAGCTGTCTCAGAAAACCAGTAGTGGGCAGTGGATCAAATGGAGGACTCATTGCCACCCACCCCCTACACAGAGAGCTGGACTCCATAATAACTTCTTCCCGCCCTTGAAGTACACAGCCCAAAAGGCACAAGAAAGAACCCATGTCAGATGAGTTCCGCACTGAGTGCTAGCTTGGTAACACACTGCAATGTTAGCATCTGCCCTACTCTGACCCAAACAACTCCAGACTGAAAATTTTGGCCTGGGGAGCTCCAAGTTCCACTCTAGCTCATTCTGGTGTGAGGAGAGCTGAGCGGTACTCTGACCTATCCCAGCTACAAACCACTTCCACTGGTTGCCTGGTGAACACCATGAAGGAAAGGAGGGTGAATGACCCCCAGCCTTTGCTCTCTCCAAGGAATACATAGCCTAATAACACAGAAAGAAACTGACCAGCACATGTTAGGGGTATCCACTCTTACCCACAAAACCAAGCATCTCAGCAGAGAAGAAATTTTTATTTTTATTCATTTCATTACCAGTTTTTATTTGTATATATATTTTTTCTCTCTCTTTTCAAACCCTCCTTTTAAAAATTTATTTATTCTACTTAGGTGTACATGACAGCAGGATGCATTTTGATTTATCATACACAAATGGAGCACAACTTTTCATTTATCTGGTTGCACATGATGTAGAGTTGCACCATATATGCAGTCATACATGTACCTAGGGCATTGATGTCCATCTCATTCCATGATCTTTCCTGCCCCATACTCCCTCCCTCCCCTCCCCTCTTTCCCCTTTGACTAAAGTTCCTCCATTCTTCCCATGCTCCCTCCTCCATCATGGACCAGCATCCACTTATCAGAGAGAACATTCAGCCTTTGGTTTTTTGGGATTGGCTTACTTCACTTAGCATGATATTCTCCAACTCCATCCATTTACCTTAAAATGCCATAATTTTATTCTCTTTTATTGCTGAGTAATATTCCATTGTATGTATATACCACAATTTCTTTATCCATTCATCTATTGAAGGACATCTAGGTTGGTTCCACAGTTTAACTATTTTGAATTGAGCTTCTGTAAACATTGAAGTGGCTGCATCACTGTAGTATGCTGTTTTTAAGTTTTTTGGGTATATACCAACTGGGCTGGGGATATAGCTCACTTGGTAGAGTGCTAGCCGCCCATGCACAAAAAAAAAGTAACAATAAATGTTGGTGAGGAGGTGGGGAAAAAGGTTAACTCATACATCGCAAGTGGGGTACTTTCTAAAAGGGATAAATGGTACAAAAGAAACAAAATACAGTGGTGGGCTACTGTGAAAACATAGATGAGATTTTTTTTCTCTGTTTCTGAATGTACATCCATGGTGGGATAAAGGAAATGCTTGATTAGAGCATCAAGAAACCGGAATCCATCATTAACTAAATCAATAGTTCTCAGCTAGGGAGATTTTGAAAATTCTGATGCCCAGACTGTAATTCTGACCAATTAGGGCAAGATGTCTGGGGACGGGACCCCAATATCAGTAGTTCCCTAGTGATCCCGAGCTGTGTGAAATAAACAGTTGTGGGACTCTGAGCAACTATGACTTTCCTGGTTTTCTCAAGAGTCAAATGGAGTTGACTTGAACAGGGCTTCTCCAACTTTGTGTGCATGCAGGTCAGCTGAGGTTCTTGTTTAAATGCAGGTTCTGATCACAGATCTGTATGGGGCCTGAGAGTCTGTCTTTAAAAAGTCCCAGATGATACCAATTCCTCAAGTATGAGGAACCGGATGATCAACCTTCCCACTTGGATTTGTTTTCGGCAGTCATTTCCCTTCCTCCTGCCACATCCTCCTCTTAGCACTCAACTAAGTGTTTAATCTGACTTATTGAGCTTTTCACTTCCAAAATTTTGTTTGGTCCTTTTTCAAAATCTCTCTATGGATTTGCTCATTGGAATCCTGCATTGTCCTTACTGAGTTTTTAATTCATTCACCTATTTATTTGGATTCTCTTTTTGAATTTATTGAATTTTTTAAAAAATTATTCTTTTGAATAATCTGTCCAGCATTTCATCCACTTTGATATCTTTGGAATCAGTTACTGGAGAGTTATGAACTTAAGGAAGTATCGTGTTGGCTTGTTTTTTTTCATATTTCTTGTGTTTCTATGTTGAGATTTGCACACGTGTGAGATATGCACATTTGCATATCCCTTCCACTCGTATGTGAGGGCCTTCTTAGTAAGAGCCTCTCTTAATGATGCAAACTGAGATATCAGTTTGTTGGGTAGTATTGAGTTTAATTCCAATGGACTTCATAGTGTAGTTTCCCTGTGGCTTCTTTGGCTGAGTAGTGGGTTTTGACACAATACATGCTGTATCAGAGCCTAAGGGATAAGCTTTCTCTATAGTTCTCACAAGAGTAAAGTCCCTCTGGTAGTTCAGGCAGATGTGGTATAGACAGGAGAATATATGGAGTGCATACTCTGTGGCGTCTCCTTTAGTCTTGTCAGCAGTATATGGCCTGATAATGTATGAGAATGACCTATATGGAGTCCCTCAGAGATGTTGTGCCCACAACCATTGAATTATTTCTCTCTGTTGTTGTATGGGGGTGAATGTCCAGGAATAGTACCTCAGACCTACCCCCAGCTGTGCCACGTGGGACTGGGTCAATGGCTGTGGGCCTTTATCTGCCCTGGGGTTTAAGTTGAAGTATCTGCCAAGGTTTGGACAGGATAGGCCATAGCTTGAGTACAGGATAACTTTTCTGAAATGGGATAGGAATAGAGTTCAGTGATATAGGACCCACCCAATGTGCTTGAAATGCCAGGCTTGATGCCCAGAACTGCAGAGAAAGGAGAAAACAAACAAACAACAACAGTGGCAGATGAAACAAATGAAGAAAGCAAAATCCAAATACTAACAACACCACAATGCCAACAGAAAGGAAAGGGGCAAAAGTAATATAGAATAGGCCAAAAAGTTTTAAAATATTAAAAATAAAATTGATTTCAAAAGAGAAAAAAGAAAAATTTAAAAATTAAGAAGAAAAGAAGAAAAGGGAGGAAGCAAGAAAAAGGTAGAAAAGAAAAAAAGAAGAAGATGATATAATTAAATATTAAAAGGAGGGTTTAAGGCCCGGGCCTAAGTCAGTACCAGGACTACCCCCCATTCCATGCCAGAGTGGCAACATACCTCAACATTATAGAAGCTCTCTATGCTAAACCCAAGGCCAAGGCCAACATCATCCTAAATGGAGAAAAATTGGAAGCATTCCCTCCAAATGGGAACAAGACAGGGATGCCCTCTTTCACCACTGCTATTCAACATAGTCCTTGAAACTCTAGCCAGAGCAATTAGACAGATGAAAGAAATTAAAGGGATACGAATAGGAAAAGAGGAACTCAAACTATTCATTATTTGCTGATGACATGATTCTTTACTTAGAGGATCCAAAAAGATTCCATCAGAAAACTTCTAGAATTAATAAATTAATTCAGCAAAGTAGCAGGATATAAAATCAACACCCATAAATCCAATGCATTTCTATACATCAGTGACGAATTCTCTAAAAGAGAAATTAGGAAAACGACCTCATTCACAATGGCCTCAAAAAAAAAGTAAAATACTTGGTAATCAGTTTAACAAAAGAGGTGAAAGACCTCTACAATAAAAACTACAGGACACTCAAGAAAGAAATTGAAGATCTTAGAAGATGGAAAGATATCCCATGCTCTTGGATAGGCAGAATTAATACTGTCAAAATGTCTACACTACCCAAAGCGCTGTACAGATTCAATTCAATTCCAATTAAAATCCCATTATATAGCAGATGAGAACAAGAGAAAAGGCAAAAATAAATTTCTAGGTTTTCAAGTGAGAAACTAGTTGGAAAATTATATAATTGACAAAAAGATTGGAAAAGAAATGGACTTGAGAGAGTGGATGAAGTCAGACTGGTCATATCAAGGGTTTTGTCTTGAATTTGAAAGTTTTGGATATTTATTTGAAATCCAAAGTGGAGGTGTCAAATTGTTAGAACACTAATCAATTCAAAACTTTCCTTATCAATGACTTCAATGTCCCACTCTTACTGTCTGGTCATCCAAACAAAAAATCAACAAAGAAACATCTGAGTTCAATTACACTATAGAGCAAATGGACTCGGCAGATATCTTCAGAATATTCCATCCAACAGCCACAGAACACATGTTCTTTTTATTAGCACATGGAACTTTTTCCAAAACAGATCATATATTAAGACATAAAGCAAGTCTTAACATATTTAAAATTTTTTAAATAATTTCTTACATCTTATCAGACCATAATGGTATAAAATGAGAAATCAACAGCAAGAGAAATTAAAGAAATTATACAAACACATGAAAATTTGAATAATACAATTTTGAGTAAATAATGGGTCACTGAAGAAATCACAGGAGTTAAAAAATTCCTAGACTCAAATGAAAATGAAAACATAACATACCAGAATCTGGTATACATGATAAGGAGAAAACAGTACTAAGAGGAAAATTTATAGCTATGAATGCCTACATTTCAAAGAGAAAGAGAAAGAAAACTCAAATAAATAAGCTAATTATGCATCCCACGGTCTTTGAAAAACAGTACAAACTAAACCCAAATCAGAAAAGGAAAGAAATTAAAGGAGCAGAAAAATATGAAAGAGACTAAAAGAATAATACAAATGATCAATGAAACAAAGAATTGAATCTCCTTGAAAAGATTAATAAAATTGACAAATCCTTAGTCAAACTAATCAAAAAAAAAAAAAAGAAAAGAAAACACTTATGTTAATAAAATTAGGCAAAGGGGGATATTACAACAGATACCACTGAAATTCACAGAATCATTAGGAAATATTTTGAAAACTATATGTCAATAAACAGGAAAATCTAGCTGAGCATAGTGGTGCATGCCTGTAATCCCAGCAACTCAGGAAGCTGATATAGGAGAATTACAAGTTCAAGTCCAGCCTCAGCAACTTAGTGAGACACTAAGCAACTTAGTGAGACTCTGTCTCAAAAATGTTTTGTTTGTGTTTTTTTAAGCATACAAAGAGCTGGGGACATAACTCAGTGGTAAAGCACCACTGTGTTAAATACCTGGCACAAGAAAAAAAGGAAAATCTAGAAGAAATGAATAAATTTCTGGACATATATGACCCACCAAAATTGAACCAAAAGAATATAAAACACCTAAATACATCAGTAACTAGCAATGAAATCGAAGGAATAATAAAAAGTCTAAAACAAACAAACAAACCCAAAACCAGATGGATTCACTGCTAAATTTTACCAAACTTTAAAAAAATAATCACTACTAATGCTCCTTACACTCATATGTAATAGAAAAGGGAAGGAACCCTTTCAAACTCATTCTATGAAGCCAGTTTTATCTTGCTACCAAAACCTGATTAAGTATACCACAAAAGTGAAAACTAGCCGGGCGTGGTGGTGCATGCCTGTAATCCCTGCACTTTTGGGAGGCTGAGATAAGAGAATCAGGAGTTCAAAGCCAGCCTCAGCAAGGGCGAGGTGCTAAGCAACTCAGTGAGACCCTGTCTCTACATAAAACACAAAATAAGGCTGGAGATGTGGCTCAGTGGTCGAGTACCCCTGAGTTCAATCCCCAGTACCAAAAAAAAAAGTGAAAACTATAGGTCAATGTCCTTAATGAAGATACATCAAAATTTCTCAAAAAATTACTTGTAAATCAAATTCAACAACACATTAAATAGATCATACACCATGATCATTTTGGTCTCATTCCAGGAACATAGGATGGCCCAACATAATATAATACATAAATAGAATCAAAGGTAAAAATCATATGATCATTTCAACAGATACAAAAAAAGCCTTTTATAAATGAACCATACCTTTATGACCAAGGCTCTAAATAAATTAGGATCATACTTCAACATGATGAAGGATATATATGACAAACTCATAGCTAACATCACATTGAATGGAGGAAAACTAAAATATTTCCTTTAAAATCAGGAACACAACAAGGGTCTCAACTCTCACTACTCTTATTCAATATAATACTTGAAACAAAAAAAATTGTTTTTATTTTTTATTTTAAGACAGGGTCTCGCTAAGTTGCTTAGGGCCTTGCTAAATTGCTGAGGCTGATCTCTAACTTGTGATCCTCCTGCCTCAGCTTCCCAAGCTGCTGGGATTACAGGCATGCAACCACCATGCCCATCCTAGTACTTGAAATTTATACCAGCGAAATTAGACAATAGAAAGAAATAAAAGCCATGCAAAGGCCAGGCGCCATGGCGCACACCTGTAATGCCAGAGGCTTGGGAGGCTAAGGCAGGAAGATCACGAGTTCAAAGCCAGCCTCAGCAAAATCAAGGCACTAAGCAACTCAGTGAGACCCTGTCTCTAAATAAAATACAAAATAGGGCTGGGGATGTGGCTCAGTGGTCGAGTGCCCCTGAGTTCAATCCCTGGTACCCATACACGCAAAAAAAAAGCCATGCAAATAGGTAAGGAGTAATCAAATTATCCTTGTCTGCAAATGATATGATTCTAAACTTAGAAAACCCTAAATATGCAACCAAAGACTCTTAAAACTGATAAACAAATTCAGCAATGTAGCAAGATAAAAATTAACATACAGAAAAATAAGCACCTTTTCTATACACCAATACAATGAACTTACTAAGGAGGAAATCAGGAAAGCAATCCTATTCATAATATCCTCAAAAAAATTTTTTTAAACACTTAAGAATAAACCTAACCAAGGAAGCAAAAGACCTCTAAAATGAAAATTAGAAAATTCTGAGGAAAGAAATTGAAGAAGATACTACTAAATGGAAAGACCTCCCATGTTACACTCATATGTAATAGAAAAGGGAAGGAACCCTTTTGGAAGAAGGGTTTGGAAGAAGTAGAGAAGAAGTTTTGGAAGAAGTAGTTTAGATTGGAAGAAGTAACACTGTCAAAATGGCCATACTACTGAAAGCAATCTACTGCAATTCCCATCAATATACCAATGACATTCTCCATAGAACCAGAAAAAAATAATCCTAAAATTCATATGGTAGCACTAAAGACACTGAATAGCCAAGGCAATCCTGAGCAAAAACAGCAATGCTGAAAGCATCACAATGCCTGATTTCAAAACACCCTGCAGAGCCATAATAACCAAAATAGCATGGTCCTGGCATAAAAACAGACTCATAGACCAATGGAATAGAATGGAGAACTCAGAAATAAACCCACACTCTATAGCCAACTAATTCTCAACAAAGGTGCTAAAAATGTACATTGGAGAGAATATAGCCTCTTTGATAAATGGTATTGGAGAAACTGGATATCCACATGAAGAACATTCAAACTAGACCCATATCTTTCACCCCAGGCAAAAGTCAATTCAAAATGGATCAAAAACCTTAATGTAAGACCTGAAACTTTAAAACTACTAGAAGAAACCTTAATGTAAGACCTGAAACTTTAAAACTACTAGAAGAAAACATAGAGGAAAACTACTAGAAGAAAACATAGAAAACATTTTAAGACATTGGCACAGGCAATGATTTCCTGAATAGGATTCCAAGAGCTCAGGAAATAAAAGCAAGTACTCACAAATAGGATTACATCAAACTAAAAAAATTTTGTGCAGCAAAGGAAACAATCAACAAAGAGATAACTACAAAACAGGAGAGAATCCTTGCCAGCTATTAATCTACAGAGGATTAATATCTAGAAAACATAAAGAACTCAAAAACTTAACAATAAAAAAAGCAATCCAATCAAAAACGGAAAAATGATTTGAATGGACATGTCCCAAACAACAGAGCACAAATAGCTAATAAACTCATAAAAAATGCTCAATGTCTTTAGCCATCAGAGAAATGCAAATCAAAACTACAATAAAATTCCATCTCAGCCCAGTCAAATGGCTATTATCAAAAAAATAAAAAATATAAGGAATGATGGCAAGGATATGGAGAATAAGGAACCTTTTATAGACTGTTGATTCCTCAGAAAAATTAAAATAGAACTACCATATGATCCAACTATATCACTCCTGGGTATTTGTCCAAAGGAAATGAAGTCAGCATAGAAAAGCAAAACCTGTTTTTGTGGCACTATTCACAATAGCCATGATATGGAATCAGCCCAGGTGTCCATTATCAGAAGAAACAATAAAGAAATTATAGAGTATACAATGGAGTGTTACCCAACCATCAAGAAGAATGGAATCACATCATTTGCAGGAAAATGGATAGAACTAGAAGACATCATACTAAGTGAAATTAAAATTCAGTACTAGATGTTTTCTCTCATATGTGGACATTTTTTTAAAAAAGACAAAAATGACTTGGATGTAGAAGAAGGACTGTTAGGGAAGGGAAAGGGAGCCAGATGGATGGAAGGAAGGGAGGACAAGAGAGGGTAGAAGGGAAGTTGGACATGATCAAATCATAATATACACAACATGGAAATGTTACAGTGAAACCCATTAATTTGTACAATAAATATGTAATAATAATTATGATGAATAATAAGAGTATAAGATAGTTGTATATGGAAAGAGGTAGTCAGTGTACTTGAGAAATAAATATAATTTTATGTTCTTGCCAAATGCAATAAAAATGAATGCAAGTATGTGTTCAAACAGAAGAAAACATAACAATTCCCCCTTATTCTACTATCTAGTTCTGTGCCTGACACACAAAGACATTTCATACAGGTTTGTTGGGAGAACTAATCAATTAATCTGGTCAAAGAAGCTTTACTCTAGCAATGAATTTCAAGACATGTTACATGAACCATATAACAAGTGACACTTTTCAGAAACAGACATATAAAAGATACAAAAACACTTGCAAAGGGGCCCTCTGCCATATCAACTCTCAGGACTTTCAAAAGCATCATCTTCAGTCTGAACTCCTGATAGGCCTTTCATTAGCAAGCTGCAAAGTATTCACGTGATATTTCCTGGAAGCCTGAATTCATATATAAATGGTGCTTGGAGGATATAATGAAAGTGAGACAGAGCACGGCCCTTAGACTGACTCTTCAAGTGACAGATGTCTCATGTGGCCTTTAGCAATGACTAGGTTGCAGACACTCTCACAAGTGTATGAAGTGCTGTTTGATGTGGTTCTCTAAAACTGCATCCATTCTCCTCAGACACCTGGTGAACTGGTGTGGAGTCAATATGGCATTCATCTCTTTGAGGACTACTTTACTCATTCCTGTAGTAGAAATAAAATGATTTCTTTTTCTTCTGCTCCAGTGAGAATTTGTAAAAAGATCCAGACTCACAATGTGGGCAGAACCCAAGACAGCTATCACTCCACCTCCCCCTTTCCCCAGACCCAGCAAGGAGGAAAAGAGAAGGGACCGAAGAAGAAGTTGGGAGTTCAGGGTCGTAATCTGTTACCATCTGAGGCAGAGTTATGCTCCTGCTGATGGCAGGAAGGAGCAGGAAAGCCACTGCCACATAGGGTGTCATCGACACATCATAGGATATCAGCAGGTACAACAGCAGGTGGCAGGGATCCTGTGTATTTCTGTTGGCTTAGGCTGCCCCCATGGAATAGGAAACAGGCTTCTCCACAAATGGGACCAGTTAAGTATGATCCTCATTTTTGCTGAGTGATACTTTCAGACACAGGCTTATAAAACATAAACAGCCAGAAGACAATCATGAGGAAATATATTCTTCACAGACCTACACTTAAATTCAAACTGCAGTATTCCAATTGATGTGCATCAGCTGCTCTGATCTAAGGCCACATGTCTTTCCTGCCCTACAGAACAGAGTGGTGACCAACAAAGTCTCATTGCACAGTGGTATCCTCTTGGAAAGACACAGGCACTGGAGGAAATTATCTCAGGGATTCCTACAATGACAATTTTCTACTGTGGATATTTGTGGATTTAATTTCTATTTAAATGCACAATGAAAGGAGGCTGGCTATAAAGGTGATGGCAGAAGGAGCCAATATTTCTGTTTCAGAAGGGAACTTCAAGTCTATTCATGTATGGGGGAACACTCTCACCCTTTAGGGACCTGCCATGATGCCACTTTGTCCAGATAGTCCTCTCCATGGTCCTTCCTTCTTGTTCTCATGCAGGAATCCTGGGTGCTCTGGACTGGAGAATCTCAGTGCAACTAGGAGTAAGGTCACAGTATGTTCAAAGCTCCTACACACAGATGGTTTTCTCTACACACAGCAGATATAAGTGGGCATGAGGGGGTCTAGCCATCCCTCTCCTGCATCTTTTCTTGCCCATGCTCTCTTAGCTATTTCATTTTTCTGTCCTCCGGTATGGCTGATGAGTAGTCAGAAGGTTTGGGTTTTAGGGAGGCAGAGGTTCCCTTTAAGACCCCAGCCTAAGCCACAGATCTCACAGTAGGATTTCTCTCACAAGAACATACCATGGTAAGTGAAACTTTGCATTTCTTTGTCTTCATCTTCTCTAAATATGCCTCCCTTGGTCAGCTGCTCAAAGGCAGGGCCATGAGGGTCCTGCCACAGAACTTAGCACCTTGCATGTAGTAAACACTCAAATATTTGTTGAGAGAGTTCAAACTCTATCATTTGTGCAAAACTAAAGTTCCTGGTGAAAGTGACTTTTTGGTTTCTATAATGAGTAAGTATCAGAAATAGCGGCATGAAGGAGAACCCTCTGAAAGTCCTATCTTGAGTGAAAGAAAATTAGTCAAATAGAATGGAGTCTAGTGGTATTTTAAAAATTCCAGTCACTTACACTCTTCTGAGGCTATTTTACAAAATGTGGTAGATATCCTCTGCAGATATGCAAAACTATTTAATGTATATATAAGCAAATATTTTATTATAATTATTCTGAATTTATTTAATGTTAACTACAAAAAATGCAGATAATACATCAAAAATATAACTTCAAAGATATTAATATTAGGACAGGATTAAGGCAAGTATTTTATAAATGAGTTAATTTAAATGGACCATAAACAAATATATATGTAGTAATCTAGGTGATATAAAGTCAGAATGATGATGGGCATATGAAAGACTAAAACTAGGGAAATACTGCCTACATCCCTCTCAGTTCATAATATATGCTGCCCAGCAGACCTGGCCAATAGCAGAAAGCAGGAACTCTCCTGTTAATGTCAATAAATACACTCACATTGCACCCTAAATGGCCTTTAAACTCCTGCAGTTTCTAGTAGTCCTCTAAAGTTACTTTTGAGGCTGGACTTACTGCCCCTTAGATGGCATCTTTCTCCCTCAGTTCTGCAGTTGCCAAAAGAGGCATCACTGGGCATAGGGGGATTGTGGGCTTGCCCAGAGAGCTGGCTTTGCAAGCTAAGAGGCTTGCTAGGAATCAAATGGGAGATGGTCTGGGCAGCTGTACCCCTATGGAGCCTGGACTAGCCCCTGGGCTGACCCTCTAACCTGGGGCTTCCTATTTTGCCTTTTAAAAAATGAAAAGTGGTAATAGGAAGTCAAAAAGCATTTTTTTAAGGAACATAATCTGGAACTGCAACAAGCACTGAAATAAAGTCCTGAAGAAGAAAAAGTGCTAGCAGCTCAGCAAGTTGCCTGAGCCCCCAGGGTGAATGCTAAGCAGCACACTGGCAGGCAGGCAGCCCTGAGGCAGGGCTGGTCACTCCCCAAACCTAGGGGGGAAAGAGCCCTCATGGTCCATCCTAAGTCACAACAGTGTTGTTTTAAACCAATAATAGTTTGAGGAGGTGAAGTGCTAACAGCAAAGAGCTGTGATGTCAGCTGTGTATCAGGACTAGGAGAACAGGGTAGAGGATCTTGTAAGAATTCTAGAACAGACAGGACTCTGGGAGCAGGGCATGGTCAAAATAGAAACTCATCTCCAGTATCAGTTAGTGTAGTCCTATGTTATTGCCATGAACCAGACCCCCTTGTGGGGAGACCAAACATGGGCTAGCTCCTGGCATATGCACTGCCATAACTCTGTCAAAAAAAAAAAAAAAAAGCTACTATCCCAGTAATGCCAATTAGACCCAGAATTCACTGAAGATACAAATGCAAGAGAGAGGCCGAAGAGGCAGGTGAGAACAGTGGCAGCACATGGAGAGACAACTTAGACTGAGAGGCTAAAAGTTAAGAACAAAAAGTCACATGGGCCAGAAACTAGAATCTTCATTACAAAGAAACACGAAACAGGTTGCCCCAGGACCATGTTCCAGATTTCCAGGAGTCCTTACTATACAGCTACTGAGACATTTATCCTCCCCATACGTCCAGTGACCTTCACAGTATATCCACATCCTGGAACTTGGGTTTGATTTCTAAATTGGGGAAGGCCTAATTAATGCACCAGAGGGCTAATTAGTGGCAAGGTTGTGGATCAAACCCTATAACTATGGTCAATTTTCACACAGGCATCACAAGGGTCAGCTGGGAGGATCAGAGGTGAGGAAGTAGATAGACAAGAGCCAGGATGAAGCTGTTATGGATGGAATAATACAGCTGGTAGTCAAAAATGAAGAACTAGGAGACATAAGGATGGAGTAAAGCTGGGTACAGTGGCACACACCTGCCATCCCAGCAACTTGGGATGCTGAGGCAGGAGGATTCAGAGTTCAAGTCCAGCCTGGGCAACATAGTGAGACCCTTCCTCAGAATAAAAAATAGTATGGACCGGGGAATGTGGCTCAGTAGGAAAGCACCCCTGGGTTCAGTTCCCAGCACTAAAAAAAAAACAAGTGAAATAAAGAAAGACAACAACAGGAGACCGGTTCCAAGATGGTGGCCTACACAGACGCAGCATTCCTAGTCTCTCCAGGACCAGGGTTTAAAGTAGTGGAAACACTGTTTCTCAGTGAATTTTTAGAGGACATCCAACAGCTGCCTCCATGCAGGAATTTCACTCACATGACCACAGGGTTGCCAGGCTCCAGTGTTTGTACAGGACCCCAGCAGCAAGCTGGTGCAGGACCTCAGCCATGCACTTGGGCAGGACTCTGACCAGTTGCCTGTGCAAAACCTGCTCCTGCACAGGATCCCTGGCTCCAGTGCCCACACACCCTGCTGGACCTTGGGTTGCCCACCCATTCAGGACCCCTAGCTGTTGCTCCCACACAGGACCCCTGGCTGCTGCTCTTGTGTGGATCTCCATCTACCAGGGCAGAACCTTGCTGTTCACCTACAGCTGGGGATGCAGGACATGATCTGGAGACAAACTTTTACTTCTGCACAGCACACCACAGAGCTGCATCTCCAAACACGTCACCCAACATCAGCACCCAGCCTGGCCCTTCACCTCTGAAGTAGATGGCTTCTTTGTCAGACTTCAGCATCACCATCTTTAACCTGAGCAGGCAGATACCAGTACGCAACAGACAACTCCACCTACTGGAAGAGTAGGGAGGCAATTCTGTTTATTTACATTAAAACTTTTTATTTATTTTTTCCTAATATACCATTTTTGGGGTTTTTTCCTCTTTTTTTATTTCTTTTCTCTCTCTTGCTCTTTTCTTGCCCTCACATCCCCAACATTTGTGAAACCAAGTATTTTTTATGCATTAGGCTAGGTGGACCTGCATATCTGATTAGTATACTACAGTTGTATCATATAGTCTCATAACTTCCACCTGTACATATTTTATTTTTCTTAATTTTTATGTGTGCTCGTTAGTTGTACTCTATTTTCTCCCTACTTACTGGTCTTCCCCAAATCTCTTTCTCTCTTTTCTACTAATGGCCAACTTCTTTTGGATTCCGCTTTCATGCTTTCTAGCATCTAATAACTATATCCTTGCTTCCTACCTCCTTAACATCTCATCTTACACCTCACCCCTGGTTCTCTCTAGCCCACCAGCAGAAACTGTAGACCCTTGTGCAAACCTATTTTTTATATAGTAGATACTAATTGAACTCATAATTTCTGTATATTGTGACAAAGCCATGAATGTATTTAGGAGCTATTAGGAGCTACTTTGTTTAAAACTATATATTGTTTGTATTCAGATCTGTCAATATTGGTCTCCCTGTTAAAGGAGAGTTATTGGAAGCCTGTAGGGAACCTATAAGCCTATAGGATAAAAACTGTAACACCTCAGATTTGCAGTTCTAGAAGGGAAGACATACAAACAACATGAGAAAACAAGAGAAGAAAATACCTCAAACAAATCAAGATACTACATTATTAGAATCCATGTTTAGCACAGCAGAAGAAATGTCAGAGAAGGAGTTCAGGATGTACATAATTAAAATGTTCTGTGACTTAAAGAATGATGTAAGAGAGCAAACCCAGGCAGCAGAAGATAATTTTGATAAAGAGCTACATAGGCAAATACAGGAAGCAAAAGATTACTTCAATAAGAAGATAGAGATTCTGAAGAAAAAAAAAACACAGAAATCCTTGAAATGAAAGAAACAATAAACCAAATTAAAAACTCAATAGAAAGCATCACCAACAGATTAGATCACTTGGATGACAGAACCTCAGACAATGAAGACAAAATATTTAATCTTCAAAATAGAGTTGATCACACAGTAAAGATGGTAAGAAACCATGAACAGAACATCCAAGACTTATGGGATAACATGAAAAGACCAAATTTAAGAATTATTGGGATAGAGAAAGGCATAGAATTTCAAACCAAAGGAATGAGCAATCTATTCAATGAAATAATATCAGAAAATTTTCCAAACATGAAGAACGAATTGGATAATCAAATACAAGAGGCTTACAGGTCACCAAATGTACAAAATCACAACAGATCTACACCAAGACACATCCCTCTGACTACCTCAAAGGGAAGAACACACCCCACCACAACCTTTACGGTTATGGTGGACTTCCAAAATCTCCACTCCACTTTCCTAGATTCTCCATCCCTCAGAATTCTGCTGGCTGGGAGTTCCTGATCCCTCCCTGTTTACATTCATCTGCCCTGGATCAAATTTTCCAACTCCTCCGG
>CM053405.1:46663966-46732493 GCA_028644305.1 Xerus rutilus | reverse complement strand
ACACACACACACACACACACACACTCTCCTGGCTGCCATAAGCTGAGCAGCTTTCCTCTACCATACCCTTCCATTATATGAGGGTCTGCCTCACCTTAGGCCCAAAGCAAAGGAGCCAGCCAACCATGAACTGAAACCATGAGCCAAAATAAATCTTTCCTCCTCTGAAATGTTTTTCTTGTGTATTTGTCACAGTAATGAAAAGCTGACTAATACAGGGCATATACACCAAGAAAGCAAGCCCAGTTTCAGCTTAAATATCAAGGAGTCAGAAATAGAAATTGAGTTTTGTTACAACATTTAAAGTTATGTTTCTGGAACACCTAAATTTAAACATAGAGATTCACACGTGCTGCATAAGACAATAATTAAGACAGCATTGTCTGATTCCACATGAAGAAGGCATGTCCCTCTTTCAGCATGACTGTGACCCTGCTCTTTTTGGCAACAATAACCTGATGCTAATGCACAAAGGATCACATGACTATTTGCAGGGTCCTCCCCTTAGCTAGGAATTGCTCTGTCTAATAATGACTACCAAGAGTTTTTGTGAACAGCTAATCAATGTCCTGACGAGAGAACAGAGGTGGGCATAGGGACTGGCACTTGGGTCATCCTACAAAATAATTGAAAGACTCAGTCTAAGGTTGAGTTGGGTTAAACCAGCACTGACCAGCTCTGCTCAGTCTCTGCTTATCCTTCTGGGTTAGGGAACTGATGAAAGAAGGACCAAGACTTGCAGCTCTGGGGAAGGCAGAGCCCCTAAGCAAGAAAACAGCATAGAAAGCTTATGCCCTATGCCCCAGGAGGCAACCTTGAACTATCCAATAACAACCTTTGAAGGTCTTTTCTATTGAGGTCAGTATTAAAAAGCAGTTGTATAGTTGGAAGAGCATGAATTTGGGTGCTACAGACATGAATTTGAACTTCAACTCCACCATTTACGAGCTATGTGATGTTGGTAAATTTCTTTACCTCTCTCTGTCTTTGTTCTCTGTGCCATAAAACAGGGTTGCTGTGGCACTTGACCCAGGAGAATGTGGAAATAATTGCATGGGCTGCAGCACACAAGGCTCCTAGTGTAGCATTTGGCATAGACTCAAGGATCATAAATAGCCAAGACGGCCATTGCCATCATGACACCATGCATGTTCCACTCTGCTAAAATTCAGAAATGTTGGTCAGAAAGAGAAGCACTGGATAGTCTGCTTACACTAAAGTGCTGTGACCCAGGGCAGTTGCTTAACATCTCTGTGCCTTAATTATTATAATAAGAAAAAGGGGTCCATGTCAATAGCTGTCACCTTGAAGCAGTTGGTAATGCAGGAAAAGCACTTGGAATACCTTTAGCACACAGTACCTATGTTAAGGCAATTATATTAGGGTATAAGTGGTTATATCATTTTTCGTATGTTCTGTTTAAAAGTAGAGGAAAAGATGTTTGTGGGCAGATTTCATCAACTAGCTTTTAATAGATTTAGATTCTTGAGAGCACAGCTTCTCAAAAGTGAAGAACATTCACTTTTCTTGCATCACCTCGTTTCACTTCCAGCACAGGAAGTGAAATGTTACTCACCAACATGCAGGTCTTTATTACTGAGGCCAGAGGACAGAATGGCTAAAGTCAAGCAGATCTGGGTCAAGTCCTGGTCCCCACTTCCTGGCTGTGCAAGTACATACAAGTTATTTAACTCCTCTTTGCTTCTGTTTCCAATACCTGTAATAAAATCTACCTCCAAGTGTGCCCCTGGCACATCATGCTCAAAAAGGGGGGGGGGGAGGCAATTATTGCTATTAGGAGCTCGTTGAACTATTAGAGATTTAATTGGGATTATTATTCTTGTCTTCATTTTATAAACAGGAAAACCTAGGTAGCAATTTTGGGGGGAGTTGGGTCTGAAGCTCAGTCTTCTGTCGTACTGCTTATCCCATGAAACTCTGCTCTGAACGTAAGATTGATTTGGGGCACGTGGGTACTGCTTGTATGTGACGTTATTTTCCCCTGGTGTACTTTAGAAACAAAGAGGTCGGTATTCCTTGCCAACTCACTCTCCATTCCACACTTGCTAGACGCCTTTCAGTTTCCTTCTTAAAAATAAATGTGTGGTGCTCAGAACAGAATGCACGTTGGAAACGTTTCTCAACAACCAGAGACCTAATTGTGGAAAACAGGAGCAGGCCTTCAACTTAGCATCTGCTTGACCTAGAGATAGAAAATAATGATGTCATCTCTTCCCCATCCACCTCTGACCCTTCTGAATATAACTGGTGAAGGAAAAAATAAAAAACAGAGAAAAGAGAGGGTGTCTATCTCACTTTCATTCCAGTGATAAGAGCAGTTTTTTTGCCTTAAATCTCAAAAGGAATTCCTACCAGGGACACAGTCCTCCTCCACAGTCTAGAATCTTCCAGTCTATCCCTTCTGCTTCTAGATCTTGAAATGAAGTCCTGATCCATCTTTTAAGAAAAAACAGAATTGGTTTTCATTTTTCAACCACAGGCTCTTTTTCCTCCCTCTGTCTGAACACATCAACAGCTACCAGAACCATGTGTCCTTCTAGATAACATGCCTGTGTCAAACCCAAGATGGCCATGGTCCTCAAGGCCCAGGATGGAGGTGCCATGGCTGTCACAGATCCTTTCCAGAGCCTGCAAGAGCTCATCTTGATTAATCCAACTCAATCCCTAGCGAGACATGCACTGAGGCAAAGCGATACTGTGCCTCCTTCAGAGCTCACAGCAACCATTTTATCCACAAGCTAAAGAAAGCACAATGGTAATAAAAGCAGTCTTTTATGGTGCACTTACTTAAGCAGTAGGAGGCACGCTAAGTGCTTTATATACATTATCTAATTTACACCCAGTCTCAACCCATGAAGTAGTTTCCCATCTATGTCTGAGAAAGTGAAGGCTTGCAGTACTAAAGTCATTTGATTGAGGTGTGCAGCTAGCAAGCAACAGGGCTGGCATGGGAATGAGGGTCTGCTCCAGCTCCAGAGCCCAAGGTTTATCCACTGCATTGTAACACCTAAGGTAACATCTGCTACAGGTGTCACATGTTCTCTCCAAAAGAAAGCTGGAAAAGCATTCATTCAATGAAGATTTTAACTGAGCACCTACATTATGTCAGCCACTGTCTAGGTACAAGGGATGCAAAGGTGAACAGGACACTTACAGTTTATGAAAGATGGACAAAGGAATAGTCAATATACAATGCATCCTAAGAAAACAGACACTTGGACCCTCATATACATTTCAGGAAGTCCAGGAATAAAGAGGCTGGGGCCAACTTTGCATCTGGAATTCTGAGGCATTGGGAAACCCAGCAGATAAACCCACAGGGGGCCAAGTACGACTCAGAGCCCAGGCCACTGAGCCAAAGGGCAGTCTCCCAGGGTCCTGAATATCCCACAGTTGTGGGAAAAACAACCACATTCTTCCACTTTCCAGGGAAAGAGCTTGTCAGATTCTGTAGAAATGAGAATGAGAAGCAGTTACAGATGACAATGGGTCCCAGGTGGTAAGCCTGGGAAGCTTCAGCCAATGCCAGTGGTGGATCTTTACCAGATAACCTGACAGCACTTAGCACTTGGAGGCCATCCCAGAATGACCACAGATTCTGTTGCCTCCTCAGTGCTGCCCCATGACATTGCCCCATGGGAAGAACAATCTCTCCCTGTTTAGAAGAGGGAGAAAGAGAGAAATACCTGAACGCAACTAAACATAAACGCAAATAGACTAAGAAATGGCCGGATTTGACCGAGGTGACCTGGACGTGACTAAAGTGAGCTTTCTGCATCAGTCACCATGGTGACGGGAGATGGAAATGTAATCAAGCTCAAGGATAATTTAAAAAGCTCTATTTCTGCACAAGAGAAATTGGAATGCAACCACAGAAGTCATTGTAGTTGAAGTGAGTGCAGATGGTGGACTGAGCAGAAGATGAGCTGGAGAGAAGCAGGCCACTCCACGTCGTATTTCAGAGATGGGGTTTACAGGGCACCCTGACAGATTGTGTGCCCCTTCAAAATTTCAGATGCTGATGTCCTAACTCCCAGTTCCTCTTAATATGACCTTCCTTGGAAATACATTGACAGTATGTAATTAATGGGGTTAAGAGGTCAAACTGGAGCAGGACAGGCCCCTAATCTACCTTATCAGGTGTCCTGATAAGAAGATGACCTTGTGAAGACAGTCACAAGAAGAACATGTCAGACACGGAGGCAGAGATCAGGGTGAGGTGCCTGCCAGCCAACAAATGCCAGTGTTGCCAGCCAACCACCAGGAGCCGGGAGAGCGGCATGGAGCAGATTCCCCTTCACAGCCCTCAGAAGGAACCAGCCCTGCTAATACCTTAACTGCCAGCTTTCAGATTGGTGAGGCAGAGAGTGTAAGCCATCCAGAGTGGGTCACTTTGTTGTGGGAGTCCTAGAAAACCAACACCATGGAGAGTGACATTTGTATTTGTTCAGCACACATTTGTAACTACTAGGGGCTAGGTAAAGCCAAATGTGCTCTGAGGAATATAAAGCTTGACTTTGCCTGTGACAGTGTCATCTCAGGTACCACAACCTCCAGATGTCTCCCTCAGTCACGGGAAGCCATGGGTAGGAATTATCATGTCCTTCTAGACTACTGCAGGTGGAAGCCTCACAGTCAACGCACCCATGAGTCTCACAGTCCTCTAGCCTGTTTGGTCCTGATCTAAATGTAAGGCCCTCTACCTTCTCCATCAACTCTACGCTCTTTACCTCCTCTCACAATACTGACACCCAAGCCTTCCTGGAGCATGCACCACGGGAAACCAACCCCCAGGCCTCCCCCTTTTCATTAATGCCTGTTCCTCCTCCTAGCTTTAACTGAACCCTAGCTCTGAACCAAGGACACCCTTCCCTTTCACCTGGATTCTACCCTTTTCCCCACCCCCATACATAAAGGTGAATACTATTTCCCCTTATAGAAAACCAGGTTCCGGGCTGGGATTGTGGCACAGTGGTAGCGTGCTCGCCTAGCACGCGTGAGGCACTGGGTTCGATCCTCAGCACCACATAAAAACAAAGATATTCTGTCCACCTTCAACTGAAAAAATAAATATTTAAAAAAAAGAAAAAGAAAACCAGGTTCCAGTCTTTGTTCTTCCCTCTCTCTCTTCCAGAAACTAGTAACTCATATTCTGCCGGGGGCACTGGGCACTGTCCCCTCTTCACCACTCTTGGAGCCTGGGAAACCCTTGCCTGATCTCTGTGGGTGGAGGAAGAAAGTTTGTTCTGACCCATCGCCTTTATCTATTGTTCAGTCCAGGGCCTTAGCTCATAAATGTTCAAAACAGCCTTTTCTCTCAAGGTCACTGTTATAGTTACTGTGGTTATTGATATTCTAGATCTTATTTTGATACTCAAAAGCAGAACAAAGATATTTCTTTCTCTGCAGCACTGGTAGACTATCTTGATCTTCCCTGGTGTGGTGGAAACCTCCAAGGAACATTTCCATGAAAAGAACACATGCACAAAAAGAATGGATTTGTTATTTTCTATTCCAGTTCTCTGATGCTAGACAATAGTGAGAAGTGACTGGGAGAGGAGCTAAGAAGATATTCAGCTGGGCGTGGTGGTGCATGCCTGTAATCCCAGCACTTTGGGAGGCTGAGACAGGAGAATCGCGAGTTCAAAGCCAGCCTCAGCAACAGCGAGGTGCTAAGCAACTCAGTGAGACCCTGTCTCTACATAAAAAAAAGAAAGAAAATATTCAAAGATTTATGAGAAAAATAGGTACAGAGATACAGTTTGGAATTACTAGGCCATGTTTTTTCTTATTGTGTCCATTCCATGCCTTTCTTCCCTTTCCTGCCCCCCACACAGTCAAAAGTATTCACCCATTTCTCTGAATGACATGCATTTCAGTCTATCTTAGTGAAGAGAGAATTCAACTGAGTTTCTATGTAATTCTTATTTTTTTAAATTCAAAGTAGTTAATGATCTCATTAGCCAAAGAACTTTTGATTTGCAAGAACCTGGAAAGAGCAAGTAAAGATGATAAAATCCAACAAGAACTGTTCATCTCAGGGAAGCCACCAGGCACAAAGGATAATAATGCCCATGGACAAGAATCCAGCTCCTTAGGGCCATGAAGGTGAGCAAATAATCCCCAGAACTTAGGCCAGTCAAGGGGAAAGAGAAAAAGGTGGAAGAGAGGTAAAATCTCAAAATGATAAAGGAAACACTGGCATGGCTATTTATCTGGGATTGTCAAGCATCTAGAATCTAGAACTTTCTACTGCCCAGGATGGGGAAGCTAAATTGTTAGAGAAAAGATTGTTACATTTTTGCAGCATACTTGAGGTGACTCAACCCTATTATACCTACTAATAGCCCTCTCCCTTCCTTTCAGGTTTGCAACCAATTATTTACAGCATACTACACGGTGTTCTTCCTCTGCCCTTCAGTGACTGCTTTCTGTACTTAAAATTCTGATTCTTTACCATGACTTATCAAGGTAAGCCATGAGTGGCCTTTGACCTTTCCACACTGATGGTCTTCACCTTCCTACTTCATATGGTCTTTTCCTTCCTGCTTCAGTCATATTGCCCCTAAAGCCTGCCAAGCCCTTTCCCACCACCTGCTTACCAAAATTCTGCCACATGGCCTAAGCTGCTTAGATACTTTTCATCTGGTTTCTCATCCTTCAGACAGAACTGAAACATCACCTCGGCAGAGACACTTTCCTTGTTCACAAGGAGGTTCATGCCCATGCCCAACCCCACAGTTCTCTTGGTCAGCATTGAGAGTGTTTCCTTCACAGACTTATTGTGTCAGTCAACATTCCATTACTATAATGAAAACTTGAGATAATCAACTCATAAAAAGACAAGGTTTATTGTGGCTCATAGATTTGGTGTTTCCAGTTAATGATCAGTTGGCCCCATTGCTTCTGGGCCTGTGGCAAGGCAACACATCATTGGAACAAACAGCAGAGCAAAACCGTTCACCTCATCATAGACCACAAAGCAAAAGAGAGAAAGAGGAAGCGACTGGAATCCCCAACCAGCTTCAAGGACACACCCCCAATGACCTAAAGACTTCCCACTTCTTACAGGTTCCACCACCTCCCAATACTACCACCTGGGGAAGAAGTCTTTAACACATGGACTTTCAGGGCCATTCAAGATCCAAAGCATGACTTCACCTTGTCTGGAATTGTTTCATTGGTTTGTTGTCATCGTTGTCTTTCCCTTCAGTGTGTAAGTTTGTAAAGGTGGAGGCTAAACTGCTGTCATTTAACCTTTTATCTCCAGGGACTAACCCAGTGCCTGGAACTCCATAAGTATTTGTTAAATGAAGAAATGACCAAATCACAGCTTATTGCCAGTGTAACTTCTTTGAGGGAGAAAGAAGGAAGTTTTCTCTGTTGCTGTGGGTAATGCTTCACAACATCTGTTTATAGTACTCTGGGGAGCATTTTGCTTTAACAAGCCCAAGAATTTACATTTCCAAGAAACACATGTGGTTACTAGTGACATTAAACTAGTGGTGAGCCACCTTTTCTGGTTGAGAGCCAACTTGGGAAATACACAAATGTTTATGATCAACATTTTAAAATTTAATATGAAAGTAACTACTGAATCCTGTGGGGTGAATTTTAAGTGGTGTGGAGTTTTACTATTGAGATGATATAACTTGCTGATCCGATAAATATTAATGAGCCAATGGACATTACTTTCAAATGGCTATAGTGCTAATATGAACAGCAATTCATAAACATCTGTGATATAATAAGAAATATATATTAGGTCTTTGTCTCCAGCTTCTGACACAGAGCTTCTAAAACCCTTGGAATGAGTAATAGAGGCATCAGAACCACCTCTTGTCATTCAAGCCTTCCCCTTTCAACCATACCTCAGTTTATGCTAATGAGATGACTTATGGTGGGCCCCAGATAGCTTTAGGAGGGTGGCTGGTTGCCAGTGTCACCGGTCATGTGATTTAGAAGATTAAAATTTTAGCGCCACCCCCTACATCTGGAGGGGAAAATGGGGTTGTCAATGGAGTTCAATCATCAATGGCCAGTGATTTAATCAATCATGCCTATATAGTGAAGTCTCCACAAAAACTACTAAGCAACAAAGTTTGGAGAACTTCTGAGTTGGTGAACACATGGAGGTGTGGGAAAGTGGCCCATCTGGAAAGGGCATGGAAGATCCAAAGCCTCCCCCACTCCTTACCCTGTGCACCCCTTACTTTTGACTTTTCCTGAGTATCCTTCATAACCAACCAGAAACAGTAGGTAGAATAGTTCCCTGAGTTCTGTGAACCATTCTGGCAAATCATTGGGCTTGAAGAGTGCGTTGTGGGAATCTTCTTGGTTTATAGCTGGTCAGTCAGAAGTACTGGTGACAAGCTAAGACTTGAGACCAGCATCTGAAGTGGTGGCAGTCTTATGCAACTAAGCCTTTAATTTGTGGGGTCTGATGCTAACTCTAGGTAATGTCAGTATTAAATTGAATTGTAGGGACATCCAGTTGGTGTCTGGGAGTTTAAGTGTTATTAGAAAAGACACTGTTCATTTTGGACTCAGAAGTATTGTAAAAACAGCCCAACATTTTATCTTTTCCCTGTTGGATGTATATCAGACTTTAAAGTCATGATCTCCAACTCAGGGGTATACAAGATTATTCACTGAGTTACAGGACAAATTTATTAGAACTTCTATTTACTTTTGCCTCATCCTTTAAAAATATATAGTATGTAAATATATGATAGAATATGTATGTAATTTTTTAAAAATCAATAAATACACATGCATTGGGATACATATTTAAAACCTCATACATTTTGGACTTGCTGAAGAAATACTGGAGGCCGTTGATGTCACATTCCCAAATGTGTTAATTTGGTTTTAGTCACTATAATCAAAATACCTGACAAAACAACTTAGAGAAGGAAGTTTATTTTGGCACATGGTTTCAGAGGTTCAGTCCATGGTGGACAACTCCATTGCTCTAGGTCCAAGATAAGGCAGAACAACATGGTAAAAGGCCATGGTAGGGAGCTGGGATTATGGCTCAGTAACAGAGCACTTGCCTAGCATGTGTGAGGCACTGGGTTCGATCTTCACCACCACATAAAAATAAACAAACAAAATAAAGTCATGTTGTCCATCTACAACTGCAAAAAAAAATTTTTTAAAGGCCATGGTAGAGGGGTGCTGCTCCATTCATGGTGGCCAGGAAGCAGAGAGAAAGGGGAAGGGGTTTCAGGGAAGATGAACCTTTCCAGGGCCTTTCCCATTCAAATAGGGATGAACCTTTCCTATTCAAACCAGGATGGACTGATAAGGTTACAGCTCTCACAATGCAATTATTTTACCTCCAAATATTTTTGCATTAACACAGGAGCTTTAAGGGGACATCTCATATCCAAACCATAATCTCAAGTACACTAAATAATTTTATCCTTGAAATGACATTGTAATAAATACTATAATTTACACTTTACAAAAGGGAAAATTGAAGCTTACTGGTCACTTAGAGTATTAGAAACACAGCCTACACTAGAGTGTGTTCATGCCCTTCCACTAATATCTTCTGACTACCTGTTTATGTTAGACTCTGGAAGGTGCTGGGGATAAGAAGACAAAGAATATAAGCTCCCTCTGAACATACACAAACATCTCTCAGCTTGGGCCACCCACTTCCACTGTGATAGAATCTCCGCTGTAGTCAGGGTGTGAGACCTACAGTGGCTACCACAAATTTCTTAGGGTTCTCCTCTCTGCTACTTTCATGTCTTCCTATCCCACCACTCACATCCCCCAACTTCTCCCATTCTTCATGGAGAACAAGACTCTAGTGTTAAGTGCTGATTTTAAGGACGTCCTGGAAGTGACTGGGTCCTTCTGGGGCTCAGCAACCTGTTAGAGTGGGCACCTTCCTGGAGACAAGTGAGCAGGCTGAATCTGGAGCATGTGAGATAGACAGCTCTCTAGAGTCCCTCAGAGGAGGCACAGATCACAAAGACTGTGGGAAAGGCCATACGAAGAAGTCCATGGGCTGCAGGCTGGAGGAAGAACTCCATCAGTGGCAGGGACTTGGTCAAGAAGACCAAGGCTCATAGCAGGGCTCATGTCCCCTGAGGAATACCAGAGGAACTAAGCAGAGACTTCTTTACTGACACTGAGCTAAAGCAGTATCTTATGGACCAGGAATGAAATAAGAACCCAGTTTAGAAACACATGGTTGCAGTGTGCTCTCAACAATGTGGGCTAATGAAATCATCAGCTGACCATCCAGAGTAACTTCCAATTCCAATACTTCAGAACAAGACTCTTTTGAGAGGAGAGGCTGGGAGAAAGCAGAAATTACAAACAGTAGAATAGAAATAAGAAAGCATGTCACCTTCATTCATTCATTAAACAAATATTGAGAACCTACTATGTGTCAGTCATAGTGCTAGGTACTAGGTCCACGAGTGAACAAGGCATGCAACCCTATCCCACGGAACTTTCTGAATAAGAAGGATATAAACAAGTGAGAACTGTGACAAGATATGTTGGATGCTGAGCGTGGATAGGCAAGTGATCAAAGAGATTTGTGCTTCTTTTATCAAGATGAAAAGATGCAAGCATATCCAAGAATATTCAAGAATTCAAGCATATTTATTTATGAGAAGGAGGCTTGAAGAGACAGAGGTAGACTATATTGGGGAGAGAGAAAGTACCTAGTGGATAGATGACCTTGAGGATCTAGGAAGGGAACAAAATCTAGAGGCTTCTAACTGTGGTATTCTGTTTATCTGTAGGTGTAATAGATGTATCTCAAGTGCCGATAGCTTAAGAATGATCTACTTCTAGAAAGGTTATGAGTTGATTGTGCTGTACTATGTGATGGAAAAACTTGGCATTTGGGTGAACTGATTTTGAGGCTCTGCCACTTTCCCTGCCAAGTGAGCTCAGACAAATCATTTAACTTCTTTTAGCTTTGGGTTGGTTTGTTTCCTCTCTAGGACCTCAGATAGAAAGAATTCAGTATATCATAATCCTTGATTCTTAACACATTCCCTTTATTAGTCCCTCATATGGCACAGATTCATTCATATCATTGCATATAAATTATCTTTTTTGAACTACTGTATAAAATCTCATTATGTGAATGTATATATGGATCTCTGATCTATGAGTTGGCAAGACATATCAGGGAAGAAAGGAGAAAATGTTAACTAAGTAGAACTGGAAAATAAAATAGCATTCCGTGTGGAATAAGATAAAAGGGAATCTCCTAAATGAACCCATATGTAAAAATCAACTCCAGATGAAATGAAGTCATATATGTCACATTCCCATCTCTGGGACTCCACAGACATTCCATTATGCTGGTTTGAGGGGGCAGGGGATTGCAGCCTCCGGAACCCAAGTTAACCCAACAGAATAACTATGACACCTAAGCCTGCTCAGTGCCCTATATTATATCAGACAGGTATTGCAGCACAGAAAGAAATAGAGGATGTTGCTCACAAGAGCAAAATCAGGGTGTTTGTCTCTGAGACCAAGGGTATGGCCAGCCATATGTGAACTCACACCAATGCCAGGACTAAAGACAGGTGCCCATGCAGTTCTCATCACCTGTCCAACCTACTTTTACCCCTGGCCCTTGTGTCACATTTGGTCCATGTTGCTGACAGGGCCAAAAGCAGATGCAGCAGTTCCTCTTGCTGCCTGGGCCCTGGGATTATGAGAGGAATACCATGACTCTAGCCTCTGCCCTGCCCTTATATCACATTTAGGCATGTACTACTGTCAGGGCCGGGTGTGAATGGCACAGATTGGGCATTGTGGTTCCAGCCTCTCTCATTGCAGTGTCTTGACCCATATCAGTGTGTTGTCTGAGGACACAACTACTGAGGTTACCAGTGCCAGAGGCCCTTACCAGAAGCATCACTAGCCTCAACAATGCCTGAGAAACCTCATATGGGGCCACCACTACCATTGTAGGAGTAGCCACACAGAGAGCACCCCAGACCCACTGCTGTCTGCACTATGTCTGCCTGAGCTGCTAGAGTTCCTCCAACCCTGTGTGGACCCTGGAGACAGTTGGTCTCTTCAACTCTACTATGGTATACACTGTCCCCAAAGTCACTAATTATAGCCAAAGAAACTGTAAGGAAATTACACTAGAGGAAGTGCCCAGGTAGAATCAAAGCCAAACACTTTATAACAAATCAACAACCTAAGACACTTCTTCAGGACAATGCTGCTTACTAAGAAGGCTGATTCATAAAAATGGTAGAAATAATTGACCCACCTGGAGCACAAATCTCAATGCAAGAACATAAGAAATATTTTTAAAATAAGGTTATATAATGCCTTCAAAAGAACACAGTAACTCTAGCAACAGATCTCAAAGAAAATGATACTGAAAAAAACACCTGCTTAAGAATTTAACAAATTATTATGAAAAAGCTCAATGAGATTTTTTTTAAAATGACAATTAAACTAAATTAGGAAAACAATGTATGATATAAATGAGAAATTCAGCAAAGAAACAGAGATAATGAGAAAGAACCAAAAAAAAATTTTAGAAATGAAGAGTTCAATAATACATTAAAAATATATACTTGGCAACCGCAAAACAGAATAGATTAAGTAGAAGAAAGAATACCTGAACTTGAAGACAGGTCTTTTCAAACATCCCAGTTGGAACTAAAGAAGAGGAAAAAAAAAATGAAGAGTAAGTGAACATTTTAGACCTTTAGGAAATGATTAAATGAACAAATGTCCACAATTGTTGATACCTGGAAAAGAAGAAAAAGGGAAAGCATAAGAAAAAACTATTTAATAAAACAATATCTGAAAATTTTCCTAAACTTGGAAAGATATGGTTATCCACAACAGGAGGCATGTAGGACCTTAAATGACCATAACCAGAAAAGACCTTCACTATGGCAAATTATAGTCAAACTGCCAAAAGCAAGATAAAGGTACAAGATACAAGCTGCAAGAGAAAGTGCCAAATCACATGTAAGGGTAACTCCATGAGACTAACAACAGATTTCTTAGAAAAAATCTTACATGGCAGGAGGAAATGGAATTATTTACTGTAAGTGCTGAGGGAAAATAACTGCCAACCAAGAATACTATAGCCATCAAGGCTATCCTTCATGAATTAAGAAGAAATAAAATCTTTCCAGACAAGGAAAAACATGGAATTCATCACCACAAGACCAGAATGACCAAAACAGAAGAAAAAAAAAATTAAGGGTCCTACATACAGATACCTACTATCATAAGAACATGTGAAAGTATAAATTTCACTAAAGGAGTAGATACACACAAAAAGAATTAAACTTTATCAGTAAATGACCAAACCACAAAGAAAAACAAAAGAAAAAATATTCAAAACAATTAGAAGGAAATCAATAAAATGATGAGATTAAGTCTTTACCTATCAGTAATAAACTTGAATGCAAACAGACTAAATTCTCTAATTAAAATGTATAGACTGTCTGAATAGATTTAAAACATACACACACACACATACACACACAAGACCCACAATATGCTACCTATAATAAACTCACTAGACCAGTAAATATGTACACAAACTGAAAGCAAAAGGCTGGAAAAATATATTCCATGCAAATCAAAACTAAAACTAAGTAGGAGTGGCTATACTTGTATCTGACAAAACAGACTTTAAGAAGAGACAAAGAAGGGCACTGTAGAATGATCAAGGGATCAATTCAATAATAAAATATAATAATTGTAAATGGATGTGCACCTGATGCTGAAATATCCCATCGTATAAAACAAACACTAACAGATATAAAGGGATAAATAGGCTCTGAAACAGTAACAGTGGGAGACTTTAATATCTTACTTTCATCAGATCAATGGAAAGATCATTTAAACAAAAAATTAATATCAGAATTAAACTATACTATGAATCAAATCAATCCCCAGCACCATAGAAAACAAAAATATATAAAAAAGGAAATTTAAAACTTTCTCAAAACAAATGAAAAAGGAAACACAATGTTGTGGTTTGGGTATTATGACCCCCCAAAGACTCATGTATGAAAGGTTTGGTGTCCAGTGCAGCAGTGTTCAAAGGAAAGTTCTTTAGAGGTGATTGAATAATGAGCACTCTGACATCATCTATGGATTAATCTATGGATTATGGATTAATTCATTGATAAATTCATACCATAATAGGTTTGGGGGAGGGACTTCATTTTGAAGAACAGGAAACACTCTCTCTCACTCTCATCTTTTTCTGGTCACCATGAAATGAGCAGCTTGGCTTTACCACACACTCTCCACCATGATGTTTTGCCTTACCACAAACCCAGAATCCATAAAGTCAAGTGACCATGGGCTGAAACCTCTGAAATCATGAGCCAAAATAAATCTTTTCTCATCTAAGCTGATTTACTCAGGTATTTCATCGCAGCAACTTAGAGCTGATGAACACACGTAACATACCAAACCTTATGGGATAGATAAAAAGCAGTACTAAGAAGTTTATAGCAATGAGAGACAATATCAAAAAATAGAAAGATTTTAGATAAACAACTTTTTGCATCTGAAAGACCTAGAAAAGCAAGAACAAACCACACCCAAAATTAGTAAAAGGAAAGAAATAATAAAGATAAGAGAAAAAAGAATGAAATAGAGACTAAAAACTTTTTAGTTTTAGTGAAACAGTAGGTATTTTGTCAAAAGAAAAAGGGAGAATACACAAACAAAATTAGAGATGACAAAGGAGACATTACAACTGATACCACAGAAATATAAAAGATCATTAGTGATTATTATGAACAATTGTACATTCTAACAAATTGGAAAACCTAGAAGAAATGGGTAAATTTCTAGATGCATGTGACCTACCAAAATTGAGCCATAAAGGCAAAATAATCCTGATTAGAGCAATAACAGGTAATAAGATTGAATCAGTAATACAATCTTCTCACAAAGAAAAATCCAGGACCAGATGGCTTAAATTTGGGGTTAAATTTTACCAAACTTTTAAAAAGAGTTAATGCTATTCTTCTCAAACTTTTTCAAAGAATTGGAAGGGAAGGAATGTTTCCAAACTCAGTGAGCCCAGCATTACCCTGATAACAAAACTAGACAAGAATACAACAAAAAAGAAAGACTACAGATCAATATTTCCAATGAACATAGATGCAAGAAAACCCAAACAAAAAAATGCTAAACATAATTAAATCGAAATACATATCAAAAAGAATATTCATCATAATCATGCTGGATTTACCCCAGAGATATATGGCTTGTTTGACATATGCAAACCAGTGAACAAAATATCAGTAAACATGGGTTACATCAATAAAGGATAAAATCATATAATCATCTAAATAGATGCAGGAAAAGCATTTGATAAAATTCAGACTTCCCTCATGATAAAAATCCTGAACAAATTAGGTATAGAAGGATCGTGCCTTCACATAATAAAGATTATACATGGCAAAACCACAGCAAAACTTATAATGAATAGGGAAAATTGAAAGCATTTCCTCTAAGATCTGAAACAAGATAAGGGTATCCATTCTCACCACTCTTATTCAATATAGTACTAGAAGTTTCAGACAGAGAAATTTGGCAAGAGAAGGAAATAAAAGGGATAAAAATATGAAGGAAGGAATTCAAATTATTACTGTTTGCAGATGATCTAAATACACACAAGTGCACATGCACACACACATTCATGCTTGAAGTTTCCAAAAAGACTGAAGCCTTCACCAAAAGACTTCTAGATCTGATAAACAAATTTAGCAAAGTATCAGGACACAAAATTAACATACAAAAATCAGTTGCATTCTTATATAGCAATATAAACTTGTGAGAAAGAAATCATAAGTGCAGTCCCATTCACAATAGCTACAAAAAAAAAAAAAAAAAAAAAAAAACCCTAGGAATCAATTCATTCAAGGAAGTGAAAGAACCCTACAATGAAAATTACAAAACACTAATGAAAAAAGTTGAACAAGTTCCAAAAAAAGTGGAACAAGGCGCCAGAGCCCCTGCCGACCGGACCAGGACCCAGGACCACCTCCAGGGACCTCCATGGGAGCCCTGCCAAAGTAAGGCAAAAGACTACTACCTGCTGATTCACCAACCCAGACCCACAGAGGAACCCAGACCCAGGGCCAGGACTGCCTCCGGGGACCTCTGCAGGAGACCGGACCCAAGTGAGGCCCAGGACTATTCTGAGCCAGAGCCCTTGCTGATCTACAGGAGCTCAGGCACAGGCCCAGGCCCACCACCTGGGACCCCTGAGGTAGTACAGACCAAGATCAGGCTTAGGACTGCCTTCACAGCCCTGTGTGACTGCCCAGAGTCAGGACTGCCCCTGCACAGAGTGGAGAACCATGCTGTTGCTCCCTTCCTGTATCCATTTTGGGACACTGCAGCCATCACCATAGCTCTTCCCATGAAGTAGCCTCCACCTTGGGACAACAGACAGGGCCTGACGACAGCAGCCTGCCACAGCTCAGTGTGCCACAGCACTACATCTCCCATCAGTCAGCCCAAAGCCATTGTAAGTCGCACACTTTCAGACCTATCAGAAAGTGTTTGCATCCATCTTGGGTCAACTTCATTGACATCTTGAGTTACTTCCACTATTACCACCACCATCTTTAGTGGCAGTAGTGTCCATCTGGGGACACCTGCTGAGGACTAGAAGTGAACTCCAAGATGAGATACAAGTAATCTGTAGTATCACTACAAGATTATAGGATAGAAACCACAATACCTCAGATGGGCATTACAAGAAAGGAAGACACATAATCAACATGAAAAAACAAGGGAAGAAAGTACCTCAAATAAATCAAGATACTACAATAATAGAATTAATTGATAGCACAGTTGATGAAATATCAGAGAAAGAATTCAGAATGTACGTAATTAAAATGATCTGCAAATTAAAGAAGACTTAAGCGAACAAATACAGGCAAAAAGTGATCACTCCAACAAAGAGATAAGAGACTAAATACAGGCAACCATTGATCACACCAACAAAGTGATAAGGGAGCAAATACAGGTAGCAAAAGATTACTTTAAGAAAGAGCTAGAGATTGTAAAAAAAAAACCAATCAGAAATTCTTGAAATGAAGGAAACAATAAACCAAATAAAAAACTTGACAGCATCACCAACAGACTAAATCACTTGGAAGACAGAACCCCAGATAATGAAGACAAAATATACAATCTTGAAAATAAAGTTGACCACACAGTGAAGATGGTAAGAAATCATGAACAGAACATCCAAGAAGTATGGGATAGCATCAAAAGACCAAATATAAGATTTATCAGGATAGTAGAAGGCACAGAGTTTCAAACCAAAGGAATGCACAATCTCTTCAATGAAATAATATCAGAGAATTTCCCAAACATGAAAAGTAAATTGGAAAATCAAATACAAAAGTCTTAAGGGACACCAAATGTACAAAATTACAACAGATCTACACCAAGGCACTTTAAAGTGAAAATGCCCAGCATATAAAATAAGGATAGAATTTTAAAGGCTGTAAGAGAGAGGAATCAGATTACATATAGGGGGAAACCAATTTGGATCTCAGCAGATTTTGTCAACCCAGACCCTAAAAACCAGGAGATCATGGAACAACATATACCAACCTCTGAAAGAAAATAGATACCAACCAAGAATCTTATATCCAGCAAAATTGAGCTTCAGATTTGATGATGAGATAAAAACCTTCCATGATAAATGAAAGTTAAAAGAATTTACAGCAAGAAAGCCTGCACTACATCGCATTCTCAGCAAAATATTCCATGAGGAGGAAATGATGATCAACAATGAAAATATACAAAGACAGGAACTACACTTTAAAAAAAAAAAAAAAAAAGGCCAACCAAAGGAGAAACCAAGTCAAGGTAAAAACCAAAAATAAACCAAAATGACCGGGATCACAAATCATATTTTGATAACAACCCTGAATGTGAATGGCCTAAATTCATCAATTAGAAGACGTAGACTGACAAATTGGATTAAAAAAAAAAAAAGAAAAAAAGACCCAACAATATGCTGCCTTCAAGAGACTCATCTCACAGGAAAAGACATCCGCAGACTCAAAGTGAAAGGGTGGGAAAAAAACCTATCACTCACATGAATTGCGTAAACAAGCATGGGTTTCCATCCTCATCTCAGATAAAGTGGACTTCAAACCAAAGTTAGTGAAAAGGGATAAAGAAGGACATTTCATACTTCTTAAGGGAATCATACATCAACAAGACATAACGATCATAAATATCTATGCCCTACACAGTGGGGCATCTATGTATATCAAACAAACCCCTTCTCAACTACAAGAATCAAATAGACCATAACACAATAATACCAAAAAAGAGTCCTAGAAAAAAAGGAACAAACCAACACCAAAAGAAGTGGAAGACAGGAAATAATTAAAATCAAGGCTAAAATCAATGCAAATGAAACAAAAGAAACAATTCAAAAATTTGACAAAACAAAAAGCTGGTTCTTTGAAAAAATAAATAAAATTGACACTTAGCCATCCTAACAAAAAGGAGAGAGAAAACCCAAATTACTAAAATTTATGATGAAAAAGGAAATAGCACGACAGACACTACTGAAATACAGAAGGTAATGAGAAATTATTTTGAAAATTTATACTGCATAAAAATAGAAAACCCCAAAGACACTGACAAATTTCTAGAGGCATATGACCTACACAAACTGAACCAGGAGGACATACACAACTTAAACAGATCAATTTCAAGCAAGGAATTAGAAGATGCCATCAAGAGCCTACCAACCAAGAAAACGCCTGGACCAGATGCCATCAAGAGCCCACCAACCAAGAAAAGCCCTGGACCAGATGGATTCTCAGCTGAGTTCTACAAGACCTACAAGGAAGAATTAATACCAATACTCCTCAAACTATTTCATGAAATAGAAAAGGAGGGAACTCTTCCAAACTCATTCTATGAGGGGAGTATCACCTTGATTCCAAAACCAGACAGAGATATATCAAAAAAGGAAAATTTCAGACCAATATCCCTGATGAATATAAATGCAAAAATTCTTGATAAAATTTTGGCAAATTGCATACAAAAACATACTTAAAAAGTAGTGCACTATGATCAAGTGGGGTTCATTCCAGGAATGCAAGGTTGGTTCAACATATGGAAATCAATAAATGTAATCACATCCACAGACTTAAAGATAAGAGTCATATGATTTTATCAATTGATGCAGAGAAAGCATTTGACAAAATACAGCACCCTTTCATGTTTAAAACACTAAAAAAACTAAGGATAGTAAGTACATACCTCAACTTTGTAAAAGCTATCTATGCTAAACCTAAGGCCAACATCATCCTAAATGGAGAAAAATTGGAAGCATTCTCTCCAAAAACGGGAACCAGACAAGGATATCCTCTTTCACCACTGCTATTCAACATAGTCCTTGAGACACTAGCCAGAGCAATTAGACAGATGAAAGAAATTAAAGGGATACGAATAGGAAAAGAGGAACTCAAACTATTCATTATTTGCCGATGACATGATTCTATACTTAGAGGATCCAAAAAATTCCACCAGAAAACTTCTAGAATTAATAAATGAATTCAGCAAAGTAGCAAGATATAAAATCAACACCCATAAATCAATTGCATTTCTATACAGCAGTGATGAATCCTCTGAAAGAGAAATCAGGAAAACTACTCCATTCACAATAGCCTCAAAACAAATAAAATATTTGGAAATCAATCAATAAAAGAGGTGAAAGACCTCTACAATGAAAACTACAGGACACTAAAGTAAGAAATTGAACAAGACTTTAGAAGATGGAAAGATCTCCCATGTTCTTGGATAGGCAGAATCAATATTGTCGAAATGGCCATACTACCCAAAGCACTATATAGATTCATGTGATTCCTAATGTCATTCCTTATAGAAATAGAAAAGGCAATCATGAAATTCATTTGGAAGAATAAGAGACCCAGAATAGCCAAAGCAATCTTTAGCAAGAAGAGTGAAGCAGGAGGCATCACAATACCAGACCTCAAACTATAATACAAAGCTATAGTAACAAAAACAGCATGGTATTGGCACCAAAATAGACATGTAGGCCAAAGGTACAAAAGTGAAGACACACAGACAAACCTACTTAAATACAGTTATCTTATACTAGACAAAGGAGCCAAACATGTACATTGGAGAAAAGATAGCCTCTTCAACAAATGGTGATGGGAAAACTGGAAATCCATATGCAGCAAAATGAAACTAAACCCCTATCTCTCACCATGCACAAAATTCAACTCAAAGTGGATCAAGGACCTAGGAATTAGACCAGAAACCCTATGCCAAATAGAAGAAAAAGTAGGCCCAAATCTTCATCATGTCGAATTAGGACCTTACTTTCTTAACAAGACTCCTATAGCACAAGAAGTAAAATCAAGAATGAATAAGTGGGATGGATTCAAACTCAAAAGCTTCTTCTCAGCAAAAGAAACAATTAATGAAGTGAACAGAGAGCTACATTCTAAGAACAAATTTTTGCCACATGCACATGTGATAGAGCACTAATCTCCAGGATATATAAAGAACTCAAAAAACCTAACAACAAAAAAACAAACCAATCAATAAATGGGCTAAGGAGCTGAACAGACACTTCTCTGATGAAGATTTACAGTCAATCAACAGACATATGAAAAAATGTTCAACATCTCTAGCAATCAGAGAAATGCAAATCAAAACTACTCCAAGATTTCATCGCTCGCCAGTCAGAATGGCAATTATCAAGAATACAAATAGCAATAAGTGTTGGTGAGGATGTGGGGGAAAAGGCACACTCATACATTGCTGGTAGGACTGCAAATTGGTACAACCAACCTGGAAAGGAGTATGGAGATTCCTTAGAAAACTTGGAATGGAACCACCATTTGACCCAGCTATCTCACTCCTCGGTCTATACTCAAAGGACTTAAAAATAGCACACTACAATGACGCAGCCACTTCAATATTTATAGCAGCTCAATTCACAATAGCTAAACTGTGGAAGCCTAGATGCCCTTCAATAGATGAATGGAGAAAGAAACTGTGGTATATATATACAATGGAATATTACTCAGCAATAAAAGAGAATAAAATTATGGCATTTGCAGGTAAATGGATGGAGTTGGAGAATAGCATGCTAAGCAAAGTAAGACAATCCCAAAATACTAAAGGCTGAATGTTCTCTCTGATAAGTAGATGCTGATCCACAATGAGGGAGAAGACATGGGAAGAATGGAGGAACTTTGGTCAAAGAGGAGTGAGGGAGAGTGGGCATGGGGGCAGGAAAGATGGTGGAATTAGATGGACATCATAGGCCTAGCTTCATGTATGACTGCATATGTGTTGTGGTTCTACATCACATACAACCAGAGAAATGAAAGTTGTGCTCTGTGTACAATGAATCAAAATGCATTCTGCTATGATGTATACCTAAGTAGAATAAATAAATTTTAAAAAATACCAATGGCATTCTTCACAAAACTAGAGAAAACAATCCTAAAATTTGCATGGAAACTCAAAAGAATTCCAAATATTCAAAGCAATTTTGAGCAAAACAAAAACAAAGCTGAAGACACCACAAAATCTGATCTTAAAAGACACTACAGAGCCAGACTAACCAAAACAACATGGTACTAGCATAAAAACAAACACATAGACCAATGGAACAGAAGATATACTCAAAATAAAACCACATACCTACAGTCAACTAATTACTGATAAAGGTACCAAAAACCTACATTGTAAAAAGGACAGTCTCTTCAATAAATGGTGCTGGGAAAATTGGATATCCATGTAAACTTGAACTCTATCTCTATCAGTTACAAAAATCAGTACAAATAATCAAAGACTAAAATGTAAGAACTGAAACTCCTAGAAGAAAACATTGGTATAAGTAGTAATTTTTTTAATATGACCTAAAAATTAAAATCAAACTAAAATAAATGATATTACACCAAACTAAAAAAATTTTTGTCCAGGAAAGAAAAGAACAAATTCAAGAGTAAACTTAGAGAATGAGAAAAAACATTTGCCATCTATTTTTCTAACACACATATTAATATCAAGAATATATGTGGAACTCAAAAAAAAGTTAACAACAACAACAACAAAAGGTAATCTAGTTAGAAATGGGTAAATTATTTAAGTAGATACTTCTCTTTAAAAGATATACAAATAGCTGTATGTAGAGATGTATGTAGTACAGTAGTAAGAATGTTTGCTAGCATGTGCAAAACCCTGGGTTCAACTGCCAACACACACACACACACACACATACACACAGAATAAATGCACAAATGACTAACAAATACACAAAGGAACGCTCAGTAGCATTAGCCATTAGGGAAATGCAAAATCCAAACCATAATGAGATAACATCTCATATTAGTTAATGACTATTACCAATAAAAATACTGGCAAAGATGTGGAAGAAAGGAATTTTTACATATTGTTGATTGGAATATAAATTAGTGTAGCCAATATAGAGAACAGTATGAGGTTTCTCAAAAAGAAATTGATCTATCACATGATTCAAATATCCCATTTATATATACCCAAAGGAATATAAACTCAGCACACCAAAGAGAAACGTGTACCCCATGTTTATTAAGGTGCTATTCACAATAGCTAAGATATGGAATCAGTCTAGGTGCCCATCAACAGATGAATGCATAAAGAAAATGTGGTATATATATATAGTGGAATATTATTTGGCCATAAAGAATGGAATCTTGTCATCTGCAGCAACGTGGTTGGAACTAGAGGACATTATGTGAGTGAAATAAGCCTGACACAGAAAAACAAGTACCATATGTTCTCTCTCATTACATGGAAGCTAACCTGAATGTAGAATAGTGACTAGTAGAGACTGGGAAAGGCATTTGGGCTATGGTGGGGGGATGATAAAGGAAAGCTGAATTTGACCATGCATACTATATGTATGTGTTTAACTATACATGAAACCCTAAAAACATGTACAACTAATGCATGCTACTCAAAAAGAAAATAATTTTTTAAAGACTTACATGTCAAAAAACAGATTAAATATTTTAAAGAAAAATTTGAATGAATACATTTTAGATCTTAGGTAGGGGAAAATTTCTTAAAGAAGATGCATACAGCATTAATTATAAACAAAAAGATCAATAAATTTGAATATATTAAAGTTGAGACCTTTTCCATCAAAAGACCACCTCAATTTTAACATTTTGAAAATGAGGATAATAATGCCTACCTTATAGAATTCTGATAAAATAAAATAAAAACAGCACAGATCCCAGCATTTAGAAAACAATAAACAATAACAACTGTTCTCAAACAACGCTATTATTTATACTGTTATGGTTTGGATGTGACTTGTCCCCGAAAAGCTCACATGTGAGACAATGCAAGAAGGTTCAGAGAAGAAATGATTAGGTTGTAAAAGTCTTAACCCAATCAGTGATTTAATCCCCTGATAGGGATTAACTGAATGGTAACTAAAATGGTAGGGTGTGGCTGGAGAAGGTGGGCATTGGGGTGTGCTTTGGGTATATATTTGTATCTGGCAAGTGGAGTCAGTCTCTCTCTCTCTCTCTCTCTCTCTGCTTTCTAATCATCATAATGTGAGCTGCTTCCCTTTTCCACACACTCTGCCATGATGTTCAACCTCATCTCAAGCCCCAAGAAATGGAGCCAGCCTTCTATGGACTAAGACCTCTGAAACTGTGAGCCCTCAAATAAACTTTTCCTCTTCTATAATTGTGCTGGTCAGGTCCTTTAGTCACAGCAACAAAAAAGCTGACTAAAATACATACTAAGTAATACAACAAGGTATACTTAAATCAGGCAAGTCATGAGATGATTTAATATCATGGTAAGGACTTCCAGAGAAAGATGATAATGTGTGCTACACTTATCAGAGGCCTATAGTCAGACAGTTAACTTACTTAGTGAGCATCTACACTAGGCATTATGCTAGGGACTGATTAATTTGCATCAATAGCCATGATGTTTTAGCCACAATCTAATGCACACAAAACCTTCATACATTTATCTGTGACCAAAACAGAGAAAGGACCTCCACATATTTTGATAATCTGTATACAGTGCTACAGGCACTATCAGGGTCAAATCTCAGAATAGTTCAGGAAAATAAAGTAAAGGAGACATCAAGTGGCAGATAAGTGTTCTCACATTTAGGTTTTCATGATATGTTTTGGATTTTGTTTTGCAAATACTAGAAAACCTCAAATCAACCTCAAATCCAACAATAAGGAAGCAAGTCCAGAAGGAGGGTCATCTTCAGGAGCTATTTATTGGGTAACTCAATGCCAAAAGGGTTTCTCATTTTCTCTGCTTTGTGGTTCTGGATACAGAAGTCCACACACTCTTCAATATGGCCCATGGCTCTTCTGGAACATTCCTTGCATAAGAAAAACAAAGGGGCATTGTGAAAACCTACTTTGGGAGGTTGAAAAGCAATTCAGTGTCTGTTCTGCCTCTCTATTTTCTAGGATTGCAACAACTCGCAGGCTTTCTGTAGTCGTGGTTACATTTTCCTCATTGGGTTTTCCTGACCAGAAGTCAATGTAAGTTTCACAAAATAGTGAATTATGTCAAAATAGACTTTATTATATAATTTGCCTAACTATGTGCATTCAGTAAGCATTTAATTGAACTCTGGGGTATCCACAATTATTCATCTCTCACAAGCAATATTTTCTTAAAAATCTACCCATGAGACTAGCACATTGGCACAAGTTTATAATTCCAGTGACTTGCGCAGCAGAGTCATGAAGATCACAAGTTTGGGGATAGCCTGGGTGTCTTTGCAAGATCCTATCTCAAATTAAAAAATGAAAAGGGCTGGGGGTGTAGCTCCATGATATAGTGTGCCTGGATTCAATCCTCATACCAATAAAAAACAAAAACAAAAAGCACCCTAGAATAGGGTAGTATCCTTCATAAAGCTAAAATTCACATCTAGCTAACCTAAAAACTTAAACATTCTCTTGAAAATCATCCTGATATGACTTATTGAGGCTTTTGGATCTGGACACTGGACTTTTTCCCAAGAGTTGGTGAGTTTCTTCCATATACAGAACAAATCCAATAATTTTCAGAATACTCTTCTCTCTTCCTGAGAATGTGATACACCAGTGTGGGCACTGGTACAGTAAGAAGGGGGGTAGGCTAGGGATCAGAACCACATTTTCTAGTTCTAGTTCTATCTCTTATTACATGTAGGGGTCTGGACAAGTCACTAGATAGCTCTGAGTTTCCGTTTGGTCATTCTTCAAGAATGATAAATCAGTCGGGTGCAATGGCGCATGCCTGTAATCCCAGCACTTTGGGAGGTTGAGACAGGAGAATCCTGAGTTCAAAGCCAGCCTCAGCAACAGTGAGGCGCTAAGCAACTCAGTGAGACCCTGTCTCTACATAAAACACAAAATAGGGGATGTGGCTCAGTGGTCGAGTGCCCCTGAGTTCAGTCCCCAGTACCAAAAAAAAAAAAAAAAAAAAAACCCAAGAATGACAAATCTACCTTACCTATTTCACAAGTATTGCAGTATAAGGCTTTTTTAAATGTTTTAAAAGATATGGCATAATCGTATATTCATTTTTTACTAGCTCATGAGGACGAGGAGAACATCTTAATCATATTTATATATTCTATCATTCCTAGCCCAGAGTTATCATTGGGTGCTCAATAAATATTGATATTAAATGATACTGATCATGAAAGAAAGGGAAATCAAAGCCCACAGTGAAGACTGGAGGTACCTGCTGGTTGGCATGTGACATGTAACATCTACAGAAGGATAGTGGCAGTTAAAGAGCAAAAAGAATCCCCTCTATGAAACTAACTGAGCAGTGAAGTTATAAACATCTAGGCTCTCTTTTTGGCCACTATTTTACATTTAGATATTAAAGTTAGTCTGACTAGGCAGAGATAGAAAACAAAAAAATTAACCAATTTCAAGAGGTTTAGAATAGTTTGCAGGTAAGACATTTCCCTGGTCTCTCTCCACCCTGGATCTTCACCATCCTTTGGAAGTTATTCTTCTTACCCTATGACATAAATTTCAGAAAAGTCAGTAGAGCTGGCTCAGCTTAGCTCTTCCCCTTTCCTCCTCCTGGAAATCAGCTTTCAAAAGTGACCTGCAAGAGAGGGATAAAGCAGTTGGAAAAACAGAAAATAAAAATTTGAGGATGTTCCAGTAACAATCGTGGCCAACATTCAAATTTTTTGATAGTATGAAAATCATCATTTATGTGGTACAGCTTCAGTGCCCATGGTCCTTCAATAAAGTCTGCCACTCAGCATGGCCTTGTGTGTGCGGTTGTCCTGAGGAACTGAGGAGATGGAGCTATGCCCAAATGGGGGAGATGATGTATAGGAAAGGTCAGCGTGTGCAAGAGGTAAGACAAGAAGAAATCAAGAAAGAATTAGCCAGAAGCAGGAACTAGGAGCTAGAAAAGAAGCAAGGCTATCTCTAATCCCTGGAGACCCTGAGGGAACACTAGGCTTCTCTAGCAGGAGACGAAGGTTCAAGTCCTCCTTTGGGACTGCCAACTGGAAGATGGACCCAAAAAGATGGAAATAAAGAGGTTCTCTAGCCATGATGAGGCTGGAGAAGGAGGAAGTGAAAGGGAAGAGTAGGGTGGCAAGTAGAGGAAACAGACTTTATTATTTTTTCCTCTTTAAGGTGTCAAAACGTAAAGCCAGAGAACTGCCCACTTTGCCCACTGGGAAAGCAAGATGGTACCGCCCTTATTTGATTCATAAGCTAACAATGAAACCATTCCTCCCTGAGATCAAGGCAGAGGACAGAACAACTTCCCAGAAATTTGAGATTTACAAAAACAACCTTGACCTAATAATTATAGGATAATTATTTCACTTTTATGCTTTATCTGTGGATTCATGGGACATAATACAATTCCAAGCTCCTTTCTTCACCTCACTTAGGGCATCTTTGGCAGGTAATAGCATTTTTTTATTTCATGTTAAAAACATCTCAATGGCTTGAAATAACAGATGAAACAGGAACAGCAAGCATTGCTTTGTACAATCCCAGCGTGCCTGCTCTCCAGTTTGGATGTGCACAGGACACCCTACCTTGTGCTCAGGATAAAAGCTGAACACGGCAGCTCTGCCCTCCAAGGGGTCACAGTCCAGTGGAGGAGATCATCAGGTGAGCAAATTGTTCCCCTCTACAGCTGCGCCATGCAGAGGAGCCATGAATCTGCCCTTCCTGGCCATGCCTCAGATCAACCCTGCCCCTCTGCCCGGTTATGTAGAATGCACCTCCTCAGTGAAGGCGGGCTAAGGAACGGGCTGTTTCTCTAACTCAAGTTCCCCAAGCTGCTTTTTTTAGCCCATCTCATTTTCTCTTAGTTTTGTTCAATTTTCTGCAAGCTTTTCTATCTAGCTCACTTATCTCCCTTTATCCCTCAGAACCAGCTCCAGTAATTCCATTGACTGGTAGGACACTTTCCCTTCGGAGCAGAGCTGAGCCACTGCTGCATGGGACTCTCCTTGACAGCCCTCTGACCCTGGCTTTTGGGATCAGCAGGGACTTCCCAGACCTTACCTCTTTTTCTTCCAGCTTTTTAATTTCTGGCTGCAGGGCTTTCTTTTCTTAATTACATTCAGAGCTGCATTTTACACAACAAAAGCCAATCCAGTTTAAAGGTGAATTAAGATCCTGTTGGGGAAACCCATCATCTCAATTCCCTCATCAAAACAGAGCTAAGTTTAACCCACTGTCAAGATGAGAATGAAAAGGACAGATGAGTGCGATGCTGCGACGAGGCACTGAACTAAGGCCCAGGAACCCGGCACAGGGCCTGGCCCCAAGACTCACTCTGCTATGAGAACTTAAGCAAGTCACTAAACCTTTAGGTTGCAAAACATTCTGCCTCGGCCTTCCTAATGACTTCACTGGCAGAATCAAATTCACAAATTGTTATCAATGAGCCTTATAAACTGTAAAGCACTATTCATTCAACTGAAAACCCAGTCAAACCTAGTGACCCTGGGGCAGGGTGTCCTTTTAAATAAACACACAGGGGCTGGGATTGTAGCTCAGCAGTAGAGCACTTGCCTCGCATGCGTGAGGCCCTGGGTTCAATCCTCAGCACCACGTACAAAGCAATAAAATAAAGACATTGTGTCCATCTAAACTAAAAAAATATTTAAATAAATAAATAAATAAACACACAAACTCCACAGAAGCGCAGGTTGGGTCAGCTCTTGCTCACCCCAGTACTTGGTACACCAAAGAGGAAGGAAGGAACAAATCAAACTGTGCCCCCAGGAGGTATGAAACGTCAGGTCCTTCCACTTATTTGTGAAACTCATCACCTGCTGGTGGAGATATCACTTGAAACATCCCTTGCTGTCTTTCCAGAATTTGCATCTGTGAATGGAATCCCATTCCTGTGAGAAGTGAAAATGCTGATCTAGACCAGTGATGTTGTGGGTTCACAGCAAAAGACCTGAGCCACAGTGACCTCATGGAGATCCTTCACTAAGAGGCCAATATCACAACAGTGCATCTGATATCCATGTAGTGCTTTTTAGTTCAAGCATAAATGAAATCAAATTGAAGTACCTGCGCTCCTTCTAAGCTTCAAAATATCATGTAAGTAGGAAAGATTATTCCTCTTTTCTTGATGAGGAAACTGGAGCTCAGAGGAGTACAGAAACTTACTCCAAATCACAAGAGGCAGAGCTGAGACCTAGACCTGGTTCATTTGACCCCTTGGCACTTTCCACTCTAGTGAAAGCAATTACGAGGATATCCGCATTGCTGAGCTGACAGCATCTGTAGCAACCCAAACCTCATGGCTTCCTCTCAGTTTGATAGAATTGCTGTTATCCTGAATCCCTGGAGAGTAGAGTATTCTTCTCCTGGTAAAATAAAGGCAAGAAATATTTTGCAAGTGGGATACACAATTGGTAAATTATTACAATTTTAAATATTTGATTTCATTAATAATTATAAACAGCAATGATGTGCCATTTCCCCCTATCAAGTAAGAAACAATAAAACTATTGTTGGTAAGAATGCATTAAAATTCACATTTATGTTCAGTGCCAGTGGCTTCATATACTACAACTTTTGGAAACCATTTGACCATACACATAAAGAGCCGTGGAATTGTTAACAGTCTCTGAACCAGTAATCTTACATCTGAGAATCTAACCCAAGAATATAATATAAAATAGGGGAAAAGGAAAAAAGTACCTTTCAGATACCTGGTTGTCAAATTCTCCCTTGGAGAGCAATGAGATGTCATGGTGCCTTTTAAATAAATTTCCATTTTGTTTAAGATCATTTGAGTTGGTTCCTGTTACCTTGCATCAGCTCAGTCATTATTTGAAAAGCACTCTTTCACAATTGACTCCAGTTGCCCTTTCTAGCCTCACAGCCTGATTACCTATCCTTCCACATCCCTATCAGCCTTAAAGCTCTGCTCCATCAAATGTCAAGAATGCATATGTTCTTGATTTGCTAAGCATCAGAACCACCTGGAAAGCTGGTTAAAACATGGACTGCTGGGGCTGGGGTTATGGCGCAGTGGTGGCGTGCTCGCCTAGCATGCGGGAGGCACTGGGTTCGATCCTCAGCACCACATAAAAATAAAATAAAGATATTCTGTCCACCCACAACTAAAAAATAAATATTTAAAAAAAATGGACTGCTGGAGACGCTTACCCAACTCCCACCAATTTTCTGATTGCATAGGTCCTGTGTGAGGTCTGAAAATGTGCCCCTCTGACAATTCCCGGTCAAATTGATGCTGCAGCCCATACCTTGAGAACTACTGGTTTCACCTGGAATCTGCCTGACCTGACTTCCCTTCTGGAAAAATCTTTCTAGTCCTTCAAGTCCCAGTTCCTCCCTATCTCCAATGACACCAGGCCAAACTTATTACTTGTCTCCTGTGTTTCTTTGGGGTGAGAGGAGCACCTATGGCTGTATGCAGTGCAGAATGAGGGCTATCTGGATCATCAGTGACAATTCCTACAAATTATGAGTGTCTGGAAGTCTGGCCCAGGGCTTTGGTGCTTCTCTGTCCCCAAACTAGCACAACGCTTGGCACACAAAAGCCACACACACATGGAGGCTGAGTTATTCCTCCCTGCCTCCCTCTACAGGAAGGTATGGTTGACTCCTGTTCCCACAGGATCCATTAGCATATTGAATAGCTATTTTTTTTAAAAAACAACAATTAGCCATGATAGCAAAAGAAGAAACATGAGCAGAGCTTATTAGTTTGCCAAGCCAGTAAATATCATCTTGCTTTGCTCTCTAAACTCCCTAATGAAGATAGCAGCTCTCAGGCAAATAAATAAAACATTAGGTTGACAACACACAGCACATCACAAGCATAGTCCACTAATTTGCTCATTGCTGAAGGACATTAGCTGCCTTCGGGGTAATCTCCATAAACACAGAGCCCAGTCTCCCTTTCTCCTAGACACATTGTGTTAAGCTACAGTCTTAACATTTTTCAGGGTCTTATATGTATTTTAGTTCAATAACTTTTTTTTAATAGCAAGATACCCATCTTAATCAAATGAAAGCTCTTTTTCAGTAATTGCCCTAAAAGCCAATTCCTTTTCTGGAAAAACATCTTTTTGAATCACAAGTGGCTGGGATAAACAGTATTCTCAGAATATTAATGTGAGCTTAAGCCATTAATGTCATGGTTAGCCTTTTATAAATCTAATTAAATTAAAATAATAATATGTAAAACACTTTCACTGAAAGGAAAGTCTCTTTTTCAAAGAACCTGTTTCCAAGTCTCAGAACTAACACCTTGAAACCGTGATAAGAAAGAGGTTTTGCATGCAAAGAGCGCCTGGCTTTGCACCTGCTGTGATTAACTTTTAGTTGTTAGTGTTAGAGTTAATTATTGTAGCATGCTGGAGGGCAGGGACAATTTACTTGCCTGATCACACCTAATAAGATATATTTGCAGATGCCAGCATCTCCTGAACTTAATCAACAAACTATCAAGACAATCAATGCTGTTAGGCCCCCATGTCCTTGTGATATTTTTTTCCAAATAAGAAAGATAAAAATCCAAGGGCAGAGTGCTAAGGATGTAGGCAAGCTGCTCAGAAGGCCTTTGTTAGGGAACACGAGGCTTATCTCCCTCCCTGGATGACAAAGCCATTGTGCACTTAGACCAGTGCACCCTGAGGCCGGAATCAGTTGAGAGGAAAGTTCAATCCAGCTGACTCCAAGTGCAAGAAAACTAACATCTGAAAACTCCAACATTCTTGGAAACTGAGTTCTGCAAGGCTTCAAAAACGGCCTTGCCTATTTTATCTTGTGTTGGAAAAGATTGTTACCCCAAGGCACTGTATTCACCTCTTGCTACACAACCAATGAGTTTCTGATCCTTTATTTGATCATCACTGCTTGAAGCCAAGGAATAAATTTTTGAAAGATAGAAACTGGCTATAAAACAGCTTGGCAAATTCTACAAAAGAGCATACCTTAATTTCGACCCTATTTCTCTGTAGGCCCCAACATATTCTAAGGTGGTAGGATTGGCATCATGCATGGGCACACAAAAAAAGGGATGATGTTACCATGACCCACCTAGAGGGATCTTCTACAGGAAGTAGAGAGGTGCAGGTGATACAACAGCCAACCTGGGGCCATTGAATGCCTGTCTAAGCTAAAGACTTAGACAGACTTACATTGAAGACTGTCTAAGCTGACTTAGGATTCTCTCATAATTCTTCCACTTATAATAATGAAAGATGACCACCATTCAGCATTAATACCTATATCTCTACATAATACAGTCATTCATTCATTCATCCACCTGTTCATTACTTCAACATATATTCATTTGTTGAGCACGACTTTTTGCCAAGGACTGGGCTGAACATATCTCTAATTTTGCTAAATGTGAGCTGTACGATGTTGAGCTCTTAGCCATTTGCAAAAGGCCTATCTGGGGCAAAATCACTTTATGATAATGTTGGGGGTCTTTATGGACCCTCAAATTCCAAAAGGTACAGTAGTCCACCCTTTATCCATGGTTTCACGTTTTGGTGATTTCAGTTACCCATGGGGTAAACATGGTTCAAAAATATTTAGTAGACATTCTAGAAATATGTAATTCAAAAGTTTTAAATTGTACATTGTTCTGAGTAGCATGAGGGAATCTTGTACTGTCCTGCCCAGGACACAAATCATCCTTCTTCCCAGTGTATCCATGCTATATACACTACCCACCCATTAGTAGTCCTCTCTCAGTTGTCAAATTTTTATAGTGCTTATGTTCAAGTAGCCTTGCGTAATGACCTAATACTACATCACAATACCAACATCATTTACCTCATTTTATTTCAACCTTGTACTATTTCATATCAACAAAGAATGAATATAGTACAATAAAATGTTTTGAGAGAGACCATATTCACATAACTTTTATTGTAATGTAGTATTATAATTGTTCTATTATTAGTTGTTATTAATCTCTTACTGTACCTAATATATAAACTAAACTTTATCATAGGCATATATGTATAGGGAAACATAATAGAGAGAGGTTTTAGTGCTATCCACAGTTCAGGCATCCACTGGAGGTCTTGCAACATATTTCCATAGACAAAGGGGGACAACTCTATCAATACTCCAGAAGTAACACGTATCACTTCTTTTTACATTCCACTAGTGAAACCTAAGTATATAACTACATATAAACTGCAAGAGAAGCTAGGAAATACAGTCTCAATTCTGTGCCCAGCTAAGATTCAAGGGCTTGATTAACAAATGAAAGAAAAGGAAAACCAATATTAAGTGTATTTGTTTTTGTTAGATATTTGCTTTTTTGCTGCTGTGACCAAAACACCTGACAAGGACAAAAAAGAGGAGGAAAAGTTTATTTGAGGCTCACAGTTTCAGAGGTCTTAGCCCCTAGGTGGCCAAATCCATTGCTCTGAACCAGAGGTGAGGCAGAACAACATGGTGGAAGGGTGTGGCAAAGGAAAGCAGCTCAGGACATAGTTCTAGGAAGCAGAGAGAGCTTGGCTCCCCACCAGTGACTGACTTCCTCCTATCTACAGTTACCACCCAGTCAATCCATTCAAGCAAACTAATGTATTGATTATGTTACAACTCTCATAACTTTAACATTTCACCTCTAAATTTTCTTGCATTGCCTCACACATGAGCTTTTGGGGGACACCTCATATCTAAACCATAACACAAAAGATTTAGTGTCTTAATCTAATGAGTCAAGAAATGCAGGCATTTCCATAGAAGCTGGAGGGATAACAAGAAACCGAGAGCCATGCAAGCAGATTTCTCAGCTGGAAGCAAACCCTACTTCAAATTCATGAGAATTAGGTGCAGTTTCAGGATTCACAGGTGAACCATTTCAACATCACCATGCATGTAAACTTCAGAGAAGCAGCAGCTCTGTCCTGGTGAGGCATATGTAGACCATTTTAAAGTTTAAAAATAAGACATGCACTGCAGAATTATACCTTATTTACATTTTCTGATAGAACATTGCTTCATGGCAGTGAGGAAAAACTTTGCTTTATTACTCTTAGTTTCAGTGATTTGGAGTCTATGGTTAAACTGATAAAAGACAAAGATCATTCATGTATGTATTCTGGAGCTCACAAAATAAGTGGCCAAAAGAAGTAGTTAGCATTGGGTGCTTACATGCCATCTTAACAAGGGGCAGGATTTACGATCTAAAAAGGACAACAAATGGTAAGAAATGACAGAGAAACACATGGAAGAAAACAGCAGAAGGTAAGAGAAATGGCTAAAGTATCAATTTGATTGGGTGACCAAACAATGGGTTGAACATTATTGTGTCTGCGAGACAATAATGATGAGATTAGTATTTGAATTGTACCTTAGTCCATTTTCTGTTGCTCTAACAGAACACTTGATATTGGTAATTTATAAGGAAAAAAAAGGTTTATTCTGCTCACAGTTTCAAAGACTGACAAATACAAGATTGGGTAGTTGTATCTGGTGAGTGCCTTCTTGCTGGCATTTCTGAACTCTATTTAGAGTCCGAACACAATGTAGCATCACATGATGAAAGGAATGTATCCAAAAGACAGAGTCAAACTCACTTTTATAACAGACTCACTCTTGTAATAATTCATTAACCCATTAATCCACAATTGAATTAATCCATCCATGAGGACAGAGTCCCCATGACTTAATCATCTCTAAAAAGTTCCACCTGGTCCCACCTCTGAATACCTCACAGGAGGATTAAGCACCAGGATAAGTTTTGGTGGGGACATTCAAACCATAGGAAATTAGTAAACTGAGCAAAACAGACTGCCCCTTCCAATGTGATAGGACATTATGCAATCAGCTGAGAGTCTGGACAGAACAAAAAGGCAAAAAAAAAAAGGGAGGGGGCAGGATTTGCTCTCTGCCCAACTGCTTGAGCTGAACATTTGTCTCCTGCCCTGGACTATGACTTAGACCATCAGCTCCTCTAGTTCTCAGACCTTCACAGTGGACTAAAAACTACCACATTGTTCTCCTGGTTCTCAGATCTTTGAATCTAGACTGGAACTATACATTGGCTCTCAGGGGTCTCCAGCTCACCAATCCTGGAACTTCTCAGCCTCCATTATTATGTGAATCAATTCCTTACAATACACCATGAGGTTTATTTTAGTGGGGGCTATTTATGCATCTGGCGCTAACTTCCCGTCCTTGGTTAGAGGAGTCACTCTTTCCTCTTGGGACAGGAAGCCAGTGAAGGGGAGATTTTTGACAGCATGATTTTTGTTGGAAGGCTCTACTTTTAGGCAGAGAAAGGAGACCAGAAAAAGGCCCTTCCTGCATCTGTTGAGCTTCAAATTCCTTTAACTTAAAATAATCTCTATACTATAGTGGCAGATTCTGGCCTCCATGGGTGACACCCAAATTTCATGATCTCAATTATTTTGAAAGGAAAGAAAAAAAAATTGAAAGAAAGAAGGCAGAAGCTATGATAAAAGTATTTTTCAGGTGATGTACAAATTTTAGAAGAAAACATTTAATTACATTTATAATAAAAAAAAAACTCAGTGCATCATTTTAAACAATGTGTGGGAAAAAACTGAATTTACATTCCAAATTCAATTAGTGGCATTTCATGTCTTGTATGAGCCATTGCCTGCTTATCATGTGCCTACCCTGAATGTATTTCTTGGATAACTTGTACTAATATTTGTTTAGTAATGCACAAGTCCCCCAAAATTTGAGAAAGTGTTGAAGAAAAACTTGGAGAAGAGAGTAAAGCCAGGGAGAAAAGCCATGACCCCAGGAGAAGTACTTTACTGCATATAGTGCAGTCATTTGTAACTGCCACCTTAATAGGTGGGGATCAGGAAGGATTGTCTTAGGCATTTGACATCCTAACAGAAGTGTCTTTTTGTTACATATAGGTATTTTACTATGTTTTGGCTATGTTTTAGGAAATTGGTGAGGGATTTGGGGTTGAGATGTAACACATCGTAATTTTTCCTGTTTAAAATAATAGGAAATAGGTTCCATTTTGTGCAGAACATCTGATTTTTAGGAGTGGATTACTGATGTTAGGTGGAAGGTGCCTGTATTTTAGAAACTGGACAGGAAATGATATACTGTAGCTCTTCACTTACTCAGAAGCCCTCCAGCAAAAGTTTATTGCATGCTATAGCGGGCCTGGCATGGTGCCAAGTGCCATCCTCTCCAAAAAGCCCTGGTCCAGTGGGTGAAATAGAGTGAGAGCTGTGAAAGCGGGTGGCACACATGAAGCAGATTCTGATCCAGCTGCAGGAGCTAGGGACAGAGTAAGGGTTATTGCGTTGAGGGGGTGAGGAAAGTATGCCAGGCAGAGAGAACAGCCTACAGAAAATCCTAGAGACAGACAGACAGCAATTGAACCCAGGGACTGGCTGCTCCTCTGAGTCCCAACGGAGGAGTCAGGGCTTTCCACTTGTAACATCCCCAACTGACCCCATGAAAGAAGCCTAGGTTCCCTCCCAGAATCCCCGCCCACAGGCTTCCAATACCCATCTTCATCTTACTGCAAGGCCAAAACCATGAATGGGCTCTAAGACTTTGTTTCCTCCTCTACAAAATGGAATACTAAAGTTTCCTCATATGGAGTAATTGTGAGTATTGAGTGGGCTAAGATGTGTGTGGCTTTAGTCAGCACTCAGCTCATATTCAGTGCTATATAAAGGTTATTAGTATTAGCAAGAGGCTTGTAAATGTGTCACCATGAAGCCAGAGGGTCTTTGAGGTCAAGGTATTAATATCCAGGTACTTGTTCTCTTGTTTTTTCTCTCTCTCCCCACCCCCCATCTCTCCCTTCCTCCCTCCCTCCCTCTCTCCCTCCCTCCTTTCTTCCCTCCTCTCTCCTCTTCCAAATAAAGCAAATGTGTCATTTTGGGGGCACTCGTTGGTACACTGAAATTGCATCCTATATGCATTCCACTTCAATAAATTAAAGAATACCTAGCTGGCCAGAAGAGACTTAGAAAAAATAATTTAAATACTGCCTGCCTTCCCCAACATTCTCAGAAAACACAAGCCCCCAAATGAGCTCAAGCAGAGAGACAGAACCGGCACCGCAATCCAGTACTGCGACTTTCCCAGACTTCCTCTAAGTCTAAGCAGCTAGAAGCATACTATGCCCATAATTTATGGGATTTTCAAGTCTAATTTTGACTGCCTGCAATTTTCTCCCTCCCTGCAGACTTTAGAACCTAACACTCGCTAAAAAGGAGACACTCCAATACCTCTGTCAGTTTAGGACTGGGGAAATTCTAATTGGATTAGCAATCTTAAAGGCTGTCTGAGAACTGGTCTTTTACATTGAGCAATTTAAATCACCCCTAAGCTTAGCCTAAGAGTAGAATCAAAACCTCCCAGATGTGGAAAAAAATGAAAGAGGGGCCTGTGATTTAACACCCGAGCCACCACCCCCTTTGCCACCACCACCTCCAGGTGACAGCTGTTTCCTTCCTGCCTACAGTAGGGCTAAAAAGAGATCACCAATCTGAGACTTGTCACATGGAAGCACCGGCAGGGCAGGCACAGAGCTCCAGAGCTTGAAAAATAGATGTTCACAGCTCAAACCCACCAGCCCAACACCTCTCTCAGAGTTGGGGCAGGAACATTCGCCCCACTGGGTTTCATTTCAAAATCCAGCATAATCACTGAAAAAAGCAAGAGTGATTTGTCCTTTCAGCTATACACAATTTTCATCAGAATCTCTGGTGACTACAATCTCAGGAAGTCTTTTACTACCTTTCCTCATCCTCCCTATACGGATACATATTCTGGAGAAATGGTTTTTCTAACAGCCTGTGGATGTCTGCCTGTGTTTTGAGCATTGTCTGCATCCTGAGTCCAGTAGACAGGATTCTCTTTCCCTAGGCAAACATTTATAAGAGGGCTGTGATCTGCAAGCTCAGCGTGCGTCTGTCTCCCTTCTAACCCCTGCAATCTGATCGTCCCCATTGTCTCTCCACCACAATTAGACATTGCAAGACAAACACAATGATGTCACAGTATGCATAGATGTGTGCCCCTGATTCTCCACACGCAGTGCATAGAGGGTGTAATTACAGCTGCAAGGCAGCACCTTTGGGGAGAAGAGGAGATGGGGGAAAGATTTTTTTAAAATGTTCTCATTTTTATTTTTAGCTTGATGTTCACACCACACTACACCTTGACAAAGTGCACACACACACACAAATACTCATGTATGTACAGAGAGATAAATTGATTTTAGAGATCCTTGGTCTTTGATTTTATCCTTTTCAGCAAATGAACAATTAGCCTCAATAGTCAAATAAACATCAGAAGAAGAGATTTTTTTTCCTTCTGCTGCTGCTACTAAATACAGGAACAGAGATGAGCAAAACAGCATGAAACCTGATCCAGCTCATACAGAAGGACTCAAGAGAATAGGATCTTCCAGGTAGCTGCAGTGTGATTCCAAAGGCGAATCCCCCATGGCCCAGTAGGCACAGACAATCAATTTTCCACATTATTTATGTAAAAATCTGTCCTGTTGAATATTCGGGAGGTAGAAATGACATTTGAAAATGAGAATTGCCAACACACCTGCTTGTCCCCAAACGGTGAGACTCGGCAGAACGTTCCTATCAGTCCCCTCAATTTTTTCAGGAGCCAGTGGAAAAGGAGCTCAGCTGAGTGAGATCCCAAGATTCACAAGGCACAAACCTAATCCCATCCAGAGAAAAATTAGAAGAGAGTTAGAACCAGGATTTTTTAACCAGTGGGCAACATCCAGGCCTGAGGGCAATTCTAGCTAGACCAGGAATCGGTGAGATTGGAGGTAGAGAGACAGGCCTAATAAAGTGTGAGGTTGGGGGTCTGGGAGAAAACGACAGTCTGCCAAGCCAAAGCCCCCTGGGCCACATTTCCTGCCACGGCAGAGTACGTGTGTTTAGCAAGTGAAGAGAGCAGGATGAGCTGAGCTTCAGAAAGTAGGAGGCCAATGAGGCTCTATTTTACATGAATTCTACAGCGGTGGCTGACCTGCCCTTCCAATTTCCTGCAGGCTTCCAGAAGGAACTCTAGTTAAGCATAGAATGAGGCACCAGCAACAAACGACCCCACCTAAAACACTGCTCACCCCCAGCCCCTCCAACTTTGCAAGAGTGGAAATAGACTCATCGCCATCATCTAAAACCTGCCTCCTTGTTCTTGGGTTCACCTGCCTCTACTGCTCTTTCCTGGAGAGATGAGGCAGTCCACCTTCCCCTCTATTAGGGAGGGGCCCTCCCTGAGAGAGGTCAGGGAGAAGCCTGGGGGGAAGCAGGCTGAATAGGAGCTGCTTTATGTCTTTGGGGAAATGGAGAGGGAAGTTGTTTAGGCTTCTGCATTATCGTCCCAGCTTCCCAGGGCAGGAAAACAGATACAGTTTAGGCAAAGGACCTACCCGAGAAGAATGCAGTTGGCTGGAAAGAGTTCAGTACCTCTGAGAGGCAGGAAGATGTGCAAATCAGGGAGCCCCTTATGTCAAGGGAGCCCTAGCAGCCACGAAGTCCCAACATATAGCAACTGTATTTCTCTTGGGATGCTCAGAAATGGACAGCAGCACCAACAAGTGAGCAGGGCACTACCTGGGAGTCAAGATCCCTACTTCTCTTCCAAGAGTTGCCTCCGAAAGCTTCTCCTACCACTAACCTGGCCTTCAAAAAAAAAATTAAAAACAAAAGAGAAAGAAAAGAAAAGGCCCTACAGATGACCAAAAAATTAATAAGACACAATTGGGCCCTCAAGGACCAGGCAGTGAATGAAAAGGGTTTTTGAAACCATCCTGATCATGAGTCTGTCATTTATAAATTGTGAGGCTTTTAAGCAATTCACCTTGACCACATACCTTCTTATCTGTAAGATGGAGGTAAAAATAGTTTGCATTTCTGAACAGATTAGAGACAATGTATATAAAGTGTGTCTGCCCAGAGTATGGTAGACTGTGATCAGTGTGTCTCGGCACTATTAGCTGTGTAGAACCTCAGGACTGTCCACAGGTAACTGGGGAGTAAGGCAGTGATACCAGAACAGCACAGTAGGGCTGGAACCAGAGCAGAGCGGGCCCAATGCTGAAGGCCAAGGAGAACGTAAAAAGCCTCAGAGAGGAGCTGACTCCAGCTGCTTCCCTGAAATGCCACCACTGTCTGCCTCTGAAGTAGAAATTGGAACAAGCAATGACTTTCATTCAAGGCCAACGTCATAGGCGCGTGACCCATGCAGTCACACGGGGACTGAGTTTAGAAGAGCTGTGATTAGTTTAATCATCTTGGTCATCATCTTGAAATTCTGAAGAATTTTTAAACAAGGGGCCTGGCATATTCATTTTTAACTGGGCCCCAAAGATGTCATCCCTGGCCTTCCTCTCACTTACAGAGACTGGTAAGGCTCTTTTAATTACCTATTTCTTCAGAGTTGACTCTCTTCTGCTCAGTGGCTTCCTGAGCAGTCAGACCTAGATGCCCCTCTGAGTCTCCTGTCTGTGGCCACACTAAGCACAAGTGATTTCTCTTCTCAGCCTCCAAACTCACTAATCAACGTGACCCTCCCAGCTTCTCTGCAGTAACTGAGTGGGTTATAAAAGTGCACCAGCGCATCACTCCCAGTACACAGGGAAGATTTCCCTCCATGAAAATCATCCCTAGAATTCTAGAGTTCTAGACCATTCCTGCCATCAAACCAACACATCTTTCATTCAACCAATATTTATTAAGCACCTAATATGTACCTAGAACTCAGCCAGGCTAGAACAAACCCTTCCTGGCCATAGGCAAATCCCACCTGTAACTGAGAGATATTTGGCTAAAGGAACAAAAACTAAAAGAACAATGTCTTCCAGGACCTAAAGTGAGATCAATTTCAGGGCAATCTTGCCTGAAAAACTTTTGCTTGGAAGATAGAACAAATTCTGGAAGTATGGGTGAGTACAAGCAGGCAGGGCTGTGTCCTCTGGCTCTAGCAGCTGGTGCAGGGCAACTGAGTGAGACTCTGCAGACCTGCCATAGCTCCTGCCCACTATTCAAAAGTTCCCTGCTGCTCTGATGGTCATTACTGCTGAGTGGTCTGCATCCATGTGTACCATCTTCTGGGATGTCAGCACCAAGATATGCAGTAGGGGGTTGGATGTCTGCCACCTTTGGCCTGGACTCATCAAGAACTCTGGACTTTTGCAGGCACAGGAACATCTCAAAGGAAGTGGCCTGCAGAGTGGACAGACAATGGCAGAGGGCACAGCACTGAGACTCTGGTTCCTGTAACTAACTTCTCCTCTCTTCCTGAGCCCCACCCTTCTACGAGTAGCCAGAGACCCAGAGGACAGAAGGTCCTGTAGGTTGATCTATAGGATATGCCAAGGAAAGACTCCTCATTCTTCAGAGTCAGTGAACTGTAAGTCATAAACAGCAAGAGTAAAAATAGCCACATCCATCTCAGGAGAAGGAAAAATAGAAATATTAAGGAAAGGCCTAACCCTTCCAAATAAGCTTGAAGCCAGAGGCTCTTGGCATTTTTAAAAGTCCATATCATTTGTGACTGTGAAATCTCTCATCCTCTTTTAGAGTTGTATAAATTTTAAGTAAATTAAGTTCAATTAAATAAAAGGTGTAATAATGATCTAAGCATGTGCTTTTTCAGGGAGAGGCTCCAGGGATTAAACTCAGGGGCACTCAACCACTGAGCCACATCCTCAGCCCTGTTTTGTATTTTATTTAGAGACAGGGTCTCACTGAGTTGCTTAGCATCTCGCTTTTGCTGAGGCTGGCTTTGAACTCGCCATCCTCCTGCCTCAGCCTCCCAAGCCACTGAGATTATAGGCATGCACCACGGCACCTAGCTTAAGCATGTGCTTTTTGAGTAAAGATTATTACTTCTATTTGCCCCCCCAAATTTCTCTATAATGATTAGATGGATGAATGGATAAGTGGATGGAAGGACAAACAAACAAGACAAAGAGATGGCTAAATGGAGGTAAAGGATACCACATAATTATCTACTCTTCTTTAGGGCTCAAGTTAATTTTGTGCTATGACCTTGAGCCCCAAGGTAGCTATGCTTTGGGAGAAAATGAGAAGAGGACCATTCTGGGGAACAAGCAGTACCTCCAAAAGACAAGTGTTTTCCAACCTAGTTTTTCTACCTTTGGGGAGAACTATCCTTCCCAGACCAGAGTATTTCCACCTGGACAAAGTCCCCAACTTTGGACAAGCACAGTTTCTAGGCTTACAACAGGCCAGACTGTGACAAAAAAAAAATCACTCAGAAAACTGCTAACTTCCACATGTAAAACGACCAGTACTATGATCCTCTCATACTCCAGATAAAAGAAAGTGGCCAGTTCATAGCTCTCACTGACAGTCAAAAATATCTAGAAGAGCAAAAAGGAGTCTACACTTGCCTCCTGTGATCAACAATGGAATAAAGTAAGAATACTCCACCTGAAAAGGACACTTGGTAGGGGCAGAGTAAAGGTGGGAGCTGCTGCATAACTCTCTTTGGAATGGCAGCATGTTGGAAGTCACTGTAAATGTTTAGATCCAGAGAACAGAACTATGGTTAAAGGCTGGCATGTTTAATTTTGTACAGGAAAGAAGCTTCTAACACTTAAAATTGGCCCACAGTGGCCTGTTCAAGGCTATCATTGTTCAGAGGCCTCTGCGTAACTCTTTCCCATCAACAGAAAGACAAAAACTGTAGCTGCCTGATCACTGACCTGGGCTATTATGTGACACAGGCCTATGGTGAAAGGAAGATGGGGACACATGATTCAAGGTCACTATGGTTTGGATATGTTCCCCGAATTCTCATGTGTTGAGTGCTTGGTGCCCAGGGCAGCAAAGTTCAGAGGTGGGACTGGGGGGAAGTGAATGAATCGGGAAGGTTCTCACCTCCTCAGTGGATTATTCCATTCATAGTTAAATGGACTTTTGAGAGTGGTGGAAACTGTAGGTAGTGGGACATGGTTGGAGAAAGTAGGTCACTGGGGGTATGCCCTAGAAGTGTATTCCTATCCCTGGCCCCTCCTGTTGTCATGTTTGGGAGAAGATGGTGACCTGACTTGGAGTCCTATTAGAGATGCAGCAAGTACTTCCCAAATGTTCCCTCTCATTGATGGCAAATATCATTCAGTCACAAGAGTGTTGACTCTCTTGTTATATGACAAGGTGAAGTCAGAAGAAGAGAAAACAGTCAAGGTCTTGAGTACCAGCTCGAATGCCACATGTTCTGTAGGTTTGTAAGATTTTATAAGTGAAAGCAACTCATGGCTACTTGATCATATGATACAGTTCAGATAAGGGACAGAAAGGGAGTCATTGGATGGTTAGACTAGTCACTCTGGTTGGGCATGGTCACACAAACATGTAATCCCAGCTACTTAGAAGGCTTAGGCAGGAAGATAGCAAGTCCAAGACCAGCCCGCACATCTTAGCAAGATCCTGTCTCAAAATGAAAAATAAAAAGGTCTGGAGTTATAGCCCAATGGAAGTATGTCCATGGATTCAATCCCCAGTACCAGAAAAAAAAAAGTTTCACTCAAGGAATTATGCTGTAAGAATTTTAATTTCCAAGAAGATCCTTTGTTTTGCAGGGCTGTTTCTGCTATTAACTTTGAGGATCTAATTTATCTTCAATTTTTCCATGACGCAAGCCAGAACCAAAAATAATACAATCATATGCAACTAACATTTTCTAGATATAAATAATTTGGAACACAGCCTGCCTCCTGAATGACTTACAAATTGTTCTATGTGAAGGACATCATGTGAGACTTCAAATATCTGCCCAGGTGTTGACAAATACCCAGTCAGGCTGACATATGCAACTGGAAAGTCCACATTCCAGAAACTTGGCACCCTGAAAGGCCCACATGGTTCAGCAAGTCATGAACTTGTGTTCACAGAGTATATAACACTGGTAAAATCACTCCATAGTGCTCACCCCTGAAATTCTTCTGAGTCCTATTACCAGGGTGCTATGATTTGGAAAAGTGTCCCCAGTAGGTCCTCGGGTTAAAAGCTTGGTCCTCATGGTGGCACTATTGGGAGATGGTGGAATCTTCAAGAAATGGAAACTAGTTGAGGGGGGTCCTTAGGTCACTGGGGATGTGCCCTTGAAGGAGACTGTGGGTTCATGGCCTCTTCTTTTTCCTTTTTGTTTTTTTTTTTTCCTGGTTGATGAGGTGAGTGGTTTGGCTCCATTTGCTCCATCTGCCATTTCCACAGAGATCCAAAGCAATGGGACCACTGGATCATGGACAAGAACTTCCTAAACTATAAGCCAAAATAAACCTTTACTTTTATAACTTAATGATCTCAGGTATTCCATTAACACAAAGCTGACTGACACACAGGAGTAACCAAAGGAAGTATTAAAATCAGATTGGCTGACATCCTTAGCTTATATCAATTATATAGTAAGCTCCACAGAAACAGCCATTCCTATTCTTGTCACTAAAAAACTTCATCTGCTTGCAAAGCATAAATGAGACAAAGCAAAAAAAAAAACAAAACAGAAAAAAGAAAATATTGGGATGGGAAGGAAACTCAGAGTTCATCAACCCAGCTTCCTACCGTACTTCCTAGAGAAGTAAACCAAGTCCCTGCCTTAGGTCATGTTCCCTAAAAACAAAGGCTGAGGTGGGATTTGGGTACATGTAGTTTACTGAGGGAGTGCTCCTCAGGAAAAAAACTGAGGGAGTTAGTAGAGCAGTATAGGAAGAAGGACAGTGACAAGCTAGGATGTGACCTCAGGAAAATCTTGTCTTGTGCTAAATGGCTCTGGATGTAACGACCTGTGGTGGAGGAACTGCTGTCCTATCAGCAGTGGGTAATTCAGAGAAAGGAGTAGTGAGCCCTTAGCAGCCAGGGTTTGGGTTACTGGTCAGTGATGGGGATCTGGGCAGGGTTGCAGTGTCTGCTTCAGCCCCAGGGAAATGCCTGGTACAGGGAGACAGGTCATTGCAACCTACATTCTCTGAGACTTATTCAATCCTCCTTCCTTTATCCAAAGAAACTTCACCATGGATTTTTTGATTGTTTGTTCTTTGGGGTTTTTTCCAGGATTCAGAAGCTAATTTCATTTACTTTATTTCCCTAAGGATCAGATAAGTCAGTGAAGTGTTTCAATGTAGAGGAATCTGAAAGCACTTTCAACTCCATCTGGAATATCTAGAACTCTCTGATTAGCTGTCAGTGTGAACTTCTGATTGTAAATAAAGTATAATAACTATGAGACAGGTTATGGTACCTGCCTCACCCTAAGTCCTTAACCAGGAGACTGTCACACTCTCAGCTTCTTCCATGGATGGACGACTATTAGCCAGACTGACTGGATTTGGAGAAGACAAGTGACCCAAGAATAAGCAAGTCCTACCATCGCTATCTCCCTTTTTTATTTGGTTTATTTGTTTGGACTCTTATGCAAATAAATAAATAAATGGGATAAATAAAATTTCTCAGAAATACCATACAGTAAAGCAGTTATTAAGGGAAGCTGAAAGGTAAACACGCACACACACACATATGTGTGTACATATACATATAGAGAGAGGGAGAATATGCTAACAAGAAGCTAGGAAAAGTCACGTCAAAGCTGAAGTGATAAAGGAGCATACATCATGAGTAGTGGAGACTCTTGGTGGAGAAAAACTATTAAGTGGAGGATGAGGAATCTAAGTCACCAGAGTATGGAGCAGAAACTGAGAGAAGGGGTCTCTGAGTACATTAATGGCAGAGCTAAAAAAGAACTTATGAACTCTTCCTACTAAGGCAGACTTTTATAAGCCAGACCAAGGCTTTAGACGCTTGAGGAAGATGTTTGTCCATCTGATTGGAACAGATAATGAGATATTAACACAGCTGCAGGCAGGAGGAGGAGCTCCAGCCAGAAGCAGCTGGGGCTGACACTCAGTGGTGAGCACAGGAATTCCTACCAAGGATAGTGAGTGGAGATCCAGCCATGTGGCAGAGCTCTCCCCAGGGACATGGCAGAAGACTGCATGGTGATCTGAGACAGTATGACTGAAGTCACAGCATGGGACACAATGCCAGTACCAGGAAGCCTTGACAGGTGCCTAGTGCTAACCGGATAGAAGCCGGTGGGGGTGGGGAGTGATGGCAGAAGGGAAGAGGAACCTACCAGAACTCCAGGTCCCAGCAGAACTCACAGCAAGATGCCTTTCATGAGGATCTCTTCTTAGTGAGGACTTCTTGTGTCCCTTTTCACTGACTGGTCTCAGAATGAGAAGCAGCTTGAATCTGTAGGTGGCCTGGTGACATCTAGGATTAGGAAAGGTAGAAGAGGCTGAGGTGACCAATGGACCCTGAGTTCAGAGGCCAGGTCTATGCAATAGTCAGGGACAAGAGATCTATTTAGGGATCTAAGCTTTGCAGACCTTGGAAAATGCTGAATGGAAGCTTATGCCTGATTCTCCAGAGGGCCCAGGCAGTTCCTTTTGTTATCCAAGCCTATGTTTGCTGAATATGCAAATATTCAGCAAGTATGGATCTTAAAAATTTATTAAAAAGACCAGAGCTCCTATGGGGAAAATGCACTATTAATCTTGAAAGTTCTCTTCCACACTACATTTATGGCCACTCCTCTCCAACAAAACATGATACTATGGTTTTGTTTATTTTAGCCTATTACAGTTTTGCTGAAACCCCAAATCCTTATACCAAATATATTCTTCAATGTCAAAAGGGCATGCAAAGAAATGTTTCCTAATGAAAGATTTATCTTTTATCTGACAGTGATGATTTAGCCAGTGCTGATCTCTTCATCCTCTTTTCCATTTAAAAAAAAATAATAAAAAGTTGAACAAAATTACCTTTCTTGGAATAACAGCCCCTTTAAAAACCTGACTGCTTTGTCATTACCTCTGTAATCTCCCTTGGAGATTATGGGCTATTCATTTTCTCCCTGACTCCAATTTGCCTTTTGATATTTTTCTTTGGTCTGTTCAAACAGTCCCCCGATTGCCCAGCTCATCAGAGCGAGGCCTTAGCAAGAACCGGAGCCCCCTGGCACGGCACGTCACCCTGCGCTCTGCTGGTTCAGCCCCTCTGCGCACTGTGGACGAGCTTTGAAATGGTCTAAGCTCTTCTCGTTAAAGCTTTCTCTACCTCTTATCCCCGTGATATCTTTTATCTACATATCATGTCAGAGGCTGCAGCTTCATGGTCCTTTAAAAAGAGGGAATCTACTGAGCCTTTACGGAAAAAAAAAAAAAAAAAAAAGGAAAATCTGAGAAAAGAAATGGCTGGAAATATTAGTAATTACATGTGGCCACTCGAGGGGCCATGAAGAGCTGGGAAAAGGGGTCCTTGCATAAGGCCTGGCTGAAGGGGAAGGGAGCCCAGAATTCAGCCCACATGTGACCATGTGTGCCTGGAGAGAGTACTTTTTTCCTAGTTGGCACCAAAGTGCCATCTGGATTGGCAGCAGCCCTGGGTTCTTTTTTTTTTTTTTTTAATATTATTTTAGTTGTAGATGGACACAATAGCTTTATTTATGTATTTTTACATGGTGCTGAGGATCAAACCCAGTGCCTCACACTTGCAAGGCAAGTGATCTACCACTGAGCTGCAGCTACACCCCCAGCCGCAGCCCTGGGTTCTTAGCAGGCAGTTTCTTCAGGACTTTGAGTTGAGCCAATGATGAATATTTTCTTGCTGCTATTTCTGATATGTCCAGTTGTTGTGGTTGTCTTCCGTGTGGTTTCATCTCTGTGGCCCCTGTGGCAAGCTTGGCATTGCATAGCCAAGCTCTGGAGGAAGCATGGCACAGACTAGACAGCCTGCACACCTCCCTCTGTCTCTCACTTACCCAGCTCCTCCAAAAGAAATTTCTTTCTGTGTTTAATCAGTAGTGTGGCTCCAAGCGAACTTAGCCCTTACTGGATTTTGAATGCACAACAACATCCCAACTCATTAGGGACAAGAAAGCTGAGCCATCAAGCATGGCTCGCACTCGGGGAGAGGGGTGTGTACTGCAGCGGGGTCCAGGAGCCACACACCTGCTGAGTTGGCTTTTTCTTTTCTTTTGAGCTTTATTGATCTCAGGAAGAACTGAAAGCCTGTTGAAAATGTGTGGAAATCAGCTCTACATTCTAATTTATGTATTATTTATGGACTTATACTCAGACCCCAGCAATAAAGAAAAATGAATGAGAGCCATAGGATTGTCACTATATTCGATCCTAGCATTCAGAGCACCTCACACAGGGACTATGAAGTCTTATGAGGGGACTGGGATGCAGGAAGCAAGGTGGAATTTGAAGTCCAGCAGCCTGGGTTTGGATCCCTCCCCTACCATGAGACTGTAAAAGCAGGTCAAGTTGCTGTTCCCGTCTAGGCTGCAATTCCCTTGCCTCTAAAATGGACAGGAGCTTCTATTCTCAGGGTCACCAAGAGAATTAAATAGGAAAACAAATGCCTGTTGCAGGAATCCTGTGGACATGTGTCCACCTCCGAGATTTCTTGTCACAGAAGGGTTATCTTTTCTAACCAAAGGCCCAGTAGGAAGAGGGCATGGTACAACACTCAACTCTGCCATCTTTAGGAAGACACAGAGCCAAGGCCTGCTGCCCCAAGTCCAGGCACAGGCTCACTAGCTTCTGCAGACACACTCTCTTCTAAACAATAATTTAAAAACTGGCTCCATCACCATCTTCCCTAACACAGTAAATCCACTACTTTTCTAATTACCACAGCCCCACAGGAATGGCCAGCCTGCCTACCACACTCAGCAAGTAGAGTCCTCTTCTCTGAACAGTCCACTCCCATCCCAGCTTCTTGGGCCACCCAAGTGGCTGTTGGGATCTGATTGTCCACAGCTGAGATGGCCCATCTATCCCATGCTGGTCCTATACCCCTGGTCCTCTGAGAGAGGATGGTGGACTTCAGTGTCCAGCTCAAGGAAGGTTGCCCTCCCCTAGTTGGGCTTCAGGGATGGCAATCCTTAGCTGATGTTCTCTCTCTCCCTCTCCTCTAGTCACTCCCACTCTGGATGTCAGCTCTCCTGTCCCCCTTCCCACCTCCCTACATCACCTCGTCCTCTCTCCCCATCCCTTCCCATGCCTATCTCATCTTCTATCCTCCCCACCCCCACCCCAAAAGGACAAAGCTTCTTCCTTGGCTTTACCACTGATTTCATCTCTAATGCAAAACACAAGTTGTCATTGGTGAGACCTTTTACTGCAAATATAACATTTATTGATATCACATCATATGTAACAAATACTGTGCTCCATACTTGACATCCGTTATCTCATTTAATTCTCACCAGTACGCTGTACTGGTATTATAATCCCCATTTTACAAATGAGAAACTGAGACTCTAAAAGGCTGAACAACTCACCACAGGCCACCTGGCTCATAGGTAGCCAAGTATGAATTTGAACACTGACCAATATTCCACTACTCCTTAGAGCCCCATTCCCTTGTCAATCATTCCACACTACTGTTCTACAGGTTTGACTAGCACTTATTATGCCAGGAATTCTTATTAATTCTTAATACTTGTCATAAGATAACTCAGATAACCCATGAGGTAGGTACTGTTATCTGAATTTCACAGATAGAAAAACTGAAACTTATGAGTTTAAGTAACCTTCCCAAGGTCCCATAACTGGTGAGTGGTCAGGAATACACACCCAGGTAGCCTGAGGCCCTTTACACTATATGGAGCCAAGCTCCCTCCAGAAGGGAATTCCCTTCCTCCCAGAATCCTACTCTAAGCAGAGGGCTGGTGTCATCCATGGGGTTGAATAGGACTATTGCATCTACATCATCTGAAAATGATGTTTCTTAACATGCTGTGTTAGTCAGCTTTTCATCACTGTGACAAATAGCTGAGAAAAACAACTTTAGAGGAAGAAAGATTTATTTTGGCTCATGGTTTCAGAGGTTTTAGTCCATGGCTGGCTCCAAGACAGAAACGTCATGGTGGCAAGGCATGGCGGAGGACAGCTGCTCAACTCATAGCAGCTGCAAAGCAGAGAGAGCAAGGAAGGGGCCAGGGGCACCATACCCATTCCAGGACATACCCCAGCCAGGCCCATGCTGTCTCCCGTCTACAGCTTTTACTACCTCCCAATAGTATTATCAAATTAGGAAATAATAGATGAATCCACTTATGAGGCTAGAACCTTCACGATCCAGTCACTTCACCAAATCTCCACTTCTACACATTTCTGCATGGGGACCAAGCCTTCAACATCAGTCTTTGGGGGACACATAACATTCAAACCATAACATGTGCCCTGTTCAAGAAGATGGAGGCTGTGGGACCCAGACCACCTGCTGTGTGTGACATTCTTAAGGCCCTGCCACAAATGCACAAATGCCTCCTGCAGCTTGGACTACCAAAATATCCATATCACAGCTTAAAGATTCACCTTTTCAAATCTATAGATTTTTTTGGACTGAGAGTCATCTATTAAAATGCATATGATGCCACTTCAGCAGAGGTGACCACATGTCATACATCCTTTTTTCCACTGTTCTTTCAGCTACCCCAGGTTCCTGAGAGTTGGGATAAGTAGCCCAACACCAGGAACCAAGGGCAGCATAAGGGCTGGCTTCTGACCCACAGCTGATGTGCTAAGGTCAGTAATTTTTCCCCAAGGAGTAGAATGTGGGCTGGGACTACAAGGAATCCCCTTCCAGACTTCAAAGGAACATTTCCTCTCGAGGCAGCCCATGCACAGAGCCTATCTATCCTTCTCAGCTTCACTTCTATGTAACAAGTGACAGAGAACTTGTTACTTGGAACCCAGTGACAGAGAAAGGCTTCTTTCCTGATCTTGGAAACACGCTCAGTTGACACATAGGGGACAGCTAGAAGAGCCACAAGAAGAATTCTGACCCTGGGATGAATGGAAGGAGCATTGGTGAATCACAGTTATCCATGCTGTGGAAGAACTGTGGAAGGTCCTGCACTGTCTCCCATGTTCTTCTGCAAGCCTGAGCTCTAGTTGCCTTCAGCGGTACCTGGTCCTCACTCACCCTCTTCTCACTCCCTCCCATCTCTCTGATCCTCTACAGGTGGTTCCTTGGTGATCTGCTGAATAAACTAGTGAATTCAGATCCTTATTTTGAGGTCTGCCTTGCAGAGCATGACTCTGAATATTATATTTTCCTCTGAATTTTCCCTCTGTTTTGTATTTGCTGTCTTGACGGGTTTGGAACTGATTGGCCAAATTCCTTCTTAAATGTCATCCCTGGCTCTGTACTTCATATGGATGCCTCACAATCCTGTGAGACACAGGAGAACACATAGAAGTAGCCTAAGGAGACACCTGGGTAAAGAAACAAAGATAAGACAGAGCTCTTGTCCAAGACACACTGACTATCATCTTTAAAATGAGCTTAACCTGGGGTGGAGGAATGTAGCTCAGTGGTAGAGCAATTGCCTAGTATGCAGAAACAAGGCTACGGGTTCAATTCCCAGCATCAGGCTCATGCAGAAAGAAAGACTCCTTTAAAATGAGCTTAACCTGAATGATTTCTATCAAGTCCTATATTGGCTCCTGGTAACAATGCAACAAATGGTCACTGAGCTCGAACCCATGTCGAATTCTCTGCTAGAGATGGTGGGTGATACAAAGCACAGCATACCTCCCCCTAGATATAGTAAGTGAATAGAGGAAATAAAAGCTGTTTGCCTAATAATAACTCTTAAAGGAAGGCAGCATGTAATAAATACCAAACGGACACTGTGATTTTAAATTCCAAACAATAGTGAAATAAGTTTAATTTCCAGATATGCCATTGAAAAATTCCAAAAAGATTTTACTTTCTCTGAAACTGCAAAGTGAATATCCTTCCATAACAGAAGTCCCTGGTGAGTTCTGCACTGCTTGGGGAAGCAGCAGTAATCAGATCCTTATTCTCAGATATTCATGATTGTCTGGAATGGACTTTTCTCAGAGGCAACCAAAAGCTCTTCACCAACCTGACAAGATATCTGACCTCAGAATCCCCGGCAGTGATGTTAGTTCTTTGCATGAAGCATATATTAGTTGCTCAGAGGCCCCCTACACAAGCATACTTCTAGGATTTGACCTAGTTCTAGAGGTTAGCACCAATCATTCAGAACAATCAAGTCTCAGCACTAGAATGATCCTAGGTGTTCCTGCCTTATCACATTCCATTGGTAGCCATCGGGATTGACCACTTCCTGCAACCTAAAGTTCATTCCTTTTGGCATCTCATTTCTTGGGAGCATATCTAAGTGGCAGAATATTTTTTTGTCCAGTAGTGCAGCCTCTATTGGAGTCATGGACAAAGGATGAATACACTTCTACAAAGAGAAATGAAGGCTGCCATAACCCCTGGGAAGGCAAGGGACTCAGCCCAGGTACATGAAGGTGAAGGATGCACACTCCCCTGGGCACAGGGCAGCCATGGAAAGGAGCTGTGTGAGGGGTGTTCCTCAATGTTCCCAGGAAGGCATGCAATGTTCTTCAATAAGGTTCTATAGTCCCAAATGACTTGAAAACATTTGAAGCCTAGACATCCTGAGATGAGCAAAACTATAATCACGTCAAGGTACACTGGGCAGGAACCTCAGGAGGAGCAGATCAAGAAGAGGAACAGGAGAGAATCACAAAAGTGGTCTTAGACTTTCAGAGAAAGACGGCTGTCCAGGAGGGTTGGAATTCCCAGGAGAAAGCAGTTGGGTGTTCAGAGTCAAACATAAGCTTATAAGCACTTATTAAGCACTACTGTGAGCTTAACTGTTAAAATACCTGGTACTTGTTCTCAAGGTGCTCAGTCTATGTGCCTTTCACCCAACTCTTTGATTGTCTCCAGGCTATTGCCCTTAAGTTGATCCAAAGCTTCAAACTATGTTTTTCTTGTTTTAGGACTTCCTTTTTTAAAATAATGCAAAGAATAATATTTATAAGTTCCACACTCCCACCATGCAGAATGATTTTATCTGATGTATCTTTGTGAGCCTCCTTCACCTCTTCACTCTCACCCCTCAACCTTCGCTCTCAGTAAATCCTTACCATGATTTTAGTGCATTATCTTTCAGCCCGTTTTTGCCTACAGTTTTACACTCATAATCCTCTCTCCTACTTCTGGATTAAATTTTTCACTTTCTATTCCTTCAGTAGCTAATCTTTGGATTTTAAAGTAGCTTCTTAACTTTGTATTCTTGCGACCAAGTCTAAAGCTCTTTGGAATCTCTATCTACCTCCCAAGCCTTAGCTGACATTAACTTCCTTTCCCCACTAACCAGTCCTAAGCCTTTATCTCATGACCAGAAGTTTATTTATACTTGGCTTTTAAACATACACATTATTGTTCACTTCTTGAATCCCATACCTTTCTTCCAGGTTTGTTTTATTTCTGCTTTAGCATATTTGATTATTTTTTTCTGTATCTGAGTGATAAACTCTACAAGTTCTTTCAGTCTAAAAATGTCCTTAGTTTTTCCTTTTAAAATATCATTTGGTGTTATATGGTCTATGAATGGCTTTACATTATTTCAGCAAATATAGCATCACATACATCCACTGACATAAGCTAGGTATTATCTATTGTCTGGTTAAGATTAGAAGCACACTTGTCAATAATAAACCCTTGAAGGGTGGTTAATTAGAATTTGAAAGACCTCATTCAAGACTCCACCCTGCAGAGGCAACTTCTGCGGAGCCCTGTAAATACTGCTAAAATTACATAGAGAAGCATCATTAACATAATGATATAGAAATATCATTTCATTGTTGAAATAATTGGTGGTCAGGGGCTGGGGTTATGGCGCAGTGGTAGCGTGCTCGCCTAACACGCGGGAGGCACTGGTTCGATCCTCAGCACCACATAAAAATAAAATAAAGCTATTGTGTCCACCTACAACTAAAAAATAAATATTTAAAAAAAAAAAAGAAATAATTGGTGGTCAAACTATGTGGAGTGGTAGGAAATGTCATAGAGGCATCTGCTCTGCTTCTGCATGAACAGAATATCTAGAGAGGCCAGCCCCAAGGCTTCAGTCCCTGCAGAACAATGGGTTCCCTTTGACCTATGTTCCACCACTTACTAGAAGACTGTCACTAGCTCCAACAGAAAGGTCAACTGACCCTGCTTCTGGAATATTGTCACATCTGCTTCTAGAGAGTATTTTATGCAAAGGCATTGGCAGAAATCGCTAATCGATAGAGAACTAGAATTTCATTGACCTTATAAAATCAAATATGACTGTTATTTGTGCCTGCTAACAAAAACAAAACAAAACAACAAAACAAAAACTGAGTGAGGAGGAATTCTGTTTGAGACTTGGTTTCATTGTCATGTCCTGCCTAATGGCAAGATTGTGCAGAAGGGACTCTCAACTAATCACTGGAGGCCACCAAAACTTCCCAAAAGAATAAAGCAATATTTAAATGGACTTATATTACTTTTTATCAGCTGGATATGAAATTCTGGTTTCAGAGTGTTTCAGAATAGCATCCACTGTCTTCTGGCATCTACTGATGAGAGAAGTCTGCTGCTGGTTTGATTGCTGGTGCCTTGTAGTTACCCTGGAGGATTTTAGGATTTTATATTCTGCCATTCCACCACCATAGGACCCACCAAAATATTTTTTTTTCTTTTTCAGTTCTTGGCATTCTGATGTTTTATTTGTAGAGCTTGATGTCTCCATATTTATAAAATACTCAGTCATAACTTCTTTAAGTCTTGGATTTCCATTATTATCTCCATCTTTTGCTTATACAATTCCTGTTAGATATACATTGGAATTTCTCATCCTATCCTCCACACCTCCCAATTTCCATTGTATTTCTATTTCCTGATCTCTCTGTACTACATATGGAAAACTGCCAGTTCTGTCTTCCAAATCATTAATTTTCTTCCTATCTGTGTCTAAATCATACTATAGACCATCTATAGAACTTTTATTCCCATGACTATTCCTCATTTTTCAGATTTCTACTTGGTTCTTTTTAATTTGACTACATTTTTTTTTTACTTTTCTGGTATTTCTATGTGATTCAGGTAAGGATAGAATCTCTTGCAATGTGTTCAATCTGACCTTTTGACTTAGAAGTTGTCAACTTAATTCTTCAGTCTAACTGAGAATTGGAATCAAGACAGTGTGGTTTTAAGACATGATAGTAGAAGCATGAGGGAGGTACCAAGAATCTATTTATTGTTAGAAAAGCCAGAACCAAGAGAGGGACAATAGCAAAGCAGGAATCTGAGAGATTTCATATGCATGGAGAAACCACTTCACAGCTAATTTACAACACTCTCTAATCATAGGTTTTCAATATCATGGGTTGAGCTTGGCCTTATAACTCCAAACCCCTCAGGAAAAAAAAACATACCAAAAAGCAGAGGTGTTTGATCCTGTGCAAGACAGTTATTAAGGGACCATTTGATGCAAATAAATCAGCAAACACTAAGCAGCTGGAAACCTGAAAGCAGGACAAGCTTGGAGAGACTCAGAGACCAGCTGTCAGGGAAACTGCTAATTGGAAATAGACAATCCTGGGGTTCTTAAGAAGACCTGTGACATCATGCTGCTACTTCATTTTTCTTTCTTTTGCTGCTTTGAGATGGAATTGAGGCAAGAATAACGGACCTTTGAGTTGGTCAGAAATGCCAGAAAGGTTAAATGGGGCTGACCTGCTCAGTAGCCAATAGCCTATAAAGAAAAAAGTCTATGGTCTGATGGAGACAGGGAGAGCTACAAGGCTAGAAGCTTTGCAACTGTAAGAACAAAAGAACAAAAACGAAACCCACCATAAATACTAAGATTCACTAATATCCTCAGGACAAACAGGTTAATACTAATTGAAAACAGTTAAACCTTAATGCTTGCTCTTACCAAAACCCCCTGGAACAATTGCTATAATGCAGATTCTGGGCTTCCACCCAAGAGTATTCACCTTAGAATGTGTTTCAGGAATCTGCATGCTAACAGTGTCTAGATTATTCTGATATGAATGGTGAAAAGAATGCACCTGCAGAAATGCTGGATTAAATTGTGGTGCTAACTACATCTAGGTGATAGTGAGTGTTTTAGTTTAGTTCTAAACTGTGCTGTAGTTTTAAAAAAAAAATAATTACTGGGGCTGAGGTTGTGGCTCAGTGGTAGAGTGCTTGCCTACCACATGTGAGGCACTGAGTTCGATCCTCAGCACCACATAAAAATAAATAAAATAAAGATATTGTGTCCATCTACAACTAAAAAAATCTATATAAAAATAATAATAATTACTGACTAGTAGAAGTTGGCACTTTAGATATTTGGATCAAATTTCTTTCACAGAAACCAAATAATAGAATAGAAATTCTTGGGTACCTATGCCTGTGAGAAGGACATCCCATAAGTGACTCACCAGTGCTTCCCAACACTGCATTTGGTCATCTGGGGCACTGATTAAAAATCTCAGTGCTGGGCTCCACCCCAAACCAATTAAATTGGAACATCTGGAGGTGGAGCCCTGGTATCAGCAATTTTTTAACGCTCACCAAGCAATTCTCCTGTGCAGCCAAGGTCAAGAACCACTGGCTCTAATGAGAACTGAGGGGCTAGTCTTGCAAAACCAACCCTGGAAATCGAAGGCAAACATTGCTGCTTCTTTCTCAAATGGTATTCAGGCTGGACCTGAGAAATAATTAAGCATCTGGTGAAAAGACCAGAATTTCAGAAAATACCTGAAAATCAAGCTCCTTTAGAATTCACAAACATGAACTTTGCAGGTAAGACCTTTTTCAGAAATAACCTCAGACAGGTGCCTTTAGTTCCACCAGGCATGGCTGATAAGTAGGTAATTCACAGTCAAATATTGGCTGTGGTAGAAAATTAGCCCACTCGTCAACATTGATTAAGCAGTATTTTTTAAAGTCTCTATTCATCAGGAAAGGGATCCCACTCAACAGATTAACAGATTATTTTAGTGATTAGCTAGTAGTTTTCATAAGGTGGGCAAAATGCTTTAGAGATGTAGTTCAGTGAAGCGTAGCTCCTGATATTGACAGATGTCTCCTAGTATCGCCACACCCCACATGCCTGACCCTCAGAGTCCCAAGAAGGCAGTAACCTTATCCTGACCTGGTATTGTCCCCATTGCCCCAGTCTACTGCCCCACCTCTTCTTACACCCCAAGGAGAGGATACATTCTGGGTTGGACTTGACAACAATATTCAAATGTTCTTTCTCGTGTTTTCTCTTCTAACACCATATCTTGAACGCTTTTTCTTCTCAAAGGTTGCTAAAGTATTTTTACAGGCTTCCTCTACACTCCCCACCTTTTTTTACATCTCTTAAATAACCATTTCAGCCAGCCATGCTAACCACCCAGAGGATGGTGTGCCTTGGGTAGATCCCTGGGGAAGATAGGTAGTTGGCAGAAGAGGGACCAGGGATGCCTCTGCTCTTCCCCTGAACATTTCAGCACCAGTTCTTTGTTCCCTTTGCAGCTTTGTGGAAGCAGCCTGAAGAGAAGGTCCATTTCTTGTAGCCCCTTAACAATTGCATGGCAGGAAAGCAGCTGGGTGTCGCGGGGAAGGGAAGTGCTAAGAGCCCAGCAACCTGGAGGTGCAAGTGTTATTATATCACCACCATTTATAGCTGGGAGACGTTGGGAAGCCACTTAACCTGTCTGAGTTCTATTCCTCTTCCACAGAATGGAAACAGAAACATCCATCCTGCCTTCTCATAATGGATGGTTGTGAGAACAAAATGAGGGGATAGATGTGAAAGGGCTTTGTAAGTGTAAATCCTGATAAAACTCCCAAGTTTGATCATTGGACTGTGGGATCCATACACTCCTCAGTTCCATTCTTCATGACAGAGAAAGCTGTCGACATCAAATGCAGGGTCCCCCTGGGGACACACGACAAGTTCTCCTTCCTACTGTCTGAATTACTGATGGGGATAGATATTCCCAAGGCGTAGAAAATTCTGCTGGCCTTAGTCCCCTGAGAGCTGTCATAGAAAATATGACAAGGAAGCCTGGAGAAAGATAAAGGGATTAAGGAGCTTCAAAGAAAGGAGTTTTGTTCTAGCAATGACCTTCCCCACAGAGGTCTCTAACCCAGTACCAACTTTCTACACCCCCACCAGGATTTATATGGTGGCCCTGTCTGATGGCCCTAGATGGCCAAAGTGACCTCTATGAAGGGATCAGTGTCTGAGGAGATTAAGGGCAAGGAGATCAAGCTTCCATTTGCCACTGCATTGGGTCAGCCAAAACAAGTTATTTATCCAGCATAAAAAATAAAAAATGACTTTTAAAAAAACGGAGTCATGCACACCTTTGCCACGATATGTCACTAGCAAATGAAATCTGAATTCACTTGCCACATAAGGAGGGGCTGGGGGAGTCATCCCTAGCCAAAGAATAGCTGGCTTAAGTCAAACAGGATAAAGCTGTGTTCCTAGGAGTGAATGTCATATGAAACGCAAGAGATTCAATGTGGAAAATGTACATGGTACAAATACCGTTTAAAATATTAATAGATGGAGGGGCAGCGGCTACTCGATCCTCCAAGTCAGTTGCTCTAAGAAGCTTGATATTTAGTGACATCTAGTGGTGTCAGATAGGAAAGCCTTCGTGAGTGTTTTTAGGGCAGCAATGGATTCACCAAACTTGCTTATTGGTCAGAGTACAGGTTCTGGCAATCCTTGTCTTCACTGGCCCATTCCTGATAGACCAACACTTGAGAAATCATGCCCAGCGGCAGAATATGTTAACAGCAAAAACAGAAGAAAAGAGACCATCCTCGGGTCTATTTTATTCTTTTTCTTTTTCATTTTTGTTTAACTCGGTGCTTACCATAAACCCACTTCTTAAAGACACAGTAGATGACTTCGTTGCAGGAATATCTCATTTGTGGGCCAATAATCTAAGACATATTGCCTGGCACAGGCCTCGCAGAGTAGGCAGTATGTTGAAGAGAGAAGAACCACCTCCTTCAAGGAATGAACAGCAAATTTCCTTTTGAAATAACAAGACTTTTTAAAATGCCTTTTTATCCAAGAATAGTAACTATTCTTTCTTTACCCAATGAACTCACTGTTTTTTGACATTACATCATCTCCACCTGGCTAACATAAACGCCACCTTACTGAGCCAGCGTACTCAATGACAGCGAGGCTTCACCTGAGCAAGGATTATCTTTCCAACATATCCTGCAAAGCTCAGAGTGCTTCAGTGGCCACAAGCTTCTGTTTTGAGACACCCTTTCCTGTGGAACCTTTTTTAAAATGAAATAACTAAATAAAATACATTTATTAGATTTTTAAATGGGAAGGGAAAAAGCACAGCCTTCATTTTCTTTTGTTGTTGTTGTTGTTGACCATAGTAATAACATATGGGGTTCTGTTCTTTTTTAATTGGTGCATTATAATTATACATGATGGTGAGATTTGTCATTCCATATTTGCACATGCACCAATATAATTTGGTCAGTTTCATTCCCCAGTTCCTCCTCTTTCCCTCCCCTCATCCCTCCCCTGGTCCACTCCTCTCCTCTACCGGTCTCCGGTGAGGCCCTTGTTATGGGGAAGCTAGTTAAGAGCCATAGCAGGATAATGCTCAGGTGGAACTTGCCTGAGTATGGAAAAACAGCCATGGCTTTACTTCCCATTCTCATCCCTTTTTCAAGAATTCTTTTGGGATTTTGCAAAAGCATTTGTTCAACAAACTGTTTAAGACAAAGATTGGTAAAGAGAAATGAAGTATCTATGAGATTTCTTGTCTTAGCCATTTCATTTACCAGATGAGGAGGCTTTTGAGCCCAAACTAGAAGTGTGATTTGAACTTGAATAAGCTTCAAATCCTAGATCAATTGCTACAAGAAACTACCCTCAGAGGACACTTTTCCCTCCCTCCACCTCACCCATCCAGGCTGATTTGGCTTCTCAGGAGAGCCCTCTAGTGTTCAGGAGCAATATCTGCACCAAGTGGCGCTCACTGCTGTAGATGTGGGCTAAGCTATACCCCAGGCAGACCTGGAATGCTCTGGTGTCCTGTCAATAGGGAATTGGGGCTTGGAGTGGGAAGAAGGGGACATAGCTGGAGGCTGGGAGATCCTGTAGTCAAAGCACACCTCAACATCAAGGCCAATAGCCTCCTGGGAGTTCACAGATGGGCAGCCTTCAGCACCACGGACCCCAAGAAAGACAGAGGAGGTCATGCTTCATGGTCAGTGAACATTTTCCTCCCAAAGCTTGGCTCCATAGCTCTACTGCTGTTAAGAACAGTGCCCTGGAGAACCCGCCAGCTCCTTGCGCGAAACATTTGCACAACAGGCTCTGTGCTTTCATTCAGTCCTCTCTGAAAGCTTCCTCCTAGAATGACCTTCCTGACCTTCTATTTCAATTATCCCCCCTGCCCTGCTCACCATCAGAACCCTTTGCTCATCTCCAGATGGGCAGCCCTGGCTGCAACTGACTGGAAGGACCACCGAGATGTGCTGCGAGCCTCTCATCCTCCTCATGTCCAAAACTGAACTTGTCTTCCCTCAAACCTGCTCCTCCTCCTGCTGGGCTCCCCACGTCAATTCATGACATGGTCACCACCCGGACACTCCCAGCATCCACGCTAAGCTCATTACATCTCCAGCCTCTGTCTCACCTCCTTGCTTCCAGGCAGTCGCCACACCCTGCCGGTTCCTTCTAAACCTCTGCCTACTCCAGTCCCTCCATCCTGGCCTCAGTTCAGGCTCTCATTCCTATTATTTCTCACCTGGCTGTGGAAGTAACCCCCTTGCCTCCTCCAGTTTATTCTGAACACAAAACCACAACAGGATTTTTACACCTGCCCCATGATCCTCCTACCTGCTACAATCTCGTGCCCTCATATACAGGATGAAGTCCGGGTGTCCCCATAACCTGGATCCTGGGGCTCATCTCTCACCGTCCCCAAGTGCTCACCATGTGTCATGCACACGCAGGGAGTCAGACTTCTTGGAACTTTCCACCCTCTTCTGTGCCTCTGTGTCCTTGCACATGCTCTTCCAGGTGGCTGTGTGTCCTCCCACATCTCCGCAGGTACCTACTCTCCCCGCCTTAGCCTCCTTCCTCATATATTTCATTGATTCTTCCTCTAAGTTTTTATAAAACTTTGCTTTATCTCTGTTCAACAACTTTGTTATGTATTTCTCTTCATAATTTTGTTCATCTATACATTTCCTCCATTGGACTGTAAAATCCTCAAGGGATAGGACAATATTTTTATTATCACTTTTATCTCTAACATTTGGCATCGTATTAAGCACAGGTGTGATGGTTCAATAAATGTTTGTTGAATGGTAAAAATGACAAGACATCAGCTACACCAGCATGAAGGGGACAGGAAGGGTTCTTCAGAACCAAGAGCAGTAGAAGGACCTATAAAACCCACACTGCTAGTCCACAACAGTCTTAATCACTAGAGTATTCCTTTCCCTCATCTTTCTCCCCAAGTGAACCCGGATGTTCTTCAGGGAAGCACCTACCTCCATGCAGTCCATATGGAAAAGCTGACCTCATTCCCACTTTTAGAACATTCCAGAGGTGATGCTATTTCTATCCCTTCCCAGTGACTGGTTCCTGAACCACATGTGACTACATTTAGACCTATGAGACATGAGAAAAGGTTTCTAAGATCTTCTCATTCTCATAGAAGCAATCCTTATTCTCTTGTTCTGGACATTGTCAGATACAGACTAGAGCCAACTACTATCCCAGAAGCCAGAGGTCAGCAGAGTCAAGAGCAACTCAGAAGAATGGAGCAAGAGCCCCTGGTTTAAGCCAGCACTAAAGTCCACCCTTTTTCTAGTCTTCTAGTCACAGTGTGCTCTTTTTGTTTATTTCCTTTGAGGTTTTATGCTGTTATTTACTCATAATCAAAATCATCTCATCTGTACCATGTGATACAAAATAATATACATATATATGTGCATTTAATTTAAACGTGCATTTAATTTAAGTATCACTTAATTACTCAGGTCCTGATTCTCTAAACCATCTGCCCATGAACCATCCCCTCTTTCTTTGAGACATAGCATGGATTAAGGAATATCGGCAGAGCAAACAGTGTCAGTTCAAGTTCATTACACATCGACTGACAGATTCAGCCACATTTTGATGAAGCTTATCTACTCACTAACACCCTGATGAGGACAGAGGCAGGTCAGAACCCAGTTCAGGTCCAAATTCCTGTCGCTGTTCGCTGCCCTCCACTTCCCTCCCTGGCTTTAATCACTACAGTTCATCGATACATCCCTGGGTTTCTTGATTGTTTTTCTCTTAAAACACCAGCCCTGAAACAATAATGTTACTGGTTCTTAACCATCAAAGTAAGGCTACGCAGAGCTGCCAAACCCCAACTTGAAAGCTAAGAGAACAAAGCAAGCCCATGGAGCCCAGTGGGAATGGACCTGGTCAAACACACTGTTCACTCAGGGAAATGAAGCCTCTGGGGATATTATGAAGAGACAGGCATCGGTAGGAGGGCTGGAAGAATACAAGTGATAAGATATGTGTGGATGAAAGAGCACCAAGAAGAAGGGGGTGTGACCAAAAATCAGAAAGTAGCTCCTCACATGGATCCTTCTTTAATATAGACCATGTTATCTCAGCTATCACACATGTTGGCATACAATTATATTACCTTAATATATTTTTAGCATCCATAGGATTATTTTGATAGCTCCCTTTCCATGATTAATAATATTTATGTCCTTGTTTTTTTCTTGATTAGACTTGTTTATTTTTGATCAAAGTTTAGCTGTATTATTTCTCCTCTATTTCATATATTTCTGCTCCTATTTTTATTTTTTCCCTCTGACTACATAATTTGAGAATAATTTGATTGTTATTCTAGCTTCTTTCTGATACAAGTACTTTAAGTTATAAATGTTCATCTGAGTACTGTTTTCCTCCCAGAGATACTGATATTTTAAGCTTTTATTATCACTTAGTTCAAAGCATTTTTATTTATTTTTCTTGTGCTTTCTTCCTTGACCTCTGAGATATTTATAAGTATGCCATTTAATTTTGAAATAGTTCACATGTGGGGGTGGGATTCTATATGTCTTAGGGGGATTGATTTCTAATGTAGTAAATCATGAAGGCAACAGTCTGCATGATGTCAAATTTTTTAAAAAGTAATGAAAATGCTTCTTACATTGATCATATTGGTTACAATGTGTCAAAACTGACCAAATTGCACACTTCAAATATCTGCATTTAATTGAACTTCAATTTTACCTCAACAAAGCTATGGAGAAATAGAAAGAAAATGACTGCTGCCTATGGGCAGAACCTGCACCCCTGGCTCTGTGGGTGGCTGGGCTACTGCTGCTGCTCATTGGAGCTCACATGCTTGCTGATACTGCTGATGTCACCATGACATGGCAGGAACACAGTCACCACAGACACCACTGAAACAGACACCATAGCTCCCCACCTGCTCCTGACTTCAGTCTCCTTCTATGGAAATGTTGGCAGACATAACAGGAAGGGAGCATGGTTTATAAATTTCAATCCCTGGTGAAAGAAAAGAGAACTAAGAAGGGTAAATGTGGCGCTTTCCTGCCCATACTACTAAAGTCAAGTGACAGAGAGATGGTCTTAGTCCATTTTCTTTTACCATAACAAAATACCTGAGGCTTGGTAATTTATAAAGAAAAGAGGCTTATGTGGCTGACAATTCTGAATATTCAAGAGCATGGCACCAACTACAGCTCAGCTCTGGTAAGGACTTCATGTTGGACTACATCCTGGTGGGAGCACATGTGGAAGAGATCCGTGGTGAGATAGGAAGCCAGAGAGAGATTCAAGAGTCCGGCTTGCTCTTCTCTAACTCTTATATATGGGAACTAACCAGGGTCCCACAACAACTATATAAATTCATTCCAAGGACAGTGTCCCAGTGATCTACCTACCTCCCACTCAGCCCCACCTCTTAAGATTCCAACCTCACTTAACATCACCCCACTCAGGGATGAAGCTTCCAACACATGAACCTGGAGGGTACAAATCACATCCGAACCATAACAGGGACCATGCGAGGTGTTTGTTACATAAGGCATCAGAGGTTCAAGATGACTTCATGAGTTTGTGCAAAGAGCCTGTGTAATCCACATAGGGGGCTCAGAGAAGCATAAGGAGGCAAAGGTCAGACTATAAAGACAATCCTTGGCTAGAGGGAGCCCCAGTCCAGGAGAGTCACATGTACACACAGGACTCAAGGAAGCGCTCACCAAAGCCTCTCACTCTTCCCTTTGCAGGGTCTGGCAGGGAACATTTTCCTTCCTTTTTTGTTTTCCCCCTCCTTGTACTGTCTTCTCATTACCCCATCCCCATCTTTCTAATCAATCCTGTGATGCCTCCATAGTGTACCCCCTTGAAGCTAGAAGGGCAGGATTGGGTCTTCCCAGCCTCTCCAGCATACAAGTCAAACAAATCTTCCTCCAGTTGCCATTGCCCATTCTTACAACAAAAGCATAAGTGTTCCTAAGCTAACAGTTTCTGTCTTTTCTCCTCATCTTCTTGAGACCATCTTCTAAGGAGTCAGAAGAGAAGCCTCCCGGAATTCATAGACCTGGTTTAGAAAGATGTTGAGTGCATACATCATGCTTCTGAGAGTAGGGCTTTGAGGCTTCCCAAACCTGCCTCCATGGAAGAATCCCACTAATGCCAGGACCCTGGTCAATAGCCAGTCCCAACCAAAGAATGCCCTCTCTTTCTGATTTCTGTATAAAAGCCTAAGCCATGATGTTCAAAGATTGCTTCTGGGTGTGGATACAAAAATCTAAGTGTGAGTAACTGAATTTTCCACTCAACCTCTAAATCTCTCCCAAAGGCCAACTGTGAGTAAAAACCTCAAAGAATGCAAGCGTGGAATCTTCCCTGTTTACTCCACCTCTGAGCTCTAAGGACCACCTCGCAGAAAGCAAAGCCCTGCTAAGCCAGCCTCCCCCAGCCCCAAGTTCACGCCCAGACCTACCCCTCAGCAGGAAGGGCACAGGGGCCATGAAGCAGGAGACAGGCATGTGGCCACACAGGGAGGCGCAGCAGGAATCATGGGCTCAGCTTGACTGCAAGTGGGCTTTTGGTACATGCGAACACCTGCTGACCTCTCTACAATGTGTAAAGGGTTGGGAGAGGGAGAGTTAGAGAACTGTATACACGAGGGTTACAGAAGCAGAATAGTCCAGCACCTGTACAATAATAGCCTTTTAGAAATATTGAGAAGGCCATTTGATTGATTATCTCTTGCAGTAGCCCAACAGGTTATCTGAAACTCCCTGGATTTATGGCTTCACGTAAGGGTCCCAGAATGTTATTACTGGTCAAAAGCATCATAATCCCCAGGAGAAGCATTCATGGCCACAGTATTTCCACTAGGTAAACCTCAGTGATCATGGATGGATGGCCATAATCAGAGATTTCTGTTTGGCTCTACACATTCCCTCCTGATCAGGAGAACAGTCTTCTCAAGAGCCCTAAGGGTCTCTGGAGTAAAGTCTTAGCAGCAGCAACATGCTGTCTAACAGAATGGCTAAGAGCATGAGTTCTGGAGGCAGAGAGCTTTACTGTTCCACTTACTGCTGTGTGATCCCGAGCAGTTCACTTAATCTTTCTGATCTGTTTATTCACTTATAAACTAGAGATGTTAACAATTGTGTTGAGGTCAGTAAGACTCTAAGAGGGCTCCAAGATCTACAAACCCTGGTGCATACCCCATGTATAACCTTGGAGACTATGAATATGATGGGTTTTACTCCCATAATTAGGTTATATGGCACTGCTAACTCTAAGAAGCAGAGCTTACCTGGGTGGGCCCAACCTCATTGGGTGAGCTCTTTAAAAAAACAGCATTTTCTCCAGCTTGTCACAAGAGGAAGCACAATCGAGCTGTGAACCACCTACAGAGTCCAAGCAGCAAGAAAAGTAGGAGCCCTCAAGGACCAAATGATAGCGGACAAGGAAAGGGAGACTGTCACCCTGTAACTGCAAGGAACTAAATTCAGCTAATGACCAGAAGGAGCTTGGAAATGGATTCTTCCCCACAGCCTCCAGAAGGGGACACAGCTCAGTTAATACCTCGGTTTCAACCTTGTAAGACCCTGAGCAGAGGACTCAGCAGGCCACGCCCATACTTCCAAAATACAGAACTGTAAGGTAATAAACAGGGATTGTTTTAAGCCATGTAATTTGTGGGGCTTGGTTATGCAGCAAGAGGAAACTGATAAAAGTATCAGCTTTGTAAGGTGTCTTGAAAAGGAAATATAGATATTTATATATAATATATAAATGTGATATATACATCATATTTATATTATATTTATATATGATGCATATCATATATATTTATATATTATTGTAATATATAAATGTGATAGATATAGATATAGAGTCATAGCACAGTTACCGGGAGAGTAACTGCTCAGTAAATGTTATGGAATCTTGTCGTCAAGAGGTCAACAACAGGTACTGGGAGAGAAGACAAAGCTTTGCGGTCTTAAGTTCTTCCCTTGGAAAAATTACTTAACCTCTAAAGCTTAGCTTCCTCATTAGTAAAAGAAATGATAGAGCTCAATAAGTGTGTGGTCATAAAGCTTTCACAAATGGAAGCTCATTCAATGGATCCCCAATAATCCAGGAGAGGTAACATCATGTTTACCCTCATTTTAGAAATGAGGGCACAGATTCAAAGAGTCAAGTGGCCCATCTAAGATCACAGGTGAGTATGGCAGACTGAGGTCTCAACACCAGGCTCCCTGACTCTGTTTTAACATTCCTTCCAGCTACACCTTATCTCCTCAAAGAACCCTTGTGTCTCTGCAATGTGTGATTGAACAGTGTTTGCCACCAGTGGTCACTCCCAGTAGCTGGACTTATCAAACTGAGTGCATCTGTTCTCTTCTCGTGATCTGACATCCTCCTGATCATGGTCACTGCCTGTTGCATTGCAAATCCCCCTTAGTCTTTGCTTATCTCTCCAGCTGTACCATGGGGTCTTCATCTCACAGTGCCTGAATCCCAACATTCAGGAAGCAGAAATAAGGCTCAGAGTGCGAACCTCGAAGGAGACAGAACTTGGACCCTGGACGAAGACCAGTCACATAGGCACATGGGGCACAGATTCCCAGAGCTCTACATTAACTGGAGGTCCGTTTCTAAAAACCCACAAAGTAATAATTACAAATATCTGTCTGGCTGGAAAACTTGGGCCCTGCATGTTTATTTTAGTTCTTTGTCGTTTTCTATTCCTTCGAAAGTGAAGGCGGAATCAAAGAATAGAAGGAAGCAGGGTAAATAAAGGTAGTCAAAAATCATAATGGTTATTTTGCTTTCCTGATTCATGTAGAAAAACCATTATCTTTTTTAAAATTCTTAAATTTTCTCATTTAATTCAAAATTAAATAATATAATAAAGACCTTCAAGCAGGAACACCTTAATTTAAATGATTACCCAGTAACATGACAACCACCCGCCCTTGCACCCAGTTCTCCATCCCCATGCTGCATCTGAACATGGTGACTGGCGAGCTCCTTCCCTCCAGCTGCCTCTCCACTGACATTCACCATGCCACACATAGAATCCGGCATAGTGCTAGAGCTGCCAGTGAAGCCTGAACTAGACAGGCAGTCAGTGTACATAGGTAAATTGAGTCAGGTCGGATCAGGGAGGCCAGTTTGGAAAAGTATTGAAATGCTAATGCCTCCGGAGCCCTTCCTCCTTCCTTATCATCCCTGCTCCAACTGGTTGCTAAAGTGACCTGTCCCAAAGAGTTGTTAATTACACCTGGGCCCTTCCCCCTATCTGTTTGTTTTTTGGCCATCCCACCAAACATCCTGGGCCTAGTCACTACACAAGAAGGAGATAGATAAGGGGAAGAGAGGAGGAGAACAAATGAAGCCTAAGATACACAAAAAGGCAAAACACGTGTACTTCTTGGGATACCAGGATAACAGCTATGGCCCCCTACTCCCTCCTGGGAGAAGTCTATGTTACCCCTTTTTAAAATAAATCCTGCTTAAATGCTTGCCTTGGTGTGCTTCTCTAATGTTCAGACTTCAACATGTGAAGGAGCAGAGCTCATCTCCGGTAACCAGCGGCATCACCAGGACCAGATCAGGAAAAGATCAGAACAAGCTCTCAAAATGCTTCTAATTTAATGTCAAAACACCATCAATATATGTGTGATGATGAATTTATATGATTTGGCTGGACCACGATGCCCAGATATTTGATCAGCATCATTCTGAATATTTCTGTGAGGATATTTTGGGGACAAAATTAACATTTAAAGCAGATTGTCCTCCACAATGTGGGTGAGCCTCCTCCAACCAGCTAAAAGCCAAAGGAGAACACAACACCAGACTCCCTGGCACGTGTTTCTCTGGTAAATGCAATCCTTAAGATGATCATTGCAATAAACCTGGCAAATGCAATCCTTAAGATGATCATTGAATAAACCATAAAATGTCAAATTATAAGTGACAAGGAGTTCAGGAGAAGAGGATGGTGAGGGGGAGGGGAAGTTTTCAGCAATCAAGGACCAAGAACTGGGCCTCAAATAAAAGAGGGTGTATTAGCTAGTTTTTCATTGCTGTGACTAAGGTACCTGACAAAAACAACCTACAGGACAAAAAGTTTATTTTGGCTCAGTTTCAGAGGTCTCAGTCCATGGTCAGCTGACTCCATTGCTCTGGGCCCAAGGTGAGACAGAGCATCAGGGTGGAAAGGCATGGCAGAGGAAAGCTGCTCATCTCAGGACAGCCAGGAAGCAGAGAAAGAAAGAGGAGCCAGGGACAAACTACAATCCCCAAGGGCATGCCCGCAGTGACCTGCTTCCTCTGGCCATGCACCACCTGCCTACGGTTACCACCCAGTAATTCTTCTGAATTAACCCACCAAATGGATTAGTTCATTGATTAAGTTACAACTCTCACAATCTAATCATTTCACTTCT
>CM053405.1:46641487-46663466 GCA_028644305.1 Xerus rutilus | reverse complement strand
GAGATTCCTGCATTGCCACATGATCTCTTGGGGGGACATCTCATGTCTAAACTATAACAGAGGGGATTGAAATAGGTCAGGAAGAGGAGGAAGGGCATGGGAAAAGGTGTAAAAACCCATTGGAAAGGTCACCACAGCTGCAAGCTACTGAGCCATGCCTCTGCTCAGAGCATACCTCTGTAAAGCTCAGAGCTTTACATTCATTGCTATATTTGATCTTTATACAAACCCTACAATAACCAAAACCCTAAACACTGAGGACACCAACTGCTGGCTAGGATGTAGAGCAATGGGAGTTCTTCTTCATTGCTGGTTGGATTGCAAAATGGCACATGACTTTGGAAGATAGTTTGGCCGTTTCTTACAAAGCTAAAATAGGTTTATATACTCTCCAGCAGTCAAGCTCCTAGATATTTACCAAATTAATGGAAAACACATCAACACAAAAGCCTCCATACAAATGTTGACAATAGCTTTATTCATTATTGTCAAAAAATTGGAAGTAACCAGGATGACCTTCAACAGATAAATGGATGAGCGAACTGGTACATGTTTACAACGCAGCACTACTCAGTGATGAGAGGAAATAAGCTATCATGCAACAAAAGACAAAGGAATCTTAAGTGCATATTTGAAGAGAAAGAAGCTGTTCTAAATCAGAGGCTAATAGCTACATGATTCTAACTATATGGCGTCCTGGAAAAGACAAAACTACAGAGACAGTAAAAAGATCAGTGGTTGCCAGGAGTTGTGGGAGAAGAAGGACAGGAGATGAATAGATGGAGCTTGGAGGATATTTAGAGCAGTGAAACCATTCTGATACCATGATGCTGCGACGATGAATAAATGACAAGCATTTCTTAAAGCCCACAGAACTGTCAAAACACAGAGCCCGGAAGGAAAGGTTCTATATGTTCTTTCTGTTTAATTTCTCTATAAACCTAAAACTGCTCTTAAAAACAAAATCTATTAATAAATATTTTTAAAGCCCTAGAAGATGGGTATTATCTTCATATTACAGGTAGGAAAACTGAGGTACAGGGAGGTAAATAACCAAGATGATATAACACAACTAAGCAACAGCAGCTCGGGGAAGCAACCTGGGAGGGTCTGTGATCAGAGCCGCTTCCAGCCCATGCCTGCGGGAGAGGAACAGATCTCTATCAGCCAATCCACAGATCCTGTGTCTGAGATCTGCCGACAGTTACGGCAAGCCCCTTCATTCTTACACATGTCTCTTTCTCCATTCAATAATACCTCTTTCGGTCTTGTTCTTCCTCTCCATCTCTGAAGTCAGCACAGAGTCAATAAAGGTCTGGTAAATTGCCTTAATCTCTCCAGGGTCTTGAAAGGTCAACAAGAGTCCTACAAACTGACCACACTCCTCCCTCCAAAACTGCGGTCATTTCTATGCTTCTGAGATCTCCCCTTACTCCCAAAGCTCTGTGTGGACTCTCAACATCAGATGCCCAACATGACTCTCCTACCACCCACTCAGTTCAGATCATCCCAAGGGACAATGAAATGGGGTACAGTCCTTGACTTTATTGGGGTATACTAAAGTGCATAGAAAATGCACATCATGACCAGTTTGGCACACAACGCTCCCATGGAACCATCGCCACGATCATAATGAACATTTCCATTACCCCCTAAATTTCCTTAGGAGCCCCATTCCTCCCTCCATCCCTTCAGAAGGCAACCACTTGTCTCTTTCTGTAACTATAGACCAGTGTCCATTTCTTAGAGTTCATGTAAATGGGGTCACATAGGGAATCTGTTTAGTCTGAATTTTCACTCAACATTAGTGTTTTGGGACAGTGGTGCATTTTCTTTTTATAGCTGAATAGTCTTATGTTGTGTGACGATGCCACAGTTTAGCCATGTTCCTGTTGATGGCCATTTGTTTGCAGTTTGAAGCTATTGCCCAAAAAGCCCTTATGTGTAATCCCAACTACTTGGGAAGCTGAGGAAGGAGGACTGTAAGCTTGAAGCCAGCTCAGTGAGAACCACATCAAAGTAAAATTAAAAGGGCTGGGATGTGGGACTGGGATTGTAGCTCAGTGGTAGAGCACTTGCCTCGCATGCATGAGGCCCTGGGTTCGATCCTCAGCACTACACACAAAACAATAAAATAAAGACCTTGTGTCCATTCAGAACTAAAAAAAATATTTAAAAAAAAAAGGGCTGGGATGTAGGTGAGTGGTAACACACTTGCTAACATGTGCAATGAAGCCCTGGGTTCAATGCCCAGTACTGCAAATAAATAAATAAATCTGATATGAATATTTGCATATGAGTTTCTGAGTAGATACATGTTTTGTTTCCTTGGTTAAACAAGAGCAAAAGAGCTGTGTCATATGGTAAGCATATGTTTAACTTTTTAAGAAACTGCCAAACCATTCTCCAAAATGCTTATACCATTTTACATTTCCACCAGCAATGCATAAGAGTCCCAATTGCCCCAGGTGCTTATCAATACTTGGTCTGGTGGCATTTCATTGTGTTGTTTTATTTGCCACTCTAATGGGTGTAGTGCAGTGTTATCCCATTATGGTTTTATTAGCAATGACTTATTGACTTAATGATGTTAAGCATATTTTCATTTTGTATATCTTCTGTGTAATCTGTATTAAAATCTTTGGCCTATTTCCTTAAAGTGTTTGTCTTATTGATCTATGAAAGCTCTTCATATATTATGGATCTAAGATTGCACACTTTTTAGAGGACTTAACAAAGATGAAGGACATAATACAGTTGTAGGGTGGGTTCTCCAGCCTGGTTTCGGGGTTGGTGGGGAGCTTTGTCTAGCATGAGGTCCAGCCTTTTGCCTCTCTGTGTGGTTAAGAGCATGTAGTTGGGCAGCACTGTTGAGAATGTCCTCACCAGCCCTGTGAATGTGCCTAAAGAGAGAGAGTTTCCCTGCTGCATGGCACTCAGAGGCTGTAGGTGTGTCTTATCAAGGTCAGGATCTCTTTCCACCTCCCCCTAACTCCAGGTTCTAACCACTGAGAGGGTACTGCTCTGCCTCAGCACCAAAAGTCCAGGACTTGAGTGGGAGCCATGGAAGACTTTGTGCATGGGAAAACATCTCAGACTGCAGGGGCTAAAGGCTGGAGAACATCCAGACATCTAGAGCAGTGTTTGCTGATTTCCATGTGCCTGTGAGCCCCCCGAAAGCTTGTTAGGAGGTAAGATCTGCTTCAAGTGTCTGGGGGAAAGCCCAAGCTCCTGGATGTTGCCCATACTGCTAGTCCTGGGACCACAGGTGCAGTAGGAGGGTTGTAAAGTGTGGTCCGCCCGGCAGCAGCAGCAGCAACTGCTGCTGCTGTCCCTGGGAACTTCATAGGAAAGAAAATTCTTCTGGGTCTGATCCCAGATGTAATTTAATGGGAGTTGCAGAAGTGGGCCCAGCAACCTTCCTGAACAAGCTCCTCAGGTGATTGTAATGTGTGCAAGCACTGGAGAAGGAATGCTCTGCTAGAGGATGCAGCAAACCTCCAGCCATCCTCCACCTGACATGGGTGTCTGAGGGTGTTTGATTGCAGGAGGGGGCATTTATGTGTTCTTTTTGAGCCCCCCTAGTTCCATGCCAGCAGAAGTCCAAACAACGAGAGAGGTCAAAATGAAAAGGAAAAAGAAGAAAGGAAAAGAAACAAGCCTCCAGTTTCCTGCCTGCTGCTGGCTTTCCGGGCCATCCAGCACAGCACTTCCTGTTCTTGGGAGACCTGATGAGAGAACAAAAGGACCCTGGGGTCCTGAAGGACCATGCCATGCTTGCTCCCTCCCTTCCCGGCCTCTGAAGGGACCCTCCTCGGTCCACCTCCCCAGTCCTGGGCTGTAACCATTTACATGCCTCCCCTACGATCTGTAGCCACAGGGGACGGAGAGCGGGGCCAGCCTTGTCACCAGGGTTTTACATAATTCCCAACCCCACGTTCATGTTTCTTAAAAGAGTAGTCAGAAAATAGCCAAGGGAGGAAGTAGCCATGAACCAGGAAAGAAGGGTCGTTGAGTTTGAACTGGACAGTCCAAACCAGACACTTAGCAAGTAAGAACATTTACAGAAGGTGGCGCTGTCGCTGTCACTGTCACACCCCCACCGCCCCACTCCAGCTGCCTCCCAGGACGCAAGGGGCTAGAAATACTGAATAGGCTCCGGTTCTTTGGCAAAATCCGGCCAACGCCTAGACCTTTTTTTTGTTAATTTATACCAAACTGAAACATGCAGTATTTTGCCTCCCCGCCCCCCACTCCAGCAGACATGGAGGCCCTCAGACAACACCGAGGCACCCAAGCCTGAGGACCAAGTGCTGCTTCACCCACACGTGACACTGTGCAGCCATCACGCTCTTCCAAAGAGCTGCTCGCACGCCCGCTGTTTATAATGCTCTAAATTCCTTCCCAGCCTGCAAACGTGGGCATCTTCATCCACTACTGACCGTGATAACACGTGCTGCACGTGTTATCAGCACATTAGCAGAGGAGGGTTTATACGATTCTGAAATACTAAACACAAGAAATTAGCAAACACCTATCAAGGAGGTCCCTATGAGGTCCCACGGATCATGGGGAATATAAAACGTGAGGCATGATCCGGAGACCATTATATCGGGTCCTAGACTCACTTCGGAAAAGGCTTTTTCTTGCCTTGACTTCCGCATGATTCATCTGTCACCTAATTCTGATGCCTATCCAGGCGTTAAATGGATCTCAGGCCTTTTAACCTAAAACCCTCTGCCACCTCATTTGTTATATCTAGCAACCCAACACAAAGGGAGCTTAATAAGTACTTGTCGTGGATGATGATGACTTCAGTCTGGGGACCTGTTGGGATGACTGGCATAATTACACACTGGTGGGCTCTTGGCATACTGTGCCCTTGGTCTTTCCTCTGCTGGGCTTCCCTGACCTGACCGCATTCCCGGACTCTGATATAATGAGAAAAGCTGAAGGTGGGGGAGAGGGCATGCGGCAGCCTGTGCCTGTTAGCAATTATTGTTTGCTGTCTTTCATATTGGAAAATGGTGTGCTTGCACTGACTGCCTGCCGTGGGAGAGAATAGAGAGATCAGGTGTGGGAGCCTGGTCACCACTGGCTCCCTGACAGCCAGCCTTGGTTGGCACCAGGCATTTGTGCTGGTGCTCAGTGTTGGAATATTCTGACATGACTATCAAAATAATGGTAATTTCCTTTCATCTATTCTTAAAACAGATCTTTTTCACTTAAAAAAATCAGGAAGCATAACTTAGAAGCATGAATCACTTTTATAACCAAGAGTTTAAAGGAGAATTACCATTTATTGAGTAATCACTATTAGTAGCAGGAGCTGTTACAGACACTTTGTGCATTTTATCTCCTTTAACCTTCACAGTGACCTTATGAGGAAAACTATAGATGCAAGGTAGAAACTGGCCTCCTACATGTTAGACTATCTCATTCAAGAGCCCAGGAAGGAAGAAACCAAGATAGACCCAGTTGTCTGACTCCCATGGCTTAGGCCAGCCCAGCAAGGATCAGAGTAGTGGGGTCTCAAAATATAAGATTCCTCTAAAAAATAATATATACATATGTATAAATATGTGTGTTTATATAAACTCTTCATGTCAGGCTGGGGTTGTGGCTCAGTGGCAGAGCACTTGCCTAGCATGTGTGAAGCACTGGGTTTGATTCGCAGCACCACATATAAATAAATGAATAAAAATAAAGATCCATCAACAACTAAAGATTTTTTTTTCACATATAAATATCATTTAGGGGAGAAAGGTACCAGGGATTGAACTCAGGGGCATTTGACCACTGAACCACATTCTTAGCCCTATTTTGTATTTCATTTAGATACAGAGTCTCCCTGAGTTGCTTAGCACCTCACTTTTGCTGAGGCTGGCTTTGAACTCTCAATTCTCCTGCCTCTGGGATTACAGGGTGGGCCACTGTGCCCAGCAACATATGTTGGTGCTGCTAAGGGGAACATCTTACAAACAGTATCACGGTCCCATTTTTGCAAAAAGTATGAGTGGGGGGGGGGGGTTCTATACCTGAGGATGTGTGTGGCTACATACACACACACACACACACACACACACACAGTCCCTCAGTACCCTTGGAGGATTGGTTCCACTACATTTCAAGGATATCAAAATCTCTGGATACTCAAGTCCTTCATGTAAAATGGTACAGTATTTGCACATAACTTATGCAAATCCTCCCATATACTTCAAATCATCTCTAGATTACTTGTAATATCTAATACAGTGTAAATACTATGTAAATGCTAGTTATTGCATTGTTTAGGGAATAATGACAACAAAAGCAGGTCTGTAACAGGTCCACTACAGTTGCAATTTCCTTTTCCGATTTTTGTTTTGTTTTGTTTTTGTTTTGCTGCACTAAGGATCAAACCCAGGTCCTCACCCATGCTAAGCAAGTACTTAGCATGCTACACCCTTGAATCTAAGTATTTTTAATTAAAGTCTGGTTGAACCCTTGGATGTGGAACCCACAGATGCAGAGGGCCATCTGTGTGTGTGTGTGTGTGTGTGTGTGTGTACACACTTGTCTAGGAAAAGGTCTCAAAAACTATACACCAACGTTATGAGTAGTCATCTCTGAGGAGAGAGATTATAAGCAAACCTTGTTTTATTCTTTATGCTTTTCTGTAACTTAAATAATTGATACAATAAGCATAAACTATGTTTTCCATTAATATAACTAAGTTACAAAAATGCATGGTAAAAAAAAAAAAAGGTAAATGAGAAAAATAGAACCTAAAGATTTTGCCTTGGTGAATTTATTTCTGTTAATGTTCTTTAAAGTACTGAACATGCAACCTAATCTGTTCCATAATATTCACTGGCTCACTCGTTTATCCATTAATTCGATCCACAAGTATTTGTTGAATACGTGCTATATACCAAGTATTGAAATGCCCCCCTGCTTGGGGACTCCACCCTTCTGGATCTCAGAGGGGAATGAAAGAGCTACAGTTATCATACATCATAAACAGAAGAATTGGAACCATGGACCTAGGGGTGGGAGGTGGTAGACAGCAAGATCAGACAGTGAAAGAACAACACATCTCATTAGCTTTGAGCATGGAAAAACCACTGGAGAGCACTGCATCATCACCTCTGTATGACAGAATGGGGCTAAAAACTTTGTGCAGAGCCCCAGCCTGCAGATCCTAGAGGCAGGAGATGACAGGGCTGGAAAAAAGAGGCATTCTTAGAAAGAGGCCTACTTGAGGACAGATGCCTAGAACAGAACAAGGGTAGAAATGATCCCAGTAACCCTGCCTTCCTTCCCTACTACCCATGCCCAGGCCATGCTGGAGAAGCTAGTCTTGGCCTCAACCTCCCAGGGTCTCCTGGGCAGCAAAAAGGCACTTACTGTTCTTCTTATCAAGCAGGACACTATGCACCAGTTATCAATCCCAGAGGAGCAGAATGCCATGCAGCAGTTACCCACCTGAAGAGAAGACTCCCACTACATGGAGTATTACAAAGATCATCATTATGCCAAACACTAGAAAGAGAAGTCTGAACACTTGTGCCCATTGTAGTGTGATATTGAAGTCACCAGAAAATCAAAATCAAGCACTAGATGAAGCCATGCTTTATTTACCTGCAGAAGAAATAGCAAGAGCAGTGTCAGTAGTGTGCATCTGTCCTCCATGGCCAGTGGGTCTCCCAGGCAGCCGGCACATGGCAATTGGCTACAATATCCTTATACACTAGAATGAGCGGTCTGCTCCCCATGAAAGACAGACATAGCAGTGGGGTTTCCAGTGCCATGTGATACTCGTGCTTAAGCAGAACAAAGGAGCATACACAGGGGTTTTGCAACAAGAAAAGATATTCCCATATAAGCCAGCCAGGAAGATAGAAAGGGGCCAGGGTCCCACAATTCCCTTTGACAGTATATTCACACTGACCTAAGAACCACCAGTGTACACTCCTAAATGTTCCACTACCTCCCACCTAGCATGTGCCAGTCAGAATGACAGTTATCAAGAATACAAACAACAATAAGTGCTGGTGAGGATATGAGGATAAGGCACACTCATACATTGCTGGTGGGACTGCAAATTTGTACAACCAATCTGGAAAGCAGTATGGAGATTCCTTAGAAAACTTGGAATGGAACCACCATTTAACCCAGCTATCCCACTCCTAGGTCTATACCCAAAAAACTTAAAAACAGCACACTGCAGTGATGTAGCCACTTCAATGTTTACAGAAGCTCAATTCACAACAGTTAAACTGTGGAACCAACCTAGATGTCCTTCAATAGATGAAGGGATAAAGAAATTGTGGTATATATACACAATGGAATATTACTCAGCATTAAAAGAGAATAAAATTATGGCATTTGCAGGTAAATAGAGGAAGTTGGAGAACATTATGCTAAGCAAAGTAAACTGATCCCAAGAAAGAAAAGGCTGAATTTTCTCTCTGATAAGTGGATGTTGATCCGTAATGGGAGTGGGGGAGTCATGGGAAGAATAAAGGAACTTTGGTCAAAGGGGAGGGAGGGGAAGGAACATGGGGACAGGAAAAATGGTGGAATGAGATGAACATCAATGCCCTAGGTACATGTATGACTACACATATGGTGTAACTCTACATCATGTACAACCAGAGAAATGAAAGTTGTGCTCCATTTGTGTACAGTGAATCGCAATGCATTCTGCTGTCATGTATACCTAATTAGAATAAATAAAATTTTTTAAAAAAGGATTTGTCCAGTGTTCCCTAGTGGAAGGGTAGAAGCTGATACTCTGAATAAAATCTGTAGATTTATTTTTTTATGGTCATAATAAGGCACTTACTATATTGTGTGTTCTAAACATAACAATCAATAACATCATATCTACCATTTTAAAGTTTTTCTTTGAAACTGCTTTGAGTTGGTCCCACATAGTCACGAAGGGTAGCATCACTCACACCTATTCTTTCTGACTTTTTTCACATGACCCACACAGAAAATGATAATATTTGTACAGGACACTGATGTAATCTGGGAGGGATGTGGGTATATCTCTTTGGAACATAGTATAAGAGAAATCTCATGACTTTTTTGTTGTTGCTGTTTTATATAAAATCATGATTTAAAAAATAAAAATTAATACTGGGAAATGAGCTTGTCCAAATCATATTGTTTCATTGTGTGCATGCACAAATACATAACTATAAATCTCACCATTATGGATAACTATAATGTGCCAAGAAAATATTGAAAAATTAAAATGGAAAATATTAGGGAGGATGTTAAATACAGAGTTTGAGTAAAACTTGCCCAATAATCTTTTCACGTTTTTGTAAGATTCTTGAGTTGCTTCCATGAACAAACATAACTTTCTTCTATCAGATTTTAACACTGAAATGTCTACACATAATTCCCAATCAAGAGTTTTTAATGATGGCTCTCCAAAATCTGTGAGAGTCACATCAATGAGAAATTTTGTTCATATAATTAGATAATGAATTTTAAAACCATTTTTATAGCCTTTGAAAATTTACAACAGTTAAAATTAAGTTTTAAAATCATTAAACCACTCTTCCTTCCTTTTCATTGGCCAATATACTAATGAAATGTCTTTAATAATGGGAACAGATTTCAAAATAATGATGACATTCTGTCTTTCATGGGGTGGGTGTCATCCTTCAGAGCCAGTCAGCTGCAAAACAGAAGTAGCTGCCATACGTGTACTAGGTTGAAAATGGCCTGCCAAACATGTCTACAGCCCCTGAAGCCCATGAGTATGTTTCTTCCTGTGGCAAAAAGGATCCTACAGTGTGATTAAATTAAGGATCTTGAAATGGGGAGATCATCTTTTTTTTTAATATTTTTTTAGTTGTAGATGGACACAATGTCTTTATTTTATTGCTTTGTATGTGGTGCTGAGGATCGAACCCAGGGCCTCACGCATGCGAGGCAAGCGCTCTACCACTGAGCTACAATCCCAACCTGGGAAGATGATCTTGATCAGTGGTGTGGACCCAAAATAATCACAAGGGTTCTTATAAGGAAAAGTAGTAGGCAGGAGAGTAAGAGTCAGAGACAGAGATGTGAGACAGAAACAGAGGGCAAAGGAAGAGAGACTTGAAGATGGTATGCTGTTGGCTTTACTGTGGGGAAGATGGGTCATGAGCTAACAAATGCAAATATTCTCCAGAAGCTAAAAAAGGACAGAGACGAGAATAGATTCTCCCCTAGAGCCTCCAGAAGGGATGAAACCAGACCTAAACCTACATTTTGGTCCATGAAACCCATTTCAGAGTACTGACCACCAGAACAATAAGACAAAAAGTCAGTGTTCTTTTCAGACACGAATTTCGTGGCAACTTGATACAGCAGCAATAGAAAAAATACATATATAATATGTATGAGATATATGCGGGGCAGGGGATATTTAGACTATTTGGTCAGGACCTGGAAGTAGGCCTGGAAGCAGGCCCATGAGGGACCATACACAACCTTTGCTCCTGTCCTACCTCCAACCATCCATTGCTAAGCTACTAAAACTACATTCTCCACCAGCTCCAAGGGCCCTTTGTTCACAACAGGTGGCAGTAAGGTACACCGCAGGTGGCTGCTACAGCAGGTCCATGGGTGGTGGAGCATCCTGGCCTCACATAGCACATCAACCTACAGCCACGAGTGCTGGGTGTTGCTCATCATACTTGCCACCCAAGGGGACAACAGGGTACCATGAGAGGCTACATGCACAGGTCCTCCAAGGAGTCCTACTTGAGGCTGCTCAGGAGCTCCACCTCTGCAGGCCCTGCCCAACCACCTTAAACGTACTGTCTCGCAACATACATGTGCCCATCTGTGATACTCCATGTACCAGTGACACACTATGGGGAATCTCTAATTTCTATGGCCATTGTTACCAAGTCTAGTAGAGAGTAATACTCTGTGGTTTGCTCACTTCCACCTTCTCAGATGAACTCATTTTAGACTTCAGGCAATCATCAGCTGGCAATCAGCATTTGCACTGTGAATCTGCACCCATAACAAAATAATACAGAAATGCAAATAGAATACATCAAAGTCTCTCATCTCCACTTAAGGGAACTGCTTATTTCAATGATAGAGAAGTAAATTTATATTTCACCAGTTATGTAAGGAGCCCTGAGTTAATTGGTATATTTCCATTTATTCTAGTGAAGTTTTAGTGGTACATTTTGTAGATGCTTGCCTTGGTATGAATGACCCTTAGTGTGGTTCTCATAAATCTCCCTTCCTTCCTTTGAGAGAGAGACAGAGATATACGCACACACAGAGGGCGGGGGGCACATTCATGTTTCTGGTGGGATAGAGTAATCAGTGAAGACATTCTGAAGTTTCCAAGGTCAGCCCAGGTCTTGTTATCCTCAGGGCTGATGCCCAGCCAGCATGTATTGATACAGCTGTGCCAGTTGTGTGCATCTGTATTGGTTCACTGGGACCCTGACTGGTTGGTACTTGCACTGCTAGTTGTTAAATAGTTTTCATATAACCCCCTACTGTACCATTTGCTTGAATATTTGGCTGTGTGCTTACACTGGAGAGCCAATTTTTCAAGGGCTCTTACATAAGCATTAAGGAAAAGAGATAACCAAAGAAAATCTGCTGTAGATTTGATTATATCTGCAAGAATATATTGGCTATACCAAGTCATTTTCATAATTACTCCCTAAGGCAATGTTCAGAGCCTTTAGACCAGTTTCTCCTTCAGACAATTGATGATTTCTTTTTTGCTTTTCTTTTTTTTTGTTTTTTGTTTTGGTACTGAGGATTGAACCCAGGGGTGCACTTAGCCACTGAGTCACATCATCCTCGGCCCTTTTTTATATTTTATTTAGAGACAGAGTCTCATTGAGTTGCTTAGTGCCTCTCTAAGTTGCTCAGACTGGCTTTGAACTCATAATCCTCCTGCCTCAGCCTCTCAAGTTGCTGGGATTACAGGCACGTGCCACAATGCCCAGCACAATTGGCAATCTCTATACCCACTGATAGTCCTTCCTGGTCCTTCTACAACTTGTCAAACTTAATCCTCTGCCAGGGCGAAAATGACTGCTTTCTATGCCTTCTTTTCCTCTCAAAAGATAAGGAAGGAAACAGACATCTGTAAATAGGACATTGTGGCCCTGTCTCTCTCCTTTCTTGGAGAGTTGTTCTCACAGCACTTCCGTTTGAAGATTTCAAAGCCTGTTTGAACAATTTGTACAGGTTATACATTTTCAACTGTGCTCAGGTGTCAAATCCCTTACCTATGGCAAGCATGATAAACCCAGCAGGCAGCACTGGCAGGGATAAGCGTGGGCACAGTCACCCCCTCCCTGCATTTCTTTGGTGCTGGATTGAATCTGAGCCACTCTTGTCCTTGTGGTGCAAGTCTGGGCAACAGCAAACAATGTCACTCCTGCTTGCAACACTCTCTTGAATTGTACCACATGTAAGACCCTTGAGTGTTCCAACTTGGTTTCTGTTTTATCCTGGGTCCATTTCACCATAAGCCCGTGGTGACAGGCCCACATACAAGAAGGCTCTTGAATTGACAGTAAGAAATAGACCTCTTTCCAGTTTTTCCAGCTACTGGGAGCCACATCAGCCCAATCCTAAAACTTTCACACTGGTCCTTTTGGCAAGAATGCCTTCCCACTGCCCCATCTTAGCACATACATAGCAGTGCCAAAGGAGTAAAGAGGCACTCCACCCAGACAGATTATTTTGTTCCTGAAAATTGAGTAATAAACTGAAGCTTTCTTGAGAAGATATCCCTGGGGCAAATAACTCAAAATGAGGCTGGTATGCAGAATGTATTGCACTTTGTAAAAATGCACTTAGTTTATCTTAATTTTCCTACAGTCAAGAGTTTAACATCTGAAGAAAGCCCATAGACAGTTTACTTATACATTGACCCTGGAGCAATGTGGCAGGTAGGAACACTGACCCGTACAGGGTCAAAAAACCATGTAGAATTTTTGATTCCCTCAAAACTAATAGCCTGCTATTGATTGGAAGCCTTACTGAAAACATAAAGTCAATTAACACATATTTTGAATGTTATATGTATCATATGCCATGAAAAATAAGCAAGAACCATGAGAGATCACTTTATTGGAAATGAAATTTGCTGGACAAACATACTTGCTTGGAGATGATTATCATCACTCAGCATTTTAAGCTAATACTCTCAACACTTGAGCTCACCACAGTAGCAACAGGAGATTGTGACAAAATTATTAGTACAGTATTATGATAGTTACTTTTATGGAGTTATATTTTTGAGAAAAAGACAAAAGAAGGTTTATTGCTTTGCTCGCAAAGGAGAAACACAGGAAACTCCTGTCCCAGAGGCTGTGATTCTGCCCATTAACAGAAGAAAGGAGCTTTTAAAGAGGCGATTCAAAGGCTACATTCCATGTGTTCTCTATTGGAAGCAGTTATGATTTAATACTGTATCTTTGTTTACGTTGCTCTTGACGGCAAATGGCATTGAATCTGTGCATATGTTTTGATAAATTTTGTTTTTATAATAAATTTGTATATATTTTATGGTATTGAATGATAAAATAGACTATTATTTACATATATCTTAAACATTTGTGGCATATTGACTTTTTCTTAATTCTTAAAATATTTCCACACTACATGGATTGTTTGGAAATGTTTTCAAATTGTCATGAATCTCAAAAATCCACACATAACTGGACTCGTTGGTCCCAACCATGTTGTTCAAGGGCCAACAACTGTACTTCCAAATCAGGGTGGTGTTAACCTGCCTTCCCAGAGCTTGCTTCCTAAGCTTCAGAGAAAGTAAGACACCAAGGGTGAACGAGTTTTCAGTTTTCAGACTTCTTCCTCTCTTGAAAGGAGAAAGCACAAAGGAGACAGTGAACAAATACTGTATCAAAGAGAAGGTGAGGCTGGATTTCTGCAAGGGAGGATAAACATCCCAATGTGATAAAGAAGAACCAATAAGACAATTTGTGGAATTGGAGGGACTAAAGGAATTGGAGGGAATTTAGATGAACTAAAGCACACAGACATAAGTTATAGGTATGAACCATTTTAGGAAAAGATCCTTCCAACAAATAGTTACAAAGAGTCTAAATGTGGCACAATGCCAGTTCTGCTAATCACTAGATATACATGACAATTTTTTATAAAACAAATACTGCCATTTTTGAAATGTGGACTTGCAACACTAGCACATGCCAAAATTTTCATTTTTTCCTAGTTCATCCACCTTAAACTGAGCAACTGAGACTAGGCTAATAAAGGTGATGGCTGGTCAATGGTCTGAAGAGAAAGGCAGCTTACCCAGGCCATTTCTCTAAGCAAGTCACTGGTTGAGTCACATAGAAATCCCACTCATTATTTTTTAAGCATATCATATATTTTTCACTGAAAATAAAATTTTATCACAAATGAAGCACTGCCAATAACTATATTCCAATTTATATGAAATGATATACACAATTTTGAAGCATGACTTTAAATAAATCCAAACACCTATTTTAAATATACAAATACTGTTTGTATTTAAAATAAATGGTGGAGTGGTCCATCTTGGCAGAAAGGAATAATTTATCGGTGACATTCTTTAGAAATTCCAATGCTAGTGATAATAAAAAGCAGACTGACTTTTAGTCAGTTTTATTATTGATCTTAAACTCCTTTGTCTGTCTCTGGGGAGGACAGCTCCCCTCCACTGGTTTGCCACAGCCTAGTATCTGCCTTAAATCCTTTTTTAGAATGAGACAAGTATGAATTAATGAATGCAAATACATCTAAGATCTAAATATATGTAGAAAATACATTTAGAAATCTCAGAATACCATACCTGTAATAAACCGTATTTAAGTCATTCTAATAAGTCCACAACTACTACCCATCATTGCTTAATCTTCTTTCCATCTATTTTGTTTAGGGGAGAAATGGTGAATTCCCTCTCAATCAAGACTGAACAGTGATCCTTCATGAGAGTTTTGGCAGAGCCCCACAGCAGCCATTCCAATATGGTCTTCATCCAAATTTACTTTATGCTGGGAGAGAGTGCCCCAGCCCTGCCCCAGCCCTGCCCCAGTCCACCCAGTGAGTACCAACTCCTGTGTAAGAACTTTTAACCCAAGAGAGATAATAAGAATCTTTCTAAGTGCTTAACCCATTTTGTCCATCAACCCAGATGTGGAACACCTCTAAAAACGTAAACTGAGCAAAACATATGCCACTTACAGTAACTCTGAAATATTCGAATATTTATCAAGTTTGCAGAATTGAGAATGTGGGGCTTAGCAGGATTTATTAAACTCAGCCTTTATCCAGGACTGCAAACTCAGAGGCACAAACTCAGGCAGGTCATGTATATGAGTAAAACATTCAAGGAGTGGTGGGACCATGACACACTGAAGCCCTAGAGAGGTTGTGTATTCCAGAACACCCCTGATCCCTTGCCCAGACCAGGTCACAAGAATCCTGGAGGAGGAGCTGGTGCTAGCGGTGGTGTCTTGTTTGGGTTCTGTTTGTTTGTTTGTTTGGTGGGTTGGTTGAGTGACTGTTTTATTGTTTTGCTTTTGTTTGAGGGATTATGGTTTGTTTTATTTTGTTTGCACACTGAAAGAGGTAATTTCTTTTAATTAATTGGGGAAGGAGCAAGTTTGTATTCTCATAAAGTTAGCAGAGATCCAGAAACCTCAGAACACCCTTTCTTTTTGTATAAGATGTCATGAGAGAAAAGATGTCATAATTTCCTAAATTAAACATTCTAATTAAGGGTGTAATGAGACTCTGGGATGATGCTTATTTGCTCCATCTGTACTTACAGTTTTTATTTCTACTTGAACTTAAAAGCTCTTTGGGGGAGTGTTTTATAACTAATTGATAGGGTTTTCTGTTTTACTAATTTTTAGTTTTGATAAAATTTATTTATTTTTCTTTTAGATCTGTTTAAAGTTATTTTAATAGTAATTCCATGGATGCTGGAAAAGAATTTTTTTATTTTGACAAACCTAATTTGTGAAATTGTTAATTCACAAATTAATCACAGAATTGTTAATTCTATAATTGTCTTGATAAAGCTTTCAAAATAACCCTTATTGATGTTGTTTAGATTCTCTATTTTCAACAGTAATTGCTTAGTATATTTTAAAGCAATATTATTAATTTACAAAAGTTAGTGACAGTTATATATTTTTGAAATTTTCTTATTTTTACCAACATAAAATGTCCCTTATGGTATCTCATTTCATTTGTTCCTTAAATTCTGCTTATTCCTATTTATATTACTCCCTACTTGTTTTCCCATTATCCTTACATACTTTCCTTTGACTTTTAAACACTCACTTCACTTTTTTTTTTAGGTCTACTGTTTTTCAGCAGCATTAAGATTGGACTCTGTTTTTGGACTTAATATAAGAATCAATTTCTTAATGCCAATTTAGTTATATGTCTTACTATTTGGAGTCTTTTTTTTTAAGTTCTATGTTTCTTTGGTTTTGACTTATATAGTAGTCCTCCCTTATCTACAAGGGGATATGCTCCAAGACACCCAATAAATGACTAAAACCACAATTACCAAACACTATATATACCAGGTTTTCTCCTATACATACTAAACTAATCTTTTCACGTAAGTATTTTATGGCTTCTCTTTGTCATATCTGTATTTCCAGCACCACCACTCTTCCATTTGGGGCCATTATTAAGTAACATAAAGATTACTTGAACACGAGCACTGTGTTATGGTGACAGTCAATCTAATGATCAGACATGGGTCCCTTGTTACGGTTTGCTCTTCCCTGAATGAAGCATCTATCTAGACTCGGTGTTTGCCAATGGACAGTAAAACACTCATCTCCCAGGCTACTTCTCAGTTTGGTGTGAATTTTCATCTAATGACCCTTTGATTTACTGCAGAGGTATCTATTTATACATCTTCCTTGTTCCATTACTTGAACCAATGGGGTATTTGAGAGACTCCCAGCATGCACTGCAGCCAAGGTCTTCATTCTCTGCTCCAAACCTGGAACTTTATTCATTGAGACGACATCTCCCAAACTACATAGTGCTATTGTACACACATGTGTATACACCCTTCACACACACAGAAATACTTTATGCTCAGATGAGTTTTGAGATGTTTAGTCTCTGCCTAGATGTAGAAAGATTACCAGAGAGGTACATGGGAAAATAAATATACTTTCCCAGCCTCAAAATGGGGGCCTTAGAGGTATAACTGATCATTTTCAAGTTACATAGGACCTAAGTTTTCTTAGTGAGAGGACAAATAGTGGAGATATCCAATATCTCTTGACTTTTGCTTTTCAGGCAATCTGTTTTAGAAATAAACCTAAAGCATGAGTAGATGCTCCCTAGTCTAATTCCATCTATCTTGTAATTATAGTCATTCCTCAGATTCTGTCATTAGGTTGTACAATGGACTAAATATTTATGTTCCCCTCAAAATTCATATGCTGAAATCCTAAACCCCAAGATGATGGTATTGTGAGGTGGGGCCTTTATAGGGAAAGGTGGGTTAAGTCATGAGGGCAGAGCTTTCATTAGTGGAATTAGTTCCCTGATAAAAGAAGCCCAAGAGGAACCCCTTTGGCTTTCTACCACGTGGAGACCCACTGAGAAGTCACTCTGTGGGAAGCAGTAAATAAGCTCTAAGCAGATTCTGAATCTGCCAGCATTTGATCTTGGATTTCCCAGCCTCTGGAGCCATAAGAAATAAATTTTTGTTGTTTATAAGCCAACAAATTCATATTTTATTATAGCAACCTGAATGGCCTAAGACAGATTGTCTAGTTTGGGGAGATGAGATGAATGTTCATATTATACTGGGTCTTTGCAGATATTTTAGTAAGAAACAAACCAAAAATCAATTTATTTATAAACTTTTCTCCCAACCACTGTTTCTGAAAGGCTGGGGCAGGGCAAGAGGTGGCTCTTTCACTATCAAGATTCAAGTTTCTCTCTCTCTCTCTCTCACACACACACACACACACACACACACACACACACACCACTGCTGCCAGGTGTTTTAAGATTCCTTTCCAAGCCGGGCGCGGTGGCTCATGCCTGGAATCCCAGCACTTTGAGAGGCTGAGACAGGAGAATTGTGAGTTCAAAGCCAGCCTCAGCAATGGCGAGGTGCTAAACAACTCAGTGAGACCCTGTCTCTACATAAAACACAAAATAGGGTTGGGGATGTGGCGCAGTGGTAGAGTACCCCTGAGTTCAATCCCCAGTACCAAAAAAAGAAAAAAAGAAAAGATTCCTTTCCATATAATTTTGAAGTCAATGATACAAATAAAGTCTTTGGAAAATAAAGAAGCTTCTGCCAAAAAAAAGTTGTTATCTTCAAGAAATCAAAGAAGTCTGCTATCAGGAGGTTAGACTTATTCATACGTCATAGTGGCCACCCACATGTTGGGAAGTTCAGGGGGTGTTGTAGTTTGAATGTGAGGTGTCCCCCAAAAGCTCATGTGTGAGACAATGCAAGAAGGTTCAGAGAAGGTTACGAAAGCCTTAACCCAATCAGTGAATTAATCACCTGATGGGATTAATTGAATGCTAACTAAAGTGGTAGGACATGGCTGAAGGAGGTGGGCATTGGGGACATGGCTTTTGGGTATCTATTTTGTATCTGGTGAGTGGAGTCTCTCTCTGCTTTCTGATCATCTTGTGATCAGATGGAGCCCTGAGGAATAGAGCCTAATGTCTATGGATTGAGAGCTCTGAAACTGTGAGCCCCCAATTAAACTTTTCCTCCTTTAAAATAGTTCTGGTCAGGTCTTTTAGTTGTAGCAGTGAAAAACCTGAGTAAAACAGAGGGTGATTGAACTCAGACTCTAAGTATGTAGGACAGGGACACATCTGCTAAGCCAGCCTGCTGGGTGCCATGCTGTTCCCTCTCTCCACCTAGGAAATGGGTCCTGGCAGCTGGTCTTTCCCACAGACCAACTAATGGTCTGCATATATTAAAAACTCATCCCAACACCCCCTTGAGAATGATAGGCCGTCACCAAATGCTGTGTGCTCCAGAACACGATACCACGTGGCTTAGTAAATGCTGCTGAAACCCAGACAGTTGAAAAAAATGTCTACTGCCAAGGCCTTAATTTTGAAAAAAAAAAATCATATCTGTCCTTGAAAGCCCAGAGAAGGATGGCAAATCCAGTGGGGAGGGGGCACACCAGCAATGTCACCTAACTTCTGACTGCCAAGAGAAAGGACAGGTCCAAGGAGCCCCTCAGAGTCAAGACCCACCCAAGACACTAGTCATAGAGGTCCTATGACCCTGAGGTCTACGTGGGCTGACTTAGGGGGAACTCAAAGCAGGAGAAACAAACCTGAACTCAGTGCCGCCCCTGGTACCCACCTAAGGGTGTCAGGACCCTAGCCAGAGGCTGGCTTCCAGGGACAATGTCCCTTCTGCCACTCTCCTCTGGACCCTTCAATTCCTACCTTCCTAGCACAGCTTTGTCCAGTGCCTCAAACAGTTATTGCCACAGACTTAATTAGCACTTTATTCCTCTCCGCCTTCCCTCCTTTCTTTCTTTCTTTTTTTAAGAAATGTCAAGCTATTTGGCCTACTGAACAATCTGGGTTGCTGCAGATCTTTAAATACTGCTAATAAAAGAGAATCCAAAAAATTACAGCCTCCATTATGACAGGTACGATTAAACTGCCTGGGTATGATTCATGTCTATCCCATTGGCGCATGAAAAAAAAAAGGAAAAAAGATCCAACCATCATCTTTATCACCATGGGAAGAAGAAAAGCCCCTCCCTGCTTGTTGAAGGCTGCACCTCAGCTCAGAGATTGAAAATCCACTCACAATTGTTGGCAATCGATGAGCTGGCCATGATCAGAGCATTTGGAAGGAGCTGATATTTGTGCCTGAAAAGAAAAGACAATTTACATTAATGTCAACAATGAAGCTAGAAATCTCTCCTACCTGAGGAAATTGCTAAGGTGAAGCATGGAGACCAGAATAAATAATTCTTCCTGTTCACACAGCCCACAGGGACTCAGAGAAGTTAGTACATTGCAGAGTATTAGAGGTTGTATTGGCAGAAGTATTGTAGAAAATATAATACATACTCCTGATCATATTTAAACCAGCAGATTGGTGCTCGTGGCATGGCGCTCTTTGGATTTGCAAGAAAGAATTTCATGGTATGTGGCTCATTGCACTGGTGTCGAGTCCTTACGGCTTTGCAGTCAGTTGCTGGGGGTGTTGCAATTGTTAATGACATCGTTCTCCCCTACATCCTGATATACTTTCTTGAATAGAAGAGAAAGAAGTAGCAGAACTGATACTGTAAGCATCTCAATAAATCCTAGGTACTCCTCATGAGTTAGGGAGAAGAAAAGTACTATTAATTTGGAAGTTATTGCTAGTCTTTCCCTCCCCTACTACCACCCTAACACACATGTATGATCAATCTCTCTCTCATGCACATTCATGATTTATATTGAAGTCTATGATATCAGAGATACTCAGAGCATGTGAAAGTTTATATGAAAGGAATTACAGCACCAAGAAAGTGTTTTGGTTTGTGTTGGTTCAGCTGTTTTAATCTGATTTTATTAGTAATTCTTTTTTTTTGTGGGGAATATGAGGGATTGAACTCAGAGGTACTTAACCACTGAGCCACATACCCAGACCTATTTTGTATTTTATTTAGAGACAGAGTCTCACTGATTTGCTTAGCACCTTTCTTTTGCTGAAGCTGGCTTTGAACTTGCGATCCTCCTGCCTCAGCCTACCGAGCAGTTGGCATTATAGGTGTGCACCACCGCACCCAGCCTGATTTTATTAGTAATTTTTTCTAATTTCTTGGAATATGGATTTAAGAAAACGTAGTGACTGTATATAATGCACTCCATTAAAATTGGAAACCAAGTCTGCTTCCTTAGCATAGCAGAACAAGCCTTTTATTGGAAGCCAAAAGACCTAGTTTCTGTTCCTGGTTTTCCCACTAAATAGGTATGTGATCCTGAGTGAGTTACTGTGACTTCTGCAGTCACTATTTTTCTCATCAGTGACTTTTACTTAACCTTTGGTATCAAGGACTCCTCTGAGAGTTTGATGAAGACTATAGGCCTTCTTCCCAGACATATGCACATAAACACAGAATTGTGCATATCATTTCAAGATTCATGGACTCCCTACCAGAGTTCACCTAGGACTTCACATGTGAGGGTGAACCGCAGGTCAGGAGCCCCTAAACAACAGATCTCTACAGCTTCTTCCAGCTCTGATATGCCATTAGCTTTGCAAACCTACAACAGGAGAAAATGTTGAAGGACTTATTTTAGAACAAAAAGAGTTAAGGAAAAAGAGGAGAAAAAGCAAAAGAAGAAAGAATAAGGAAGAAAGAGAAGTTCTAGTAACTTGAAAAAACACTTAAAAATACAGTCTTTAAATGAACACTTGAGTTAATTAAATGCAATGTAACTGAATTTCATGTTATCAAAGTAAATGCAATGTAATATTTTAACTCATTTTAAAGCTATAACCTCTTGGGAACAATGAAACAATCTATACTAAATAAAATTAAGACAGGAAAATGAAAGCAAAAAGCATTTACAATAACTACATGATTATCTCAAAATGTGATTAAATACTTAGAATTCTGTGATAATTGAATGAATCTTTACATCTTTTTAATCATCCGATTTCTGTGGTTCAACTCTTAAATCTTTGGGGGAAATAACCTTAGTCTACAGATTTTTAGTTCTACAATACATCATTACCTTGCTTTTTAAGTTTAATTTTAGCAACTCAGCATAGATATTCAAACTAAAAGATTTAATTAGCTTTAGATGAAGTTCTTGAGCCAAGTCCTAAGCTGAATATAGCCGCAGATGTCATGACCTAGCTCAACAGAGGGAGTCCTGGCCTCTAGTTGTGGAGGTGGACAGTAAGCAAGTGATTTGCCTTGTCTGGGGTTCAGATGTCCTTCTGCAA
>CM053405.1:46611789-46640987 GCA_028644305.1 Xerus rutilus | reverse complement strand
TGGTGCTGAGGATCGAACCCAGTGCCTCACGTATGCGAGGCAAGCGCTCAACCGCTGAGCCATAACCCCAGCCCCGGTTCTTATATTTCTAAAGGGCTCCATGACAGAAATCAGGGAACCTGAGAGGGCTCAGGGTCAGCTACAGAGGGCCTTTGCTCCTAACAGGGGGAAGTGGTTCATGCAGACACACACCACACTTTCCCCCGAGAGGCTGGTATGAACCCATTTCTCCAACTCATGAATCTATGTCACCTGAAGGACAGTGACATTAGCCACATTTCACTCCCACAAAGCAAGTAACTTGGTTGATGGTAGGACCATCCTCTCATCATCCAAATCAGCCCCTTTTGGTAGGTACAGAGAGAAAGATCTAGAAAGAATCTTGGGGTGCTGAAAGAGAAGTGGCATCTGGTGTCATCTTTAAAAAGCCACTGGAACAGGGGCTGGGGTTGTGGCTCAATGGTATTTTTCTAGCACATGTGAGGCACTGGGTTCAATTCTCAGCACCATATATAAATAAATATAAGTCCATTGACAACTAAAAAATACTTTAAAAAAAGCCACTGGATCATGCTTGACACACTTTGTGCTTTAACGGCTACATGGCTGCTAGCGCTCAAGTTTTATTTTCCTTTTTATTGCTTATATTTTATGGCATTTAATTTCTCCAATTTTCAGGCTGGCTCAGGTACCATAATGCAATTCTGGGGCAGAGGTGATTTTTACACATGAACAGAGCCTTTTCAGAAAAGCACTATTCACCTAAAGTAATTAGCCAGCAGTTCTTTTCTCTATTCTCATTACAACACATCTCCTCTGGCCAAAATGGGACTTGCTCTGGAATGTGGGTCTCCACATGGGCACTGCTCCCATTTGCAGGTCTGGGTGCAAGCAGAGGGGCCACCACCTTGCATTTACCATGAATGAGACTCGGAGGATTGTCCCAGGCTTTCATCAGCAAACCCCACTGGAAACCTTTCAGTGCGGCCCGAGCCTGCCAGACATTCATATCAAAAATCCACAGGCTTTATTTAACTCTCCCTGGAAGGAGGGATAAAGGTTACAAAATAATGAGGAAGAGCTCTGCTGAGCAGGAACCCAAGAGTCACAACCTCTTTGTTAAAACTGACAAAAGAGTTGGAAGATAAACTCTATGAGGAGCAGAATCAGGGCTATTTAACCTGCCGGAAGGGAAAGCTGGAAGGGAACAAAATCACAGGATTCATGCATATGAAGGGGTATTATAATAGGAGATGCTGAGCAGCTGCTCCCCAATTCCTCTGAGGACAGGTAAGAAATAGGCTTCAATAGCAGCAGAAGGATTTGCAGGCATTTGAGTACCTTGGAAAGGATGAGCACTTAGACTTAGAAAAAGCAAGTTCTAATCTCTGCCTCTCCCTTGACCAGTTGACTAGGTTCCTCTGTTTTCTCAGAAATTAGAATGGGATAGCAGTCTCCCATCTAGTTCCATAGGATTGTAGTGAGAATAAAAGGCAGTAACAGGTACAAAATTGCATTTTAAGAAGTGAAAAGAGCTGGGGGTGTAGCTCTGTACTAGAGTGTGTGCCTCGCATTGCATAAGGCCCTAGGCTCAATCCCCAGTACTGGGGGAAGAAAAAAGCAGAGTGTTAGAAAAAATTAAGTAATTATTATCCCAGCTTTGGCAAATAATAGGTGAGGGATTGATATAAGTTTCAAAAACACTGTATAACTTACCCTCTGACCTCATTGTGTAAAAAATTCAGTACATAGATACTGTATCTATTTCTCAGAAGTTGAACAGACTAAGACAGTCATGAAAATGTCACATTTTCAATTTTTTCTTTTTTTTTTTGTACCAGGGATTGAACCCAGGGAAGCTTAACCACTGACCCACATCCCCAGCTTTTTTTATATTTTGTTTTGGAGACTGGGGCTCGCTAAGTTATCTAGGGCCTCACTAAGTTGCTGAGGCTGACTTTGAACTCAAAATCTTCCAGCCTCAGCCTCCAGAACTACCACATCCAGCCTCAATTCAACCATTATGGAAAACAGTATGGAGGTTCCTCAGAAAACTGGTAATGGAACCACCATTTGACCCTGCTATCCCACTCCTTGATCTATACCCAAAGGACTCAAAAACGGCATACTACAGTGACACAGCCTCATCAATGTTTATAGCAGCTCAATTTACAATAGCTAAACTGTGGAACCAACCTAGATGCCCTTCAATAGATGAATGGATAAAGAAACTGTGGTATGTATACACAATAGAATATTACTCAGCAATAAAAGAGAATAAAATCATGGCATTTGCAGGTAAATGGATGGAATTGGAGAACATCATGCTAAGAGAAGTAAGCCAATCCCAAAAAACCAAAGACTGGAAATCATCATGTAGGAATCAGAAAGAAGGTCCTTACCAGATGCCAGGACCTTGGTGTTGGACTTCACAGCCTCCAGAACAGTGAACAATAATGTCTATTGTTTATAATGTTTTGTTGTGGCAGCCCAAACAGACTCAAATAGTCACAATAACGTCACATCTTCAATTCTCTTTTTAAAAGTCAGCTAGGCCTGGGGCTGGGATTGTGGCTCAGCGGTAGAGCGCTTGTCTCGCATGCGTGAGGCCCTGAGTTCGATCCTCAGCACCATATACAGAGCAATAAAATAAAGACATTGTGTCCATCTACAAAAAAAAATTTAAAAAAAAAAAAAAAAAAAAAAAAAAGTCAGCTAGGCCTAAAATCAAAGTCACTTTATAGGAAATGCTGAAGTATATGAGAGAATAACTTAGTTAACAGGTCTTACTACTGAATACTAATGTCCAGAATTTAATTATCATAGAGCTTTCACAGACCTTGCCAAAGCCTCAAAATATAACACCTCAGCAGCTGACGTCAGTTTATATCTGGAAAATCCAAAAGAATCAATGGAAAAACTACCAAAAAATAGCAAAATAGTAAATTAACAGATCTGATGTATACAAATAAGAAGTAGTTATAATAGAAGGAAATGCTGCTTTTGTGATAGCAAAATGTGAAATAAAATATCAAGGAGCAAACATAATAAGAAAATACCCAAATCCTATGTGAGGAAAACTACAAAGTACTCCTTAAAGTTTCAAATGAGACTTCGGCTGGTTGGTTTGTTTGGTTGGTTGGTTTTTCTGTTTTTTGGTTTTTGTTGTTTTTTTTTCTTTTCTTTTGGTACCAGGGACATTTAACCACTAAGCCAGTTCTTTTTGAATTTTATTTTTAGACAGGTCTCACTAAGTTGCTGAAGTTGGCTTTAAACTCAAAATCCTCCTGCCTCAGCCTCCTGAACTACTGGGATTACAGGTGTCTGCTACGGTGTCCAGTGGTTTTGTTGTTTTATCATTTCACAGAAACAACACAGGGGAAGCTCCAAAGCCAAGATTCTAAAACAATGTTCTAGCCAACTCTCCCTTTATGTCTTATACAAAAGAGAAGAAAATTTATTTCTCCTTTAAAAAATGAACAAAACTACAACTCACTATTTTAAAAGCCAAAAGAAATGTAATAGAATATATAAAATAACAACTTAAGTCAGAACTAGAAAAACTCAAAAATTGGGTGATTTAAGAAAGAAGATTAAAGGAGATGATAATGCTTAGAAACAAAAGAATATTTTACATCAGAAGACTAACTTTTTTTTTAAAGCATGCCTTAAGAAAAATAGAATATAAACAACTAAAAGTGGATCAAGGACCTAGGAATTAGACCAGAGACCCTGTGACTAATAGTAGAAAAAGTAGGCCTAAATCTTCATCATGTTGGCTTAGGACCTTACTTCCTTAATAAGACTCCTACAGCACAAGAAGTAAAATCAAGAATCAATAAGTGGGATGGATTCAAACTCAAAAGCTTCTTCTCAGCAAAAGAAACAATCAATGAAATGAACAGAGAGGCTACACTCTGGGAGCAAATTTTTACCACACGCATATCAGAGCACTAATCTCCAAGCTATAACTCAAAAAACACCAAAAACACAAACAATCCAATCAATAAATGGGCTAAGGAGCTGACCAGACATTTCCCAGAGAAGATATACAATCAATCAAGAAACATGAAGCCAGGAGCAGTGGCTCACACTTGTAATCCCAGCACCTTGGGAGGCTGAGACAAGAGAATCGTGAGTTCAAAAAGCTAGCCTCAGTTTCCTACAGACCACCAGGAGCCACAGAGGGCCCAAATCCACCCTCAGGAAACTCCATGGGTGTCCAGCCAAAGGGAGACCAGGTACTGCTACCACTAGCCACAGGGGAGCCCAAACTCAGAGTAAGAGTCCCCGCAGAGACCACAGCATGAGGCAGCCCCACCCAAGGGCAGCCTGGGTCTGCCCCAGATTCACTCCAGAGTTCCTCCGGACCAGCAGGAGCCACAGAGGGCCCAAATCTGCCCTCAGGAAACTCCATGGGTGTCCAACAAAGGGTTGACTAGAGACTGATATCTCTCTTCAAGAGACTCATCTTACAGGAAAAGACATCCACAGACTGAAAGTGAAAGGGTGGGAAAAAACATATCACTCACATGGACCCTGCAAACAAGCAGGAGTTTCCCTCCTCGTATCAAATGAAGTGAACTTCAAAAAGCCAGCCTCAGTAACAGCGAGATGCTAAGCAACTCAGTGAGACCCTGTCTCTACATAAAACACAACATAGGGCTGGGGATGTAGCTCAGTGGTCAGTGTCCCTGAGTTCAATCTCTGGTACCAAAAAGAAAAGAAACATATAAAAAAAATGTTCAATATCTCTAGCAATTAGAGAAATGCAAATCAAAACTACTCTAAGATTTCAGTCAGAATGGCAGTTGTCAAGAATACAAACAACAATAAGTGTTGGCGAGGATGTGGGGGAAAAGGCACACTCATACATTGCTGGTGGGACTGCAAATTGGTACAACCAACCAGGAAAACAGTATGGAGATTCCTTAGAAAACTTGGAATGGAACCACCATTTGACCAGCTATCCCATTTCTCAGTCTCTATTTTAAGGACTTAAAATTAGCATACTTCAGTGACGCAGCCACTTCAATATTTATAGCAGCTCAATTCACAATAGCTAAACTGTAGAACCAACCTAAATGCCCTTCAACAGATGAATAGAGAAAGAAACTGTGGTAAACATACACAGTGGAATATTACTCAGCAATAAAAGAGAATAAAATTATGGCATTTGCAGGTAAATGGATGGAGTTGGAGAATATCATGCTAAGTGAAGTAAGCCAATCCCAAAAAAACCAAATGCCAAATGTTCTTTCTGATAAGTGGATGCTGATCCATAATGGGGGAAGGGGCATGGGAAGAATGGAGGAACTTCGGTCAAAGGAGAGGAGGGAGAGGGGAGGGGACATGGGGACAGGAAATATGGTGGAAAGAGATGGACATCACTGCCCTAGTTTCATGTATGACTGCATGAATGGTGTGATTCTACATCATGTACAACCAGAGAAATGAAAAGTTGTGCTCCATTTATGTACAATGAATCAAAATGCATTCTGCTATCATGTATACCTAAATAGAATAAATAAAATTTAAATAAAAAACAATAAAATCATGAAAAAAAAGAAAAATAGAATATAGAAACTAAAAAAATTTAAAAATTTTAAATCATAAAGAAATGAAGCAAGTGCTAAAAGAAGTTTGAGGGCTGGAATTATGGCTCAGTGGTAGAGCAATTGCCTAGCATGTGAGGCACTGGGTTCAATTCTCAGCACTGCATATAAACAAATAATATAAAGGTCCATCAACAACTAATAATACATTTTTTTAAAAAAATAAACTAATAAAATAAAGATTTTTTTAAAAGAAGTTTGAGAAATCTTCCAAATCACAGAAGACAGGTTAAAGGAATCCAAAATTTGTATGAGTTTGGAAGAAGAAAACCTTAACAATGGAACAAAAACTACAATTCAATAAAAGCTAAAATCGAACACACACACATATACACATACTGGAGAAGTAGTTCAATGGTAGAGCACTTTTCAAGCTTGTGTGAGATGCTGGAGTTGATCTCCAGCATCACAAAACAAGAGGAAGGAAGGAAGGAAGGAAGGAAGGAGGGAGGGAGGGAGGGAGGGAGGAAGACATCCCTGAAATTACAAAACACATATTGAGACACCACACTGCCTTCCTAGGAATATTGGTCCAGAATGACCAAAATCAAAACATACACTAGTGAAATTAGAATTTAAAGAAGAAAAACTATCTTTAACATCTAGGCAAAAGAACCACTTGTAAGGGAAAGAAAAATCAAAATGTCATGACAGTTTTTGACAATAATGCTTTCCATAAGAAAGTAATTAGGCCACATATTTGGGCAACTCAGGAAAAGAAAGGTAATTATTTTATATACAATCGTGGATTTTACATCCAATTAAACTGACATTTAAGTCCAAAGGCAACACAAATAAAACTCTAACCATGCAAGAATCCGGGAAATGGTGTTCCATTAAACCTTTTCTAAAGTATCTGCTAAATATATGGAGAGACATCAACGTAAGATTTGGACAAAAACTAAAGGGAACTTTAAAAAAAAAAAAAGTACGGCACATAATGGCTCTGACAACATAAGTAATATGTATTTCTCAACTATGGAGGAAAATAGAGATCATGTATGAAATGTAGAATAAACTCACTTATTATAGGTACCACTTTGGAGTAAAAGGATTTTGCTTGAGAAGCTGGGAGTTAAGATGAGGTCATACTAGAGTAGGATGGTCCTTAATCCAATATCAATGCTGTCCTAAAAGAAGAAAAGAGCACAGAGACACAGGGAAGACACATGAAGATGGAGGTTGTGCTACTCTAAAGGTAAGGAAAACCAGCTACACAAAGGTCAGAGGAGCTTTGAAAGACTCTTCCTCAGTGCTCCCAAAAGGAGCCAATGTTTTTCATGTCTAATCTCCAGAATGAGGAGGAGATATATATATATATATATATATATATAATATTTATATATATATATGCTGGATATCAAATCCAAGTTCTCGCACATGCTAAGGAGAGAATAAATTTCTGTGGTGTTAAGCAAACCAATCTGTGGTAGTTTGTTAGGGCAGCTTTAGGAAATGAATGTAGATATAATGTCTCAGATTTGCTTCAAAGTAACAAGGGGTGACTGGGAATGGATAGGGGTAAAGTGAAGTAGGTTAAGCCCTGGTGATCTTTGTTGAAGCTTGGTGACAAGTATGGATGGTTCATTATACTATTATCCCCACTTCTGAATATGTTTTAAATTTGCTGGAGTGGAAAAATGTTGCTGGGCATGAGACACACACCCATAATCCCAGCAATTTGGGAGGCTAAGGCAGGAGGATCACAAGTTAAAGGCCAGCCTGAGCATCTTGGTGAGACCCTGTTATCAAATTTCTAAAAATTTAAAAGGGCTGGGAATGTAGCTCCGTGGTAGAGCACCTCTGGGTTCAATTCCCAATACCACACACACACAAAGTGTTAACAAATGATAGTTCTTATGTGCTTAGCAAGTTCCCACTTAGAATTATTTATTTAAGGGCTAGGATTGTAGCTCAGTGGTAGAGCACTTGCCTTGCATGCAGGAGGCACTGTGTTTGATCCTCAGCACCACATAAAAAATAAATAAATAAATACAATAAAGATATTTGTGTCCATCTACCAAAAACCAAAAAATTTTTTTTAAAAAAGAATTATTTAATATATTGTATGTTTATTAAACATTGTACTGTCTCAATGGGCTTTCATTCTTGTCCTTGGAGTATTGGTAGTTAGAGGCCTAGAGAGGGTAAGCAACTTGGCTTTTGTCACAGAACCAGTGTGTGATGTCAAGGCCTCTGGACTCAGGGTCTAATTCCATTCCCCACACCATAGGTGCCACTGCTTTGTCATTCCTTCATAGGACATGATTCCTACCTCCAGAGAGTTTATAATCTTTTTGAAGAGGTCATATGTACATCATGAAATCTTCAGGAAAAAAATCCTAAGCAATAAAATGAGTTCAAGGCTGAGGTTATGGCTCAGTGGTAGAGCGCTTGACTAGCATGTGTGAGGCCCTGGGTTCAATTCTTAGCATCACATATAAATAATAAAATAAAGGTCCGTCAACAACTAAAATAAATAAATAAACAAATAAAATTAGTCCAATTATATAGTAAAATAAATATTGAAACATATGGTACAAAAACATGTTTGTGTATCTATACCTGCTGCACAAAAAAAAAAAAATGGATTCCAGTTCCAGCTCTGCCACTTATGAGGCTAAGATGAAACACTTTGAGGCTTTGTGCATCAGTTCTTATCTTGAAACTAGGAAAAATAAGCACCTCATCAAGTTGTCTCCAAAATAAAACTGCATAATGTATGTGAACATGCTTCATGACCAGGAAGAGGCTATAAAGGCAGTTTGAGACCCCAAACTGGATAATGGTTCATACTTGATTTGGAACCGATTGACAAAGCCCCCCACACACACACACACAAAAAAAACCAAATCTCTTAGCAACAAACAAAATATTATTTCTCTTAAATGCTTTTTAATATTGAAGGAGATTAACTGTAACTATTTCTTCATGGGTAGAAAAACTATGGTTAGGAAGATGTCAACAAAGAATTACTGCTTTGCAAAAACACAGTCAGTAGCATCAGAGCTTTTTCTTATAGAGATTAAGTGTAGAATCACTGCCAGTAGCTCGTTAGGCTGCTTCCTTTTGGCATCATCTTCTGTTCTTGCTAATGGGAAAATTTCTGTCATGCCCCAAATGGGTGTGGAGACGGAGGGTTCAGCTCTCACTACAGCAGTGTTCTTAGCTGATCACCAAAGCAGAGTTCAACAGAAGGAAACCAAACTGGGACTGCCTCTACAGGACAACAAAACTAATAGCTGAATATGTCAGTCTCAGGACTTCTTTTAATCCTGTGAAACCTGGCGTGGGGTGCACTCTATTGATTTTTCTTCTTCTTCTTCTTCTCCAAATTGATAGAGCTGACAGGCGACTTGCTATCATGTGGCTATAGCCTGAGTGTGTATTCATTAAGCATCTCAAACTGTAGGTCATATGATTTAGGTTCCAATGCCCTTTTGGTTCTCAAAAGATCAGAAGGAAACCTGGTGTCGCTTCCGTTCACAAGGCAGCCAGTGTGAGCGCAGTGGAGGGAGGGGGAATTCAGCAAATGGCACAGAGCAGCTTTGCTGTGTCAAGTCTCTCCCTTGGTGCTTCAGACCTTTTTCCAGGTTGCGGAAATCGTCGCCATGTATCTGGTCTTCTCTACTTCGAAGAGGTTTCCTGAGAATTCCTTAGCAATCACAGATCTTCCTGGCCCTGTCTAATATAAAGATCATTTCTCCAGGAATGCAGTTGAGTTTTGCCAGAAGCACTGGAAGACACATGTAAATTAAGGGCTAACCCTAAAACCAAACATTTTTACATTTGAAATGAATGCTTTGTTTATATTGGTCCTGCCTTCCTGTGAGTTTCTCTTTAAAGCAAGTAGTCATTCTTTTTACAATTAAATTATCCCTGGAAAGCCCTAGAATTAGTCATCAGGGTTTGAGTGTATAAGGCAGGTTAGAATGGAAGCTGGGCACAATGGCACGTGCCTGTAATCTCAGCACTTTGGGAGGCTGAGACAGGAGGATCGCGAGTTCAAAGCCAGCCTCAGCAAAAGTGAGACACTAAGCAACTCTGTGAAACTCTGTCTCTGAATAAAACACAAAATAGGGGTGAGGATGTGTGGCTCAGTGGTTGAGTACCCCTGAGTTCAGTCCCCAATACTAAAAAATAAAAAAGGGCAGGTTAGATTTGAATCAGATTTGAATCCCACCTTGCTCTTGAGTGCCTTCCCTGTACATACAACTTCTCTGCATCCTGTGGCAACTGCATGAAATCATTATTGTCCATTTACAGGCTTAAGCATGTGAATTCCACCTCTCTGTGCCTTGGTTTTCTCATCTGTAAAATGGGGAGAGTATTTACCTCGTGCTATTGGGAAACAGCACATACTAAACATTCCATAGTAATTGCCATTACTGTTATTACTACTTGACAGTGAGCACCTTGAACAGGAGTTCTGGATCCAATTCCTGATGCCATGATGTTGACAGTGAGCACCTTGAACAGGAGTTCTAGATCCAATTCCCGATGCCATGATGCCAGGCACATAGTCATTGCTCAGTGAACATAAGGTGTGTGGTTGAATGGATCTTTCAACCACAGCAAGCAGCTGTGAGAACAAGAATGCAACCAACAGCCTTACTGAATGTAGGTTAAGAACTTGCTAGATTTTTCTGGGTTGAGATATTTATTGGTGCTTCTCTGTCCATACAAAAGAAGTATATGAGCCGGGCGTGGTGGTGGAAGCCTGTAATCCCAGCACTTAGGGAGGCTGAGACAGGAGAATCACGAATCCAAAGCCAGCCTCAGCAATGGCAAGGTGCTAAGCAACTCAGTGAGACCCTGTCTCTACATAAAACACAAAATAGGGCTGGGGATGTGGCTCAGTGGTCGAGGGCCCCTGAGTTCAATCCCTGGTACCAAAAACAAACAAACAAACAAAAGAAGTATATGAAAATAGAAATGGGCACATGGGAGAATCCATGCTTTTTGTTGATATAGTCGTTCTATGTTGGTTTTTTATGGTTTTGTTTTTGTTTGAGTTCTTGGCAGTTTTGAAAATTGAACCCAGTGCTTCACATTTGCCAGGCAAGTACTCTACCACTGAACTACACTCTCAGCCCTGTTGATTTAGTTATTTTAAGAACATATGCGGGCTGGGATTGTACCTCAGTGGTAGAGCACTTGCCTCGCATGCGTGAGGCACTGGGTTTGATCCTCAGCACCACGTAAAAAAATAAAGATATTGTGTCCATCTACAACTTAAAAAAAAATTAAAAAAAAAAAAAAGAACATATGCATTCAAGTATTTGAAGCTTAAAAAATATGGTCGGCTACCCAGCTACAGAGAAACCCAGCATCTGTTGAAGAAGATTAAAGACACAGAAAGATCCTGGGGACCCCAAAGAGTGTTTTTAGAAGTGTAAGCCATTCAGAGCTGCAGATTCTGTGACTAAAGCTACTACTACTAATTGTGTTGCCACAGGAGGATTTTCTCAGGAAGATGTCCAAAGCCACTGGGACCAAGGAAGAAACTACATTGGGGCTTGCTGTTACTGGAAGAGAATCAGTTAGGGCCTCTGTGGGAGCCATGTGCCAGAACAACTGGGGACAGGTAGGGAGACACAGTGCTTCAGGCTTCAGGTCACTCTGGTCTTGCAAATCCTTGACTTTCTAATGGAGGGTAGAGATTAGGACTCCATTAGTGTTTTCCTTTTAAGGAGAAAGAATGGGGGACAGTGGGGTCTGGGCCAACCAAATCAGGGAACTCCAGATTCTGGGCCCTGTCCTCACTTTTGTACTCTATTGTGAATGAGGAAAATTTCCTGATTGCCAATCGCTATTTAATCACATTCTTGTTGAACTTTTTTCCCTCTTTAAGCATTAAAAGGATGGTCCTATTTTAAAACACAAATCATGAACGTTTTTCATAAGAGATTTATTCCTTTTTTGCTGGAAGCTCACTCAGTAAGCACAGGCAAGTTATCGAACTTGGCCTTCTTCTCACTCAGTTTTCCCATCTATGAACTCCGACTCCCTTTCCATTAAATATGGATAGTGTTGATCTCTACCTGCTGACTCTCCCCTTTGTGCTGGTATTTTATATTCATGGAAGCTCAGCAAGGAACAAAATATAGAATTCAGTGCATAGCTTCTGTCCATTGGGTTTTCATTCAAAATTCAACAGGTAGACAGAGCTCCCGCATAAGGAAAGGACGGGGTGACTCAGGGGAGGCAAGTAATGCTGAACATTAATGATGCTTGGATGTGCGCTGCCAGGGCTCTGAGAGCCAAAGATGGTCTTTTCAAAGAAAGTGAGCCTGGAGATGTGAACAGCGCATGCCAAGGTCATGCTGAGCAAGTTTTGCAGCCCTCGAGTCAGTGGAATCTGAGCTATGCAAACACAATAAACTTCCTTCTCCTAGAAACACATTGGTATTTCTGTGCTCAACTTTATGAGATGGAGACAAATGTAATTTTACAATTGCAGATGAGAAATTTATCCAAAAAGCAAATATTTCAACAGCATGACATTAAGTACCTAATGTGTGAAGATGACGTCAAAAAACACAAAGGCAGCCAGGCCTGGTTGGGCACAACTGGAGTCCCAGCTACTCAGGAGGCTGTGGTGGGAAGATCACTGAAGCTCAGGAGTTGAAGACCCACCTGCACAACAAGAGACAGAAAGAAAGAGTGAATGAACAGGGGCTGGGGTTGTAGCACAGTGGTGGAGCACTTGCCTAGCATGTGTGAGGCACTGGATTTGATTTGCAGCACCACAGATAAATAAATAAAGGTCTATTGACAACCAGAAAAAAAAAAAAAAAAGAGTGATTGAACAAAGGTTACTAGGCAAGTTCCTTGCCCTCGGAGTTAAACATATTATTGGTAAAACAAATCACTATAATTGCTACGTCCCCTAAAGTTCACATGTTGGAAGTTTGATTCCCAAATTCATATGTTGATGGGATTTGGAAGTGGAGTCTTTGGGAAGTTATTACAATTAAACAGGTCATGGGAGTGGATCCCCAACACATCCGTGGCTTTATAAGTAAAGAAAGAGAAACTTGAACTACCATGTTTGCTCTTTCTGACTATGTGATGTCCTCCATAAGCAGCAGAAGACCCTCATCAGATTCCAGCACTATGCTCTTGGACTTCCCAGTCTCCAGAACTATGACTTAAATAAACTTCTATTCTTTATAAATTACCTGTTATCAGGTATTTTTATTATAGCAATCTGACTAAGATGCAGATTGACTAAACCAAAAGATCGTAATGAGTGATAATGTAAGTGCTAAGGACTGATATCACCCAAAAGGGTTGAAGGATTTATGGAAAGCCAGACCTGTTTGTGTACTGGGTACATTTTCTAGCTAGTTGGAGTTGTGGCTGGACCCTGAAGATTGGGTAGAATCAGGGTCAGTAGAGACGAAGCAAAACACAGCAGTGTGCCAAAGCCAACCTGCAGTCTCCAGAGAGCTGGTTGCTACTTCTTCAGGAATGTTGTGAGCCATTTGTTAAACACGGTAACTACTACAAATTATTTTGTAAAAACTTCAAGAGAAATAAATTATATTTTAAAAGGTAAGAAATACTCAGAACTCATCACTTCTGACTTCTTTAATTTACTGTTATCTATTCTTAACATTATTTCTAACTATTGAATCTCTATAGTGAAATACCATGTAAGAGTATATAATTTCCCCTCTCTCCTTGACTTCATGGTAGGAGTATTTATACAGCAAAAATCTGCTAACACTGCAAATCAGAGATTAAATGTTCTGTTGACTGTGGACTATTGAGACTTTAAAAAGTAATGTAAAAATAGTAATAATACAGACTAAACTTAAAAATAGATTGATCAGGGCTGGGAATGTAGCTTAGTGATAGAGCACTTGCCTGGCATGTATAAGACCCCAAGTTGAATCCCTACCACCACAAGAGCAAGGGGAGTTAGATAGATAGATGATAATTAGATAGAAAGATTCATACATACATACATACATACATACATACATACATTGTGAATGATACCAAATCATTGAGGAAATTTTCTTCTACCACTTGAAAATTATTATCTGATTCAGCAAAAAGTCCCTCATATCACTGATAAACAGTGAAGTCTGACATGCTCATTGATGTAAACAGAAATGTCAACCAATATTCATGTTAGAACTACAATGAGAAAGCCAGTTATTAAACATTTATCAGCACACCCCTGGGAGAAGGCCATATTATAAAGAAACTACAGTCCATGCAAAATGGCAAAGCTGAAAGGCATGGTGTCATGTAGTGAAAGTAACATGGACTGCAGTCATGGATTCAAATTCCAGCTCTAAATTCTGCTGTTTATTAGCTGTGAAAACTGACGTGAAGTACATTACATGACTGAGCCAAAGTTTTTGTATATGTAAGATAGACAGTGAAGTCAACTACACTGTGTGATTGTGAGCAGTAGAAAGATCATAGCATTCAATGCCTAGAACAACACTGGGTACATACCACACACCCAATATTATCACTAATTATTAAAGTGAAATGTTCTAAAATCCACAGAAAATTGATTGATCAGTGGGTTTATTTAGGGGATGGGTAAAAGCATCAAGTCTTGAATTCCAGGTAAGAAATATGGAAATTATTGTGTAAATATTTCTGGGTCATTAAAAGTTTCTGATGAGGACACTATTGTAGGTTAAAATGGTATCATAGAAAGTTGGGGATGGCACTAGTTTGTGACATAAACTACCATCTTCTACACGTGGACATCTAGTAAAATACTTAACAATGAGCCTCATTGTGGCAGAGCCCAAAATGTCTTCTGAATCAAAGAAAGATTAAATTTTATTTAATATAATTTTAGTGCTAGTACACCTCAGCATATTCTAATTCTTTATTTATTTATTTATTTTTTATTTTATTATTATTTTGTGTGTGTGTGTGGTGCTGGGGACTGAACCCAGGGCCTTGTGCATGCACGAAAAACACTCTACCAACTAAGCTATATTCCCACCCATAGTCTAATTCTTTTTTTTTTAAGGCACTTTTTTTGTTTTCTGGTTGTTGATTGACCTTTATTTATTCATTTATTTATATGTGGTGCTGAGGATTGAACCCAGTGCCTCCCACATTCGAGGAAAGCACTCTACCGCTGAGCCACAATCCCCACTCCATATTATAGTTCTTTAGAAATTTAAAAATTTATACTCGGTAACTACAGTAATGCTGCATGAAACAATACACCAGACTCATGGCTTTTCTTTTTCTATCCAACTCTTTCATCAAATAAATCCCAAGACCTGTGGTTCTGCCTCCTTAATATCCTTCTGACATTCCCATTGCCTTGTCTGAAATCAATCGATAGGTCACAACCTTGGTCCCACACTGGAGTCGCCTAGGGAATCTTTTTTTTGGGGGGGTACTGGGGATTGAACTCAGGGGTACTCAACCACTGAGCCACATCCCCAGCCCTATTTTGTGTTTTATGTAGAGACAGGGTCTCACTGAGTTACTTAGCGCCTTGCTGTTGCTGAGGCTGGCTTTGAACTCACAATTCTCCTGTCTTAGCCTCCCTAAATGCTGGGATTACAGGCTTGTGCCACCACGCCTGGCTTAGGGAATCTTTAATTGAAAATGTGCCAAGGTCTGACTCCTACCTCCAGAGATCTAATTGGTCCAATTGGGGCATTTTAAGGTTCCCAGGGGTTCTACCATGCAGACAGGCCTCAGACACCCTCTCAGGGTTGATTCCCTGAATCAATGCATGAGTCATCTGCCTGGTCCCAGCCTCCAGGTTTGATTTCTTCAATTCTCTTCTTTACCCTGATTTCAGAATAATCTTTGAAAAACACTAATTTATCAGGCTACACTTGCTTTTAAACCCTTTAGTAAGTAGCTCTTCTATACCTAATAATATGTCCCAATCTTATTAACACCAGCCGCCTTCTTTAACCAACCCCCTCTCTCCCCTAAAAAAATTTCAATAATAAAGAGGATAATGACAAATTCAAGAAAAAACAATTGAACCAGAGTGATCTGGCCTTGGAAATTTTGTTAAACTCACGTGGACATATTTAACAACAGTTTCTAAAAACACTAGTCAAAAAATATATTCCCAAGGTAACTGCTCTGCCACATTGAAGGCGCATGGGAGGCTCGCTAGAGAAACTAGCCCAGGTGTGAAAAAGCAGCACTCCTTAGGAAAGGGGGAAATCTGGAGGCAGACACACACCCAGGGAGAAGCCCATGTGAAGGCAGAGGCAGAGATCAGGTGACACTGTCACAGCCTAGGAAGGCTGAAGGCGGACAGAACCACCAGAAGCTGGGGAGAGGTGGGAACAGATGCTCCCTGGCAGCTCTCAGAAGGAAGAACCCTGACCACACTTGGATCTTAGACTTGTAGCCTTCAGATCATGGGACAACACATTTCTGTTGCTTAAGCCGCCCATCGTGCGTACTTTGTTTCAGGATACCTAATCCCTTTCAAGATGGCTTCTTGGTCTAAGAGCTGCCTCTCTCTCTACCCACCTACCCTCAGATCCCTCCTGAGCTTTAATCTCCAGCCATCAAGTCCCCTGACTTGCTCTGTTCTTTCCTGCCCTTCCCTCTACCTGCAGTGCCCGTTCCCAGCCCCTCTGCCAGAGGGAGCCAAGGAGTCCTTAACACCCAGCACTAGCAGCCATCCTTTCCCTGTCACTACACCCTGCTCTCTCCCAGCCAGACATCCACAGAATTCACCATTCCTCCTTGGACACACCATGGCTGGCGTTTGCATCCAACATTGCTCCATATCCTCCCAGCCCATCTCTTACTCCAGTTTTTGCTGCTGCAACCAATGCCAGGTCCACTGCCTCCAGCTTTACGAAGCTGTCATCTGGCTCCTGTCTTTGGCCACTCAGTTCATCTCTCACTTCCTGCTCCTAGCCTTCTCTGATACCAAGACTAGAACATCCAAAGAAACCCACTGGACACACACCTGGGCCACCCAGAAGAACTGCAGGGGAGGTAACACCCCTGGGGCCACTTGTGTCCCCTCTTCTCCCCTGTGCAAAATGTTCTCAGTCACATTTCATAAAGTTCCTCAGCAGCATCAGAGATTGGACACCAATGGCTTGAACAGTGGCCAGCTCCAAAAGCATCCTCTTGTATTGGTTTTCCCACCTTCCTGATCCTCACCCCCAGTCCCTCCCTGACAACTGTGTCAAACAATCATCTCCAAATAAACTACCCACATGCATGTGTTTTCTATGGCTCCATTTTTAGAAAAATACAGACTAAGACTGTGTTTAAATCATGTGAAATTGCCAATATTCAATCATTTCTGACCTACATAGATGCCAATTTCATGTGATCCAAACTGACTGATGTTTATTTGTACTTACATCTTTTTTTTTTACTCCCCACCGCCCCCGCCATCCTGAGGATAGAACCCACAGGTGCTCTACCACTGAGCTATATCTCCAGCCCTTTTTATTTTTATTTTGAGATAGTATGTTACTAAGTTGCCCAGGCTGGCCTTGAACTTGTGATCCTCCTGCCTCAACCTGTCAAGTCACTGGGATTAAAGTCGTACAACACAGCGTCCAGCTTACTGATGTCTTTTCAAACAGAATTTAGTCTTCTTGAAATGAGGAATGATGCCTTTTTTCATTTCTGCATCTCCAGCAGCATCAAGTAATGTGGCTCCTCAATACATGTGGAATGAGTGTGTTGTGATCCTCTCAATGTAACTGAGGAAAAGTTTAAGGTAGGGATTCTTCTGTCGATAATGTCCGGATAATAAAGTAAAACCCCTACCTCACACTTTACATCAAATAAAGATGAATTAAGGGTTAAATGCCAAATAAAAGCAATTTTTTAAAGGATGATGAAAACAGCGTGTAGCCCAGTAGGAGAGGCAAGTACAAACCAAAGCCCCACCGTGCAGTGGGAAGAGCTCCTCTAGCAAAAGCACGGGAGCCTAGAGAGCACCAAAGTCAGGCTGGGCTCAGAGAGTGCCCAAGGGAGGTGAGGTCTACACTAAGTTCTGGAAGACACATAGAAAGGAGTCAGAAAGGCTGGGAGGAAGTGCATTCCAGGCAGAGGAAAGAGCCTGTGCAAAGATATGGAGGTGAGAGTGTCTGGTTGGAAAAAAATGAAAATAATTGTCTTGAAGCGCTCTCTAAGGAATCCCTGAGGATTATAATGTTGTAGCTTTAGGGGAAAGAATGTCAAATATCACACAAATAGCAGCTGAGCGATTGCTCAGAGGTGAACTTAGAGTCCTTGCTATTTTCTCAGGGGTGGACTGGGATCTCTGAGCCCTGTGGTTCTGCCTCCCTGGGGTCACTATAGTCCTAGTCTGCACATGCACCAGGTTTGACAAGGACATCAGAATTACTTGGCCCTCTCGTGAAGGGCATCCAGATTCCAGGGTTGGAGGCTGCACCAAATGTGCAAGTAGATACATCGTCCATTCTCTTTGATGGCTTGTGAGAAAGCTACTTTGTAAATCCCAGGAGCTCTTTGAATCGCCATGAACAAGCACGGATGACTCATGAGGTCAGAGAAGCAGGAGCCAATGAAAGGCCAGAGAACAGGGAATAAAACTAGACTTACCCATTGTTTTTCAGTGTAGGTTAATTGTAGGCTATTGTGCTTCATTTTATGGCCTGTGACGATTGAAATATTTTACCTACACAAAGTTCAATGCTTATGCTCCCTTTACCTGAATGAATTGCTATACATAATAGTAACACAGTTCTTTTCTGATAACTTAAGATAACTTTTCTTTTCTTTTTTGATACCAGGGATTTTGTGTTTAATTTAGAGACAGAGTCTCACTGAGTTGCTGAGGCCGGCTTTGAACTTGCGATTCTCCTGTCTCAGCCTCCCAAGGTGCTGGGATTACAGATGTGCGCCACCACGCCAGGTTTAAGATAACTTTTCTTAATGTCCTAGTCCAAGAATCAGGCAAATTGAATCAAAATACTTTGTAACAACCATATGATGTTTTAATGTGCCTCTTTAAAATACATTTAAGGCAATAAAGTATGTATTATGCCATGAAATCCTTTAAAACCGGAGAGAATGAAGTGAAATAACACTATGATAGTCTAAAGAAGACCAACTAGTATGTTCCATGCTCCCTCCGACAGCAATAGCAATTGAACATGAGTACTGATAAGACAGAATTGTAGGCTTGTCGTTCATCACAAACAGGAGGAAAACTCACTCAGCTTCAGGAACTTCTGTCACTAAAAGGTAGATATAAAAATATCAACATTTTAATATCATCTATTATAAGAAATGTCTTCAGTCACCTGTCTACTGTCTTCAGACATCTGATAGGATAAATTGGAGGACGCTGATTAAATCGCATCATCACTAACACACTCAAAGAACTGTGACAGTCACATATTCTCTGAGTTATGACTGTGTTTTATTTATGACTCATGTCAAAATTGCCTTGGGGCTTTTGCTCTTCAATTCTCTAGAAGTTTATTTCTCCCAAATTGTGCCCATGTTTTACAGCAAGATCCACAGCAATAAAGCAAGAAATCAGAAAAATCAGCATTGGGTATCAACAGTTTAACATTCTCTGCTCTCTGGGACAATGCAGAGACAATCAAAGAAAGGGTCTCTATGACCTTGCGGTAGCTGCAAATCACTGTGATCTGAATTAGAATAGCCTCCTCTTCAATAATACATTACCCACTCAGTATATTTAGGCATCCTTGGGGTTTCTCAGTGGGAACTAAGATTATTCCAGCACAAACCTCATTTTTCTTATCACACAGCTTCCATCAATACATTTATGATCTCTTTAAAGCACACAATAGAGGATTCACCTATGTATCCAGCTTACATTTATCCACAAGCACTCAGATACATAAGCCAATAAATTCTAAGTAATCAAATGAAAGTGCTAACTAAAATTCTTGTCCAGAGGGTGAATGCTTTGCTGCTCACATTCAAGATCTGTCCTGTTAGAGATTGAGTGAGAAAGGAGACAAGAGTAAGCTAGCCAAGGTCAACTGTAAAGGCCAGGAAGGCAGAGGGGCTGCCACAGCAGATGTCACCAAAAGGCCAACCAAGATTCTGGGCATTAGCTGAGAACAAGTCAAAGACCATCAGGAGTCCCCATATTCAAGCAAGTTTCTATAGAATTTCCTCAATAAAAGCAATAAAAAAAAGTATAGAAATGCAAGGTGCCCCCTTCAAAGCCAAGTTCAGAACTTCAAAGCCACACTGAAATGTCAGCATTCATTGCTGGGAGTCCTGCTGGGGACCTTGCCAGCACCCAGTACCCTCATCCTGCTCAGCATGCACAGACACACACACACACACACACACACACACACACACACACATACACCCTTGTGTCCAGTTTCCTTCTGAGCCAAATGATTCACACAAATCTCTCACTCCATAAGATGACAAATCATCAGATCTTGTGATTATAAAAATAAGGGCTAATACGCATGCAGTGACGACTGGATACCAGCCACTATGCTCAATGTGGTCTGAATGTTACCTCATGTCATTGTCACCTCAACTAAATGAAGGGAGTACCATCATTAGGCCCCATTTTATTTAAGCTCAAGTTTAATGAATTAGACACTTTAGCAAGTGCCCACCTAATTCACAATCATTTTCCCATCTCTTCAATCTCCCCCATCTTTGCCCCACAATCCAGACTGATGATTCCTCAGGAAACAGGTTTGTACAAGCAACTCTGTCAGCCAGCCCATTCAAAAGCCCAAATTTGAACTGAGAGCAAGAGAGAAAGTTGGTTGCTGCATCTTAGCAAGACACTGAAAAGAGGAGCCATAAACTTCTACTGCTAACCCCAGCGGCCCCTACAACCCAGGAAAGCTCTTCCAGAAAGCTTCCTTCTTCCAAAGCTACATTTCTGTGACTTGCTGTGCTCCCCATGCTTCTGATGGCAGAAGTCATGAGGAAGCATCATCCACTCCAAGAGCTGAGATGGACCTATGTGTACCACAAGGAAGACCCTGCTCTCTCCAGCCTTGGCACTTTGGTTAGCAGGAGCCGAGGCAGGGCAGAATTCAGTGTATACTGTCAAAACTCCCTCATCCTCCCTTCTCCCATCACTCTGGCTACCACCCTTTGCTTTGTGAGCACCAGATCCTCATCCCTGCTACATCAGCTACCATAGAAGCCAGGACTCCAAAGCATCTTTATATTCCCTTTCTGACTCCTGTCTCCCACCATCACTCACTGCAAGCTCTAAAGTCTTTCCATGGTGCCTGCTTGGTCACAAAACCAATCCTTAGCAAACTGCCTCCAATCACTGCCTCCTCTGGGTCCATTTTCTTCACCAATGCTCCAACTAAAATCTAAGGGTGCATCATCTCCTGCAACCCATTTAAGGTGGACTTTAATTTCTAGAATATATAAAGAACCCAAAAAACTTAACATCAAAAGGACAAATAACCCAATCAATAAATGGACAAAGAAACTGAACATACATTTCTCAGAAGAAGAAATGCAAATGGTCAACAAATATATTTTAAAATGTCCAACATCTCTAACAATTAGAGAAATGCAAAAATCAGCATACTACAGTGACACAACCACATCAATGTTTACAGCAGCTCAATTCACAATAACAAGATATGGAACCAACCTAGGTGCCCTTCAACAGATGAATGGATAAAGAAAATGTGGTACATATACACAATGAAATATTACTCAGCCTTAAAGAAGAATGAAATTACGGAATTTTCTAGTAAATAGATGGATATGGAGAATATGATGCAATAAGCAAAATAAGCCAATCCCAAAGAACCAAAGGCTGAATGTTTTCTCTGATATGCAGATGCTAACTCACAATGTGGGGGCTAGGGAAGAATAGAGGATTAGACAAAGGGGAATGAAGGGAAGGGAGGAGGAATAGGAAAAGGAAAGACAGTGGAATGAATCCAAAATAATTTTCCCATTTCATATATGAATACATCATAGTGAACCTCACCATCATGTACATCCACAAGAATGGGGTCCTAATTAGAATAAAATATATGCTTTTTTAATTATATCAAAATGAATTCTACTGTCATGTATAACTGAAAAGAACCAATAAAAAAATAAGATGGACAAGTCGGGCATGGTGGCGCACGTCTGTAATCCCAGCACTTAGGGAGGCTGAGACAGGAGAATCGCGAGTTCAAAGCCAGCCTCAGCAACAGCAAGGCACTGAGCAACTCAGTGAGACCCTGTCTCTACATAAAACACAAAATAGGGCTGGGGATGTGGCTCAGTGGTCGAGTACCCCTGAGTTCAATCCTCAGTACCAAAAAATAAATAAATAAATAAGATGGACATTTTCTCCCTCATATCTCTCAAGCCACTGGACGGGAGATGGGACAGCTGTCCTCCGCTCCTCGCTGCCATTTCTAGACCTTTCCTCTTCCCTAAACCTCCTCCCCCAAGCTTGGTATCTTGTCATTGTATTGCTCCCACCCAGTAGCCCTCCTTGTAACAGCAGCTACTGGGCCCCCTGCCCAATATCTCTGCTCTCATTCCTCTAAGAATGTTCCTCCTGTTTCACTGCCCATTTGTCCAACAGGACTCTCATCAAAAGGCTTGGTGATTTTAATATCCACGTGGGTGATCTCTCTCCAGTCCTGAGGCTCCCTTCCTCCTCCCTACCTCGGCTACTCACTGCCTTGCTCACAGCCAGACTGAGTCACCCATTGCCAGTACCAGCATCCCTCCACAGCCTCAACGGCAAGCATTCCAACTGACATGTCCAGCCACCAGTTTCACATTCTCACTTGTCCAACAGGCATCGCAAACGGCACATGTAAAATCAAACTCTTCATCTTTCCCTCGAATGTGTTCTGACTGCTATCTTCCCATCTCAGGACAACCTCATTCTTCCAGATGTGTCCACAAAAATCTTATATTTTTCTCTTACCCCACATGAAGTCGTCAAGAAATCCTGTTGAATCTACCTTGAAAATACGTGCAGTCTCCAACCACATCTTACCAACTCACCACGACCACCTGGCATAAATCTCCATGAACTCTCACCAGGATGACTGCAGTGGCCTCCTACCTGCTTGCTCGGCTGCAACCCTGCCCCCTCTCCACACAAGCTAAGTCTCTTTTCAACACAGTACCTAAGTGGACTATTGAAAATTTAAGTCCAGGTCTGGGGTTGTGGCTCAGTGGCAGAGCGCTTGCCTAGCATGTGTGAGGCACTAGGTTCAATCCTCAGCACCACATAAAAATAAAAATAAAATAAAGATATTGTGTCCATCTACAACTAAAAAATATTTTTTTAATAAAAGAAAATATAAGTCTAATTATGTCCTTCTTTCTTCAAATGCTCTCCCTTGGCTTTCCATTACATTAGATTTATAATAACTTATAAAACCTCACATTTGCTGTCCCCCCGGCACTTCTTGGACCTGCCTCCCACTGGACCCTCTGTGTTTGTTCTGCTCTAGTCCCTCTGGCCTGCTTGCTGTTCCTTCATCATGCCAGACACATTTTTTGCCTCAGGGTCTTGTTCTTTCTCACGCCTCAACTGGAAAGTTCTTCCTTCCAGATTTCCACTACCTTCCTCTTTCTCTTCCTTTCAGTCTCTCCTTGGAGCTTCTGTGAGTATCTTACTTAAAATTGCAGCACCCTCTCACACACCTTCTCTCTGCCTTGAAATGTCCTGCTCCTCCTTCTTGTTTTATACCTCGTTATAACACTTACTGTCATCGTCATTCTATAAACTTTTACTTCTGTGTCTACCTCCATCTGGTGAAAGGCCACTTCCATGAGGGTGTAGATTCTTGCAGTTTTTTTCACTGCTGTGCTCTCAACACATACAACAATGTCTGTCACACAGTAGCTACTCAATACATAGTGTAGTTTTGCTGTTGTTGTTTGTTGTTTGGGTTTTTTTGGTACCAGGGATTGAACTCAGGGGCACTGGACCATGAGCCACTTCCCCAGCCCTATTTTGTGTTTTATTTAGAGACAGGGTCTCACTGAGTTGCTTAGTCATTGGCTGAGCCTGGTTTGAACTCGCCAACCTCCTTCCTCACCTCCAAGTCACTGGGAATGCAGGCGTACACCACCACGCCCAGCTCAATAAATCCTTTTAATTAGCTGGGCACCTTGGTGCTCACCTGTAATCCTAGCTACTCAGGAAGCTGAAGCAGGAGGATCACAAATTCAAGGGCAGCTTGGGCAACTTAGCCAGACCCTGTGTCAAAATAAACATAAAAATAAAAATGGCTGGGAGCCTGTAATCCCAGAAACTTTGGAGGCTGAGGCAGGAGAATCACAAATTCAAAGTCACCCTTAGCAACTTAGCAAGACCCTAAGCAACTTAGTGAGACCCTGTCTCAATAAAAAACAAAAGGGGTTGGGGATGTGGCTCAGTGGTTAAGCTCCCCTGGGTTAAATCCCCAGTACCAAATAAATAAATAAATAAACAAACAAACAAAGGGTTGAGGATGTAGCTCAGTGGTAGAGCACCCTGATTTCGATCCCTAGTATCACAAAGGAAAAAAAAATTTTAATTAATGAGTGAATAAATAAGAACAAATAGAAATAAGCAGACGAAGCAATTTCTCCAAGATCACAGAGCTGGTCAGAGTCCTAAGCCACATTTATCAGAGCTGTACTTTACACTAAAGATTTCCCTGTCTCACATAATCACATGCTTGGGATAGCTTACAAAAATACACAATGAAATGGTAAATCCTCTAATGATGAGTTTGCTATGACTTTATTGGAAAGATGAAGAGACAAAGAGAAGCCAATTTGGAATTGTTTATACAAGAGCAAACTCTGTAAAAAACCAGCTGGTGAGTATATCATGGTTTGCAGGCCATTTGGTCTCAACGACTCAACATTGTCTTTGAAGCACAAAAGCAGCGAGAGACAACCCATAGGAAAGCAGGCACAGTTATCTGCAGTCCATAAAATCGCATCTTCAAAAACACAGATGACAGACTGGATTTGACCCACAGTCCATAATTTGCCAATCTCTGATTTAAATCTGTAAAAATGCAATGAGGCTGATGGGTAATTGTGCCTCAAATCCTAGGCAATTACAGGAAACAATGATATAAAGAGAATTAACTTTGAATTTGTCCAGTTCCAGGTTCCAATTTTAGCCCTGCCATGTGCTGTCTGGACAATGGGCAAATTACCAACCTCTTTAAAATTCAGATTGCTAAATGCATGCAGTAGCACACGCCTATAATCCCAGTGGCTCAGGAGGCAGAGACAGCCGGATCACAAGTTCAAAGCCAGCCTCAGCAACTTAGCAAAGCCCTAAGCAACTCAGGAAGACTCTGTCTCTGAATAAAATATAAAAAAGGGCTGGGCATGTGGCTCAGTGGTTAAGCACCCTGGAGTTCAATCCCCAGTACCAAAACCATAGAAATTAAAAATAAAGTAAAATTCCAATTAATCATCTGTCAAAAGGATAAATGATCCTTATTTGGTAGAGTTGTTATGAGGCGCAAATGAAATGATATGTACAGAGTTGTCACTAAATTGTACATAGCAGTTGCACAATAGTGCTGGTTACTATTTATCAGGTGGCTCCTGTGAATCCCTAGTTGACTGTAGGTCCCTTAGAGTGGAAGGCTATTTTTTAATTTTAAGGTCACTTTGGTGTCTAGTTCTGGCCAGGAGATGTCCCTACTGAGCCTTTTGTGAAGGACCAAAAAAGGATACATCACTTCACACAAAGCCTGGTAAACTTCTGAATTTAAGAAGTAACACAGGAGTTCCTGCGACAGGCAGGAGACTCAGAGGGCCCAAATCTGCCCTCAGGAACTCCACAGGTGTCCAGCCAAAGGGAGACCAGGGACTGCTACCTCTAGCCACCGGGGAGCCCAAATTCAGGGCAAGAGTCACTCCAGAGACACCAGCACGAAGCAACCACGCCCAAGGGCAGCCTGGGTCCGCCGCAGTTCAGCTCCAAGTTCCTGCGGACTGGCAGGAGCTGCAGAAGGCCCAAATTCACCCTCAGGAAACTCCACAAGTGTCCAGCCAAACGGAGACCAGGGACTGTTAGTCGCAGGCCACTGGGGAGCTCAAACTCAGGGTAAGAGTCGCCGCAGAGACTCCAGCGTGAGATAGCCCCACCCAACTGCAGCCTGGATCCACCTCAGTTCTGCTCCAGAGTTCCTGGGGTCCGGCAGGAGCTACAGAGGGCCCAAATCCACCCTCAGGAAACTCCATGGGTGTCCCACTAAGGGTTGACCAAAGACTGATAGCTATCAGCCACAGAGGAAGGCACACCCAGGGTAAGAGTCACCTGCAGAGATCCCAGCAAAAAGAGGCCCCACCCAAGTGCACTCTGGGCCCACCTCAGTTCCGATCCAGAGTTCCTGTAGTCAGATGAGACAGAAGGCCCAAAACTGCCCTTAGAGAATGCCAGGGGTGCCTAGCTGAAGGCAGACCAGAACCTGCTAGCCTCCAGCCCCAGGGGAGCTCACACTCACTCTAAAGGTCACACACAGACTCTCCTGCTTGTGACCCTGCCTAAGTGAGACCTGGGCGGAACACCTCCAGTTCCGATCCAGAGTTCCTGTTCACCACCAAGAGTGCAAGAGAGGGGCAAAACAGCCCTCAGGGGCCGCCTCAGGAACCCAGCCAAGGCCACTCCCACTGCCCTCTAGAGGTAGGTCCACTACCTCCACCACCAACTTTAGTGGCAGTAGTGCCCATCTGGGGACACTGGGGGAACAGAAGTAGCTCCAAGGTGAGACACAAATAATCTGGAGTGTCAATACAAGATTATAGGATAGAAGCCACAGTAATTCAGATTGGTATTTCAAGAAAGGAACATACACAATCAACATGAAAAAACAAGGGAAGAAAGTACCCCAAACAAACCTCAATGCCACTGTAACAGAATCCATGACAACACAGTTGATGAAATGTCAGAGAAAGAATTCAGAATGTACATAATTAAAATGATAAGAGAATTAAAGAATGACATAAGTAGCCAGGTGCAGTTGCTCAAGCCCATAATCCCAGCACTTAGGCTGAGACAGGAAAATCAAGAGTTCAAAGCCAGCCTCAGCAATGGTGAGGTGCTAAGCAACTCAGTGAGACAAAATAGGGCTGGGGATGTGGCTTAGTGGATGAGTACCCCTGAGTTCAATCCCCAGTACCAAAAAAAAGAATGACTTAAGTGAGCAATTACAGGCAAAAATTGATCGATCCAACAAAGAAATAGGAGAGCAAATAAAAACAACCATTGATCATTCTAACAAAGAGATAAGAGAGCAATTACAAGTAACAAAAGATTACTTTAAGAAAGAGCTAGAGATCATGAAAAAAAACCAATCAGAAATTCTTGAAATGAAGGAAACAATAAACCAAATTAAAAACTCCATAGAAAGCATCATCAACAGACTAGATCACCTGGAAGACAGAACCTCAGATAATGAAGACAAGATATACAATCTTGAAAATCAACTTGACCATACAGTGAAGATGGTAAAAAAATCATGAACAGAACATACAAGAAATATGGGACAGCATCAAAAGACCAAATCTAAGATTTATTGGGATAGAAGAAGGTGCAAAATTTCAAACCAAAGGAATGCACAATCTCTTCAATAAAATAATGCCAGAAAATTTCCTAAGTATGAAAAATGAAGTGGAAAATCAAATACAAGAGGCTTACAGGACAACAAATGTGCAAAACTTCAACATATCTACACCAAGGCACATTATAATGAAAATGCCCAACATTCAGAATGATAGAATCTTAAAGGCCGCAAGAGAGAGAAACCAGATTACATATAAGGGGAAACCAATTCAAATCTCAGCAGATTTTTCAACCCAGACCCTAAAAGCCAGGAGATCATGGAATAACATATTCCAAGCGCTGAAAGACAATGGATGCCAACCAAGAATCCTATATCCAGCAAAACTGAGTTTCAGATTTGATGACAAAATAAAAACCTTCCATGATAAACAAAAGTTAAAAGAATTTACAGCAAGAGCCAGGCACGATGGCACAAGCCTGTATCCCAGTACTTAGCAAGGGTGAGACAGGAGAATCACGAGTTCAAAGACAGCCTCAGCAATGGCAAGGCACTAAGCAACTCAGTGAGACCCTGTCTCTACATAAAACTCAAAATATGGATGGGGATGTGGCTCAGTGGTCGAGTGACCCTGAGGTCAATCCCCAGTACCAAAAAAAAAAAAAAAATTACAGCAAGAAAGCATGTACTACACAGCATTCTTGGCAAAATATTCCATGAGGAGGAAATGATAACCAACAATGAAAATTTACAAATAGAAGAACTACACTAAAGGAAAGACCATTCAAAAGAGAAAACAACTCAAGGTAAACTCCAAAAACAAACCAAATGGCCGGAATTACAAGTCAAATTTCAGTAATAACCCTGAATGTAAATGGCCTAAATGCACCAATTAAAAGACACAGACTGACAGACTGGATTTTAAAAAAAGACCCAACAATATGCTGTCTGCAAGAGACTCATCTCACAGGAAAAGACATCCACAGACTGAAAGTGAAAGGGTGGGAAAAAACATATCACTCACATGGACCCCACAAACAAGCAGGAGTTTCCATCCTCATATCAAATAAAGTGGACTTCAAACCAAAGATGGTGAAAAGAGATAAGGAAGGTCACTTCATACTTCTTAAGGGAATCATACATCAACAAGACACAACAACCATAAATACCTATGCCCCAAATAATGGGGCTTCTACTTATATCAAACAAATCCTTCTCAAATACAAGAATCAAATAGACCACAATACAATAATACTTGGAGACTTTAACACAGCTCTCTCACCATTGGATAGATCTTCCAAACAAAAACTTAATAAAGAAACTATAGCTCTCAATGAAACTATCAATAATTTAGACTTAACAGACATATATAGAGTGTTCCACCCATCAACGAGTGAATACACTTTTTTCTCAGCAGCACATGGATCCTTTTCCAAAATAGATCATATGTTATGTCACAAAACCAGTCTTAGCAAATACAAAAAAATAGAGATTCTACCCTGCATCCTGTCTGACCACAATGGAATAAAATTACAAATCAATGACAGACTAAAAAACAGAAACGACTCCACCACCTGGAAACTAAATAATATGCTATTGAATGATGCAAGGATAACAGAAGACATCAGGGAAGAGATAAAAAAATTCTTAGAGGCAAATGAAAACTCTGATACAACATATCAAAATCTCTGGGATGCCATGAAGGCAGTGCTAAGAGGAAAGTTCATAGCCATAAACTCATTCATTAGAAGAAGTAAAAGTCAACAAATAAATGAATTGACTCTTCCTCTCAAAGCCTTAGAAAAGGAAGAACAAATTAAAACCAAAAGAAGTAGAAGACAGGAAATAATCAAAATTAGGGCTGAAATCAATGAAATTGAAACAAAAGAAACAATTCAAAAATTTGACAAAACAAAAAGCTAGTTCTTTGAAAAAATAAACAAAATTGACACACCCTTAGCCACCCTAACAAAAAGGAGAGGGAGAAAACCCAAATTACTAAAACTCGAGATGAAAAAGGAAATATCACAACAGACACTACTGAAATACAGAGGATAATTAGAAACTATTTTGAAAATTTATACTC
>CM053405.1:46595221-46611289 GCA_028644305.1 Xerus rutilus | reverse complement strand
TGGATGCTGATCCATAATGTGGGGAAGGACATGGGAACAATGGTGGAACTCTGTTCACATGGGTGTAAGGGAGAAGGGGGCATGGGGACAGTAAAAGTGGTGGAATATGATGGTCATCATAGCCCTAACTTTATGTATGACTGTATCCATGTTGTGATTCTATACCACTTACAACCAGAGAAATGAAATGTTATCCTCTTAAAAATAATAATAATAATAAAATTTTTAAAATAGAAGTAACACAGATGTGTCTAAACACTGAGTTCTAGAAGCATTTAAATACAAGAGGCCTAAGAACACTGTGGCTGTGGAATTATGATAATACTTCTGAGGATTATTCAGCCAATATAGTTTCATCCTTGTTTTCTCTAGCCCTCTATTGCTCTGGGGTAGATTGCAGATCCCCTGGAAAACATGGTGCCCCTTCTGGAGGATGTGGTCAGGACTGCATCTCCCTGACCCCCTTAGAATTCAGACTCTGCTTCCACTGATCAGACACAACACACAAATCTGCAGGGCCCGATGAGGTGGGTTTCCTGCCAACATGTATTCCTGGCTTGACTGTTGCAGGTGGCCCTATAGCTAAGGCAGAGCTTTCCTGTGTCCTCAGTGGGGTGGCAGCCCTCTTGGTGGTCTAATTCTGCAGTATGGTTCTGGGTGGGGCTAAAAACATCTTCTCTGGCCTGCCCAACAAAGTGTATTCAATCCATGTATGTTCAAGTTAGAGCAATCTCTGTGATCTGGAACTGAATCTGGACTGTCCTAGCTCCTTTACTAGGTGCCTCACTAGTCAAATCAGATCATCAGTTTCATAGTCTAGAAAAGACAAAAAATGACCACTGACTGGTTCCATTATACAGAGTAAACAGGACACAGCTTGCCTTTTCCAACCAAGTGGAATGCAGGGACAAACTAGAGGTTGAAACAGGTTTGAATAGAGGTGGAGGGAGAGACACACGCTTCCCAAGAGTCATCCCTTTACCAGAGAGGCTTGGTAGAGGCAGCCTTGGAGCTGTCCCTGCTGAGAGCACACTGTGGGAAATGGCCCTGCCAGATACGCCACACAAACACAGGGAGATCACAGAGCTAGTGCCCCAAGGCCTTGAGGCTTTCAGAAATGTCCTCATACCGATGGAGGAAGGTAAAGCATGATGGCCAGATTGGAGAACAGCATTGAAAAGGAAAACCTCGTTTTTCTTTACTCTCACTTTACTTCTGATTCCAAGTGTGTGGGATTTTCCCCAAGCCAACCCATTCTACTCTCTACATGCCAACCAGGCATCCATAATTCATTATGATACCAACTACTTTGAGTTACTGCAGATCGCACAAGCTCAGTCCTGTAAGACTCCTCCACTACAGACCACAATCAAGAGCAGTGGGTCCTCAGGTTACCCCATACTTCTGTGCAACTTGGCTACAAATTGGGAGTCCCCCTGACTCCTCCTTATGTTCAGTATTTTGCCATAATAATTCACAGAAGTCAGGAAAACACATTTATTGGTTTATTATAAAAGATAGGATTCGGCACACAGATGCACAGCCAGAAGATGCGTATGGGGAGAAGTCAGGAAGGGTCCCTATCCCAGAAGCTCCTAACTCTAGGAAGCTGGGTGCACCACCCCCCTAGCATGTGGATGCAGTCACCAACCTAGAAGCTTTCTGAATCCTGTACTTCAGGGATTCTGACAGAGGCTCCTTCACATAGACATGGTCAATTATTAACTCAGTCTCCAGCTCTCTTCCCTTCCCAGAGGCTGGAGGATAGGCCTGAAACATTCAGGCTTCTAACCACGGCTTGGTCTTTCTAGGGACCAACCCTCATTAAGGAACTCACCAAGAATCACCTCTTTAGAACAAAAGATGCTTCTGTGACCCAGAAAATTCTCAGGGATTGGGGGCTTCTGTGTCAGGAACAGGAGACAAAGACCAATTATTACAATATAAGATGCTCATAACACTCAGGAGATTATAAAGGCTTTATGAGTTCTGTGAGGACAGATGGATGGATGGGATGTCAATGGATGGATGGATATCTTACTATTTCACAAATAATGTAAGGCAATATAATTCTTATTTTTTAAAATGGATTCCATACAGTATACTTATCTAAACTCAATTGTTCAAAGAAAAACTCTGATATTACATGTCAAATCGTGAGCAATGGTTACTTCCCAGAGGAAATGGGGAGAGAAGGAAGGAAGGGAAAGCTTCACTTTCTCTTACTTCAGGACATTCAGTCTTGTGCAAATTTTTAAACATGGACTTCTTTTTTAATTAAAAAAAAAAACAAACTTCTTTTTATCACAGCTGTTCACCAAGTGAAAACAGCCAGGTGTGAACAGCTGATGTCAAAATGTGTTATGCAGTGATATGCTCCAGGAACCTTCTATTCAAACACAAATACATGGATATTCTATAGGTTTCCCTCTGTCACTTCTGAGAAAGAGTACATTGGTGATATCTGGATGCTAAAATGGGCCTGTTCCTCCGACCAGCTGTTCTTAAACCTGAACAAACAACAGAATCATGAAGCGGGGAGAACTTGTTGAAATAGATTTGCTGGGCCCACCTCTGCAGCTCCTGTCAAACTATACTTGGGATCAGACCCAAGAATTTGCATTCCTCACAAGTTCCCAGGAGCTGATGATGATGATGTGTGGACCATACCTTGAGACCTTCTGTTCTAGACCCTCCTATTGTACCTGGGGTCCCAGGACCAGCAGTATAGGAAGCATCCAGGAGCTTGGATCCTGAAGCAGACCCTGCCTCATAACAAGCTTCCTGGGAGGCTCACAGCCACATGGCAGTCAGAGAACCCTGCTCTAGATGTCTGGAGCCTTTAGCCTCAGCAGCCTGAGATGTTTCTCCATGCCCAAGGTCTTCCATGGCTCCCACTCAAGTCCTGGGCCTGCAGTGCTGAGGCAGAACAGAGCCCTCTCAGTGCTCAGGCCTTGGCATTAGGGGGAGGAGGAAGGAGATCCTAACCTTCTTCAGGGAAACACCTTCTTTCTTTATGCACATTTCCATAGCCCACGTGGAGCCATCTTTTCAACATAGCTGCTGCTCTATGTCCTTCAGACCCCATGTTGGTTGGAGCACCTTATCAACACTAGGCTAGATACACCCCACACACACACACACTCAGGTCTCCCACTCTGTTAGGCCCTCTCAGAGGTGAGCAGTCTATAAAGACAAGCAGAAAAAAAGCCAGCCAATCCGAAGACTCAGAGACAAAAGCATGATTTCCCAGAGCCCACACGCTGAGGTCTATTGTGCAGGCCACAGGCCATCCCAGTTTCACTACATCATAATGATCAGTGTGGCTGTGTCTAGATCTATACTGCCATTTGATGAGGTCGCCCAGCATCCTGAAATACACAGTTCATTCCTCTGGCCCAACAGACTCAGAGAAGAGTATACACCCAGACCTGCCCTGAAGCCCTCTCCTGCCATAGAGATTACCCAGCACTTAGGAGCCCATGGAACTTCACAGGATATGACATCAAAACATGAGCTTCTTCTCTAGAAGATGAACCAGGAGAGGAAAATGGAAATTGAAAACAAACAAAATAAGTTTACAGCTAAATGGGTAAGCTGTCTTTCTCTTCTAATCTAACAGATGTGCTTCTACATAATTCATTTGAAAAGATCAGTGCCATTCCACAGAGACATAGAATGGTATCCATTGATCACCAAAACTGGATAACTTGTTGGATATCTGGACAAAAAAACAACTCAAAAATTGGGGGAAAAATAAAACAGTAATTCCCAAGTGAATTAGCAGGTACATACATTGCTCTTCTTGTGGTTTAGAAAAAAATTCCCAATCTTTCTCATCACTTATTCAGTATTTATAAAAATTGTACAGGACCACCTCAGTCACTTGCACAGCCACCCTCTGTGGTGGTATGGTTCTCTTTTTTGTACTGATAGGAAAAACTGAAGCTCAGAGGTGTTAACTCATACAAGGCCCTACGCTAGTCACCTGGGTGGGCTGATTCCAGCCAGTAGGCTTAATCTGTAGTCTATACCACCTTCCAGTCTAGGACCTAATGAGGCATATCACTTGAGAAAGAAACAGAAAGCACAGAGAGGGGAAGATCTGAGTGCCTCTGGAAATATTGGAGGGACATGCTGCCTTTGTGTAAAGGTAAGAATCACTGTGCCTTCCCACTCTACGTCATGTTTGGGAGTGTGTTAAGAAGGTCCAGATGGCTCATGTATGGTTTTGGTACATGCAGAGGAGCTGCTTCCAGTGAAAGGGAAAACAAAGTTATGACTCAACTCCAGACCAGCTCATTGCGGCTGCCGGCTGCAGAAGCCCTTCACTTGGTCATGACCCCAGTGTTCGTTTGACTGCTTTGACGTGTGAGGGGGCCCCAGGTCAGCAGCCCAGAATGACAGCACAAGGACACTTTCTGCTTCTCAATCCTGCTAGCTATGAGACTCATTCTTCATTGCCAGGATGACAGATTGCCTTGTGTCACGCTGGGGAGAAACACGCGCATGCGCATACACGCAAACAGGCAATGCCCCAAAGCATCTCAGCTTTGCTTGAAAAGCATGAGGTCATGTGAATTAGAGAACTCTGCTCACATATATAATTCCACATGGGAAAGGGAGGCTGATTTTTATTGTTAAACCAATAATGAATTAAAACATGTTGGAGAGAGGGCCACTTCTCCATAGGCAGAATCGTCCCCCTGTAAATACCAATCCCGAAAACTTGAAGTCAGACACAGCTCACTGAAAGAGGCAATGTCACTCATGTATGAAGTGCAGACAGGACCCAAATCCATAAGAGAACAAGAGAAATAGAAATAGTGGGCTGAGGAAAGACAGGTGCCAGTGTGATTGAAAAATCAGCTCAGTGCTCAAACTTGGCCTCAAAGCAAATAATATATAACATAATAATCACAAATGGACCTAAATGTCTTGGGACAAAATAGAGCTAAGGAAATTTATTTATTATTATCCTAATGATAAATAAGGGTTAATTTATTGATGATCTACTGTGTACCCAGTAAGATCAATGTTATTCCCATTTTATATATGAGGAAGCTGAAATTTGAAGACATTAAATAACCTGAATCAAATGCCACAGATGATGAATAGCATGGTGTGGACCCAAGACTGAGCTGAATCCAAAGCCCATCATTGATTTTGACTGGGAAATGGTTATAATTTCTTAATACTACAAATTGGAAATGGCATCCAATGCAAGGGATACATAGAAAGGCCTGGAGCAAACACCACTGGTCATCTGTCCAATATCCATTCCCCCTTTCTCCTTTCCCCTTTTCAGACCTCAATTATGTTAGATATTTATGTCAATTATGTTAGATATTTAGTTATCCAGTTTCTGATTTCCAGATGGAGTCCTGATTGATCTAAGGTAATCTTCAACTGGCATTCTCTTAGCCACCGTTTCTGGTGTAAAGAGTGAACACATGACCTTACATGACCGAGTTATACTGAAGGGAGGAATACAGGTTCAATGCTTGGGAGCCACTCTTCTCTTTCCAGAGGACAGAACAAGGATTCATCTTGCCCTCTGGCTGCTGGCAGTCATATTGCGACCATGAAGACAAAGCCAATACCCCAAGGATAGCATTGTAGTAAGATGGAAAAAAGCTGGGTCTGTAAGAAAAAGCCCATTGAGCCAATGGCTTAATCAATTTTAGAAACTATGGTATTTATGAATTTCTTATTATGTGAAAAAATGTCTTTATTTCTAACTAATTTGAGGCAGTGTTTCTGTCACTGACATATGAAAGTACCTTATTTGATTTTGGCTCCATATTCAAATAATTTTTTTAATAACTTAATTTTTTTAATAACTTATCGAGTTCCAATTACACAATTGGAGACTTATTCCTTTGAATATTTATGTTCCCCAATAGGTAATAGGTTTTTTTAAAAGTACATAAACTTAGAGAGGAGATTTTTTTCCTTAGTATTGCACCAAAACATGATTTATTAAAGAAAATACTGACATGTTTAATTGCATAAAATGTTGAAACTTTTTGGGTCTATAAATTCCATAAAGTCTACAGGGAAATAAAAACTGGAGAAAAAATTTTTCCACATATAATACAAAGAGTTAACGTCCTTTCTATATGAAAAAGCTCTGCAAATAGATGAAGTCTCCAAGAGAAAAATGTACAAAGCAATGGATATCAAATAGATTGTGTAATGTTCAATTTTACTAGGAATCAAAGGAACACAAGTTAAAATATGTTCTTTACTAAGCTTGCACTTTTTCCTTATTAAGGAAACATGGGCTATCAGCCAGGCACCTCTGCTCCCCTCATCCTTCATCAGGCTAACCTCAGCACATTGCCATGACAGAGGCAAAGAAGAGATGCCTGGCTCAGAACTGGCACACTATCACCTCCACTGCAGCGCACGGGCAAAACAAGTCAAAGACCAGCAAAGATTGGAGGGAAATCAGTTCTGCCTCCTGGTGAGAGGATTTGCAAAGTCAAATTGCAAAAACTGTGATTACAGGAAAGGTGGAGAATAGGGGCCAATTTTCAATCAGTTTATCACAAGCATGTACAACAGTATTCCAATTACACTTTTAAAATTTTTTGTTGATCTATCTACAATAAATAGATATTTAGATAGACCTACATGCTCTCACCCACAGAGAGATTTATATGTAGTGTGTGTGTATGTGCGTGTAGGTACGTAGACCATCCATGGAAATCTATTCCCAGTTGAACAAGTACTACACAAAAGAGAATATGCAAATTAACAGTAAGTCTATAAAAAGATGCTCAATAGCACTACTCACCATGGAAGTATAAATTAAAACCATCGAACACCTGCATCTACCCACCAGAAGAGCTAGAATATCAAAACAAAAACTGGCAATACCACATTTTGGTGAGCATGGAGTTACTGGGACTGGACACTGCTGGTAGGAATACTAACTGAACCACTTTGGAACTTGTCCACATCTACTGAATGAACACATGCACGCCCTGTGGCAAAAATTCAATTTTTGCCCATGGCAAAAATTCAAGCTATAAACTTAATGCTTGGGCTCTTTGCCTTATGTATTTCATATTTAGTGGTAGTTACAAAATAAGAGAAAAATCAGATTTTCTTGCAAGTGTCCTATATTAAACCACAAATGTCTCCCGGGGAGAGTTCTCATTTTAACCTATCACAGAGCTCTCCTGAGGAGGGACTGGTTGGGTATGGACCGAGAGCCAGGTGAGCTTGCAGTGCTGGCCTGTCCCATGCAAGATGCCAGGCCTCTGTGAGGGCGAGAGCAGAAGGGCCAGGAAACAAGCAGCACCAGCCAGCCTCAGTAAGAACAGAGGAACATACAGGCCAAAACGGCTCCTCACTGACAGCAAAACCCATCTGAGTGTCCCTGCCTCCAGACAGCTCTGTTACCCAACTCTCAGTTTTTCTGCTTCCTGACCTCTGAGCATAAGCCTCAGCTTTCACGATCTTCCTGGCCTTTTTAAGTGACCTATGCACACCGAGCAGAGACTGCAATGTCCAATTCTAGTGAGTCGCTGGAAACGTGTTATGAGAAATGATAGCATGTTTAAAGGGACCCCGGTGTAGCCAGCTGAAAGAGTTCATTTTCCTTTCGTCTTTCCTCCTGCTTCCTCTGCCCAGTCCCTCACTGTCAGTCCACTTAGGATCTTCTCATCAATAAAAATGAGATCCAGGCTCCTTTGGCTTAGGGCTGCCTACTTGATATTTGGGACAAGCTGCTACAAGGAAGGATATAAATAAAAAGATAGAACTCATTCTGGGGCGCTCTGCCATCAAGCAGATTGTTAATATAAATCACTGCATTTCCATAACACGGGGAAAATTGATCATTTCATTCATGCAGACTTTGCCCAAGAATTTTTTAAATATGCCACAATTTGTCTCAGAGGGGTTTTAAGACACATATGATTTTAACCAGCATAATGTTCAAATGTGTCTGGACCCTATTAAGGTTCATAATAAATTTGAGTTACTGAAATGTAGCAAAGTAGCTCCCTGAGACCTGTAAACATAGTTCACAATTATCAAAGGACCATAGCTAAAAATGATGGGAATGTAACTTTTGAGGTGAAAAAAAATCAGATAGTGTACCTTTCCTGGAGAGAGAAATGCTTTCCTACAGCATTGGTTTGCTTTACAGTCACCAGGACCTTTTCTCCTTATAGCCATGTATGACTAAATCCTGGAATAATGTAAAAGAAATCAGAATCCATTTGACAAGGAGACTCTTGAGAGATGATATTGACTTCATTGTGTGCCATGCCATGTAAACCAACAACAAACAGAGGATTACACGTGGATTTGTTTGTTTTGTTATGTTTTGTTTCGATAATAGGCTAAAATCAGAGGAACTTCCAAGTACCTCCCTGGCTATCCTACCCACAATGTCCTGACTACCCACATGAAAAAGGAAAAAGGCTGCCCAGCTACTCTCGCTTATAATCCTGAGACATCTGGCTCAAAACAGACAGCATGGGTACCTCCTTAGCACTTCAAAGCTAACCTCAAAGACACTGAATTTTAGATTTTTACAAGCAAACTAAGAGAAAACCTATGTTCTTCCTCTATCCAATGATAGCTGTGTTTTTGTTGATGAGGGTGTTCTAATGCAACAACCAGACATAGAAAGAAACAAGGGGCAGATGCCAAGAAGCCCAGTCCTATTTTCATTTTCATGAGGGTATAAAGTCCCAGTAGCACACGGCAGTTAGAAATTCTGCTCCCTGAATCTTCATTCATTCACCCCATCCTGTGTCCTGACCATTAGCATAAGCTGGAAACTATGTTGGGTGGGAAAAATAGATATCATTAATAAGATATAATCCCTGGTTGTGAGAAACTTGAGGAGTAAGAAGACCTGTATTTGTACACATGCTTAAAAATTGGTCATTACGACTAAGTGTCCAAGTGCCATGGCTAGGGGTGTGAGTGCCTCCAACAAGGCTGGTAGTGAGACAGGGAAAAGGACAGGTAGCTGACTGTCAAAGAAAAGGAAGTGAGTTTCTAACAGCTAGCCTGCTGATAGCACTTCCCTGCTCAACCAATTGTTAATGGCTTCAGGGGAGGGTAAGGATCACACTTGCTAACAGAGCGACTACTGGGACTACTCTTTCCTGACTTTGGGGCACCAAGGCAGGAAGAAAGAGAGAGTGAGGAGCCTATAAAAAGGCAAGATACTCCCACTCCCAGGGCCACCAGCTCTGGGTCTCCGCTGCTCTCCACTTAAGTCTCTCTCTGTCTCTGTTCTGTCTCTTAAATAAAACTTGCTTTATATGCTTGCCTTGGCGTTTCTCAGGTTTCTTCAACACTGGGGGAATGAGGACCTGATCCTGATTTCCAAGATCAGTATCAGTAAATAGACTTACATCCACCCACAGATAGCAGGTCCAGCCCTGGGGCTGGTAAGTGTTAGTTTATGAAGAAGAAGAGTCTTCTTGATGGATGTGATTAAATTAGGGATCTTGACATGGAGGTATTATTTTGGATTATCCTGGATTATCCTGTTGGGCCCTAAATCCAATCACAAGTGTCCTTATAGAGAAAGACAGAGGCCGAGAGTGGAGTGATACAGCCCAGGCCAAGGAATGCCAGGAGCCATCCGAAACTGGCACAGTCAGGGACACGTCCCCCTGCAGAAACTTCAGAGGAAATCAGGTCCTACCTATCCCTTGATTTCAGACACTGACTGTCCTTCAGAACTGCAACAGGATAAAGTTCTGTTCTTCTGAACTACCAAGCTTGTGGTAGTTTGTAACAGTAGTCTCAGGATCCTAATATGCCATAAACTGGGAAAAACTTCCATGAAAATAATGCCTGAGCTCAGTTGTGGCCGGGATGGGGTAACTGGTGAGATGTCTGCAGTTGATCATGGCTGGTGTGTAAAAAAAATTCAAGAGGGTGAGCGACAAGACTAGTCATGGGCTAGACTACCAAAAGCCCAGTGTTTTTGTTACTTCTGTTTGGTTTGATGTTTACTTATGGTGAGGGAGGGACAGCTATTGCAAGGTGTTAAGCCATTTCCAGTCTGGAGCTAACATTCTAGAAAGGTCTCTCTCTGAGCACCAAGGAGATTTTCACTACTGCACCCACATTCAGTTTTTCAGGAAATACTCTGAGCACTATATTCCAAATATATCCAAATTCCTACTTTCCTTCCCTAGAGCCACTGCTACCATTCAGGTCCAAGCCACATTTATTTCTTCTAGATTTTGAAAGAAGCCCCCATGTGTTCCTCTGCTTTTCTTCTTGCCTGTCCACAGGCCTCCCCCAACACAGCAGTTAGCGTGCGCCTTACAACACAAGTCACATGTCACTCATCTCCTTCCCATTTCACTCAAGGTCAGATCCAAAGCCCAAAGAATGTCCCCTTGTGCTCTTTAGTGCACCCCTAGCCTGGCCTCCCTCACCCATCTGCTGCAGCTCCAGTCTCTTCTTGCTGCCACTCCTTGGAGGCACCAATGAAGTCTTGCCTAAGGGCTTTTCACAGATTCTTCCTTCCTTTTGGAAAGATTTGTTCCCCAGCTATCCATTACTTCCTTTGAAGTCTTTGCCTGAATGCCACCATCTCTATGAGGCCTACCCTAATACACTGGGGGTTTTGTTTTGATTGTGGTTTTTGGATATAGCTCTATCCCTGAGCTATATCCTCATTTCTTTATTTTTTGAGACAGGGTCTAGCCAAGTAGCCCAGTCTGCCCTCACACTTGTGATCCTTCTGCTTCAGCCTCTGGAGTCACTGGGATTACAAGTGTGCTCCACTGTGCCCAGCACACACTGTATTTTATTTCTTATTTTTTTATTATTTTTTAAATTTATTTATTCTAATTAGGTATACATGAGAGCAGAATACATTTTGATTCATTGTACACAAATGGAGCACAACTTTTCATTCCTCTGGTTGTACACAAAGTAAAGTCACACCATTTGTGTCTTCATACATGTACCTAGGGTAATGATGTCCATCTCATTCCACCATCTTTCCTGCCCCTATGTCTCCTCCCCTTCACTCCCTCCCCTTTGACCAAAATTCTTCCATTCTTCCCATGCCCCCTCCCCCATTATGGATCAGCACCCACTTATCAGAGAGAACATTTGGCCTTCGGTTTTTTGGAATTGGCTTACTTCACTTAGCATGATATTCTCCTACTCCATCCATTTATCTGCAAATGCCATAGTTTTATTCTCTTTTAATGCTGAGTAATATTCCATTGTGTATATGTGCCACAGTTTCTTTATCCAATCGTCTACTGAAGGGCATCTAGTTTGGTTCCACAGTTTAGCTGTTGTGAATTGAGCTGCTATAAACATTGAAGTGGCTGCGTCACTGTAGTATGCTGTTCTTAAGTCCTTTGGGTATAGACCAAGGAATGGGATAGCTGGGTCAAATGGTGTTTCCATTCCAAGTTTTCTAAGGAATCTCCATACTGTTTTCCAGGTTGGTTGTACCAATTTGCAGTCCCACCAGCAATGTATGAGTGTGCCTTTTCCCCTACATCCTTACCAACTTGTTTGTATTCTTGATAACTACCATTCTGACTGGTGGGAGATGAAATCTTAGAGTAGTTTTAATTTTTATTTCTCTAATTGCTAGAGATGTTGAACATTTTTTCATATATTTATTGATCAATTGTTTATCTTCTGAGAAGTGTCTGTTCAGCTCCTTGGCCCATTTATTGATTGGGTTGTTTGTTATTTTGGTGTTAAATTTTTTGAGTTCTTTATATATTCTGGAGATCAGTGCTCTGTCTGATGTGCATGTGACAAAAATTTGCTCCCAAAATGTAAGCTCTCTCTTCACCTCATTGATTTTTTCTTTTGCTGAGAAGCTTTTTAGTTTTGAATCCATCCCATTTATTGATTCTTGATTTTATTTCTTGCACACACTGTATTTTAAATTGCAACCTCCCAAGACACTTCCTATACCCCTTACCCTGATTTTCTTCTCTCTTTTGCTTATGTTCTAACATATCTTTAATTTATTAATATCCATCTCTCTAAAACATAATAAGGTCCTTGGGAGATCTTTTTGGTGTTCACTGTCATAACCCAAATACCTAACACATAGTAGGTGCTGACACATAGTAGATGCTTAATAAATATTTGATGAGTGACTAAGTGAACAGAAGAATGGGACTGGGTGGAGGAGAGGGCACTGGAGGTTAGGAAGCCAGATAAACTCAGAGAACTGCAGAGTTCCTGACTGTAAAGCTATGTGATCGATGACCAAGACAACTTGAAAGGACAGGGAAAAGGATCTAGTCCTGAAAGTGAACTAACAAGCCCAGGAAGAATTTTGGAGCCCAGACTGTGTCCAAGTTCAAATAAATTCTAGTAAATATTCTAAACATTGTGCTATTTGTTATTCAACAAATATTTATTAGGCTTTTATGGCGTTCAAGGATATTCAAGCATCAAATCTAAAAAACTTTAATTAGATAAATGAGATATCTAAAATATTGCCACATCCCAGAGGAATTTTTTAAGTGGGTATTCATAAGAATATAGCAACTATAAACAAACAATGCTGAGAAATCCATTACCATATATTGCTTGCTGAAGTACAAATTAAAGCAACATTTCTGAACAGCATTTTGGTAACACATGCTAATAGCCTATAAAAATATATACTGACAGGCACAGTGATGCACACTTGTAATCCTAGTCATTCAGGAGGCTGAGGATGAGGATCATAAGTTTGAAACCAGTCTGGGCAACTTAGCAAGACCCTGTAAATAAAAACAAAAATTCAAAGATCTGGGTAGAGTGGTAGAGCGTCATCAATCCATTTAGTACTAGGGATTCAATCCTAATAATAATTTTTGAGGAAACTGTGACTAAAAACTTCCCCAAATTAGTGAAATATACAAAGCTACTGATTAAAGAAGCTTAGCAACCTCTACAAGGTAAGACCAAAGAAATCCACACCCAGACACATCATAATCAAACTACTGAAAACTAAAGACAGAAAAAAGTCTTGAAAGTTGTAAGAGAAAAATTATGCACTATTTACAGGGAACAATTTGAATAATTGCAAATTTCTCCTTAGAAATCCTGAAGGTTGGAAAGAACAGGAGTAAAATTACTTAAATGTCAAAATAAAAAAATATCAGAATTCCTGTATGCAGGATAATTTCCCTCAGGACTGAAGGTAAATCCATTCTCAGATGGAGGCACACTGAAAGATTTCACCAAAAGACATTCTGAAAGGACTGTTAAAGGAAGTTTTTCAGACAGTAAGGAAATGATACTGGAAAAACTTGGATCCTTAAGAACAAGGAAGAGAAATGGAAATGGTGAACATCTGGTAAGTGTAATAGATCATGATTCTCCTCTTGAGTTCTTTAAAATCTATATGACAATTGAAAACAAAAGTGATCACATTGGGAGGGGGTGTTATATGCAGATGTGATCTATTGGATAACTATAGTGTACACAGTGTACTCCTTTGGTGATGCTGGAAAAAGGACTTGATTAATGGAAAAGACACTCATGCTCTGGATATGAGTTGGCAGCAGGCAGACTATTCTTCAGACCAGAGCAAGTCCTGTGACCAAAAAACCTAGCCCCATCCCTATCTCCCAACCTAACTTTATCTATCCTTCTTTCCTTCCAAATACAAAGCCTGCCCGTCCTTTCTTCATAATACACCTTCAGTAGTTGGTTTAAAACTATCTGGTGGTCTTTAAAATAAACAATAACTGATTCTATTAATAACAACATCAATCATCAATTAAGTATCTTCTTTCTGTCAGATACTACACCAAGTACCCATACAAGTGCTATCTCTAATTCTTACAAAACTGTGAGGTTGGTAATATGGTTCCCACTTGGCAAAAAAGGAAATAGACTCAATGTCTTAGTCATTTTTATACTTGTTTTATCTACAATAACTAGACTTACTAGGCTCTGCGAAGGTGTACCTTCCCTGGAGCATTTTGTAGGTTCATAAAACCCAAGCTGGAATGATCATACTAATGTGCTTCAATTTTAATCCTTGAATTCTACAGCTGACAAAATATCAGGCTGGTTGGGTTTATTTTAAAATCAAGTTAGCACATAAACCTGAAATAAATACAGGCCAATAAAATGTTTGGGAGCTGGTAGGTCTTGGCTCTTGCTCCCAGATAGCATTGCAAGAAAAGGCTGAGATCGTTGGGAAGCATTTTGTGCAAACCACAGAGCCATTCTTGATTCCCAGTGAGATCAGAATGAAACAATTTGTTTCTGAGCATGGATACCTTGGCTTGACTTTGCTGCTGAATACTTATGTGATTTCTTGTGCTGCAGCACATCCTAAGTTCAAAGTCAGACAGATATATGTTAGCCATACATGTTTGGAGAAGTCAATTTCTATGACAAATGGTGTGACTCCTGTCTTGAATTGGGGCGGTGTTGGAAGCCTGGTCTGAGAACAGCACATCCGTTCCTGAAAGGCACAGCTCTCTGAGTGCTCTCAGTGCTAGTTACCATGGAATGCTTTAGACTGAGCTGTAATGTGCAGGGAAAGAAACCATATCTAGTGAACAAGCAGGAGCCTCAGAGGGCCCTGATCCGCGCTCAGGAACCTCCACGATTGTCCAGCCAAAGGGAGACTAGGGACTGCTACCTCTAGCCACTGGGAAGCCCAACTCAGGGCAAGAGTCGCTCCAGAGACCCCAGCGCGAGGCAGCCCCACCCAAGCGTGGCCTGGGTCCACCCCAGTTCTGCTCCAGAGTTCCTGTGGACTGGCAGGAGCCACAGAGGGCCCAGATCTGCCCTCAGGAAACTCCAAAGGTGTCCAGCCAACGGGAGACCAGGGACTACTACCGCTAGCCACTGGGGAGCCCAAACTCAGGGTAAAAGTCACTCCAGAGACCCCAGCATGAGGCAATCCTGCCCAAGGGCATCTTGGGCCCACCCCAGTTCCGCTCCAGAGTTCCTATGGACTGGAGGAGCCGCAGAGGGCCCAGAGCGGCCCTCAGGAACCTCCACGGTTCTCCAGCCAAAGGGAGACCAGGGACTGCTACCTCTAGTCACTAGGGAGCCCAAATTCAGGGCAAGAGTTGCTCCAGAGACACCAGCCAAAGGCAGCCCTGCCCAAGGGCAGCCTGGGTCCGCCCCAGTTCCACGCCAGGGTTCCTGGGGTCTGGCAGGACCTACACAGGGCTCAGATCCACCCTTAGGAAACTCCACAGGTGTCCCACTAAGGGTTGACCAGAGACTGATAGCTATCAGCCACAGAGGAAGGCACACCCAGGGTAAGAGTCACCTGCAGAGATCCCAGCATGAAGAGGCCCCACCCAAGTGCACTCTGGGCCCGCCTCAGTTCTGCTCCAGAGTTCCTGTGGACAGGCGAGAAGGAAGGCCCAAAACCACTTTTAGGGAATGCCAGGGGTGCCCAGTTGAAGGCAGACCAGAGCCTGCTAGCCTCCAGCCTCAGGGGAGTTCACACTCACTGTAAGGGTGGCACACGCACTCTCCGGCTTGTGACCCTGCCTAAGTGAGACTTGGGCAGAACACTTCCAGTTCTGCTCCAGGGTTCCTATTCACCAGCAGGAGTGCAAGAGAGGGGCAAAACAGCCCTCAGGGGCCGCCTCAGGAGCTGAGCCAAGGCCATTCCAACAGCCCTCTAGAGGTACGTCCACTACCTCTGCCACCATCTTTAGTGGCAGTAGTGCCCATCTGGGGACACTGGGGGAACAGAAGTAGCTCCAAGGTGAGACACAAATAATCTGGAGTGTCAATACAAGATTATAGGATAGAAGCCGCAATAATTCAGATCGGTATTTCCAGAAAGGAAGACACACAATCAACATGAAAAAACAAGGGAAGAAAGTGCCCCAAATAAACCTCAATACCACTGTAACAGAATCCATTACAACACAGTTGATGAAATGTCAGAGAAAGAATTCAGAATGTACATAATTAAAATGATCAGCGAATTAAAGAATGACATAAGTGAGCAATTAGAGGCAAAAATAGATCGATCCAACAAAGACATAGGAGAGAAAATAAAGGCAACCATTGATCATTCTAACAAAGAGATAAGAGAGCAATCACAAGTAG
>CM053405.1:46579038-46594721 GCA_028644305.1 Xerus rutilus | reverse complement strand
AATCAGACCAGAGACCCAACGCCTAATAGAAGAAAAAATAGGCCCAAATCTTCATCATGTCGGATTAGGACCATACTTCCTTAACAAGACTCCTATAGCACAAGAAGTAAAATCAAGAATCAACAAATGGGATGGATTCAAACTAAAAAGCTTCTTCTCAGCAAAAGAAATAATCAATGAAGTGAACAGAGAGCCGACACTCTGAGAACAAATCTTTGCCACATACACATCCGATAGAGCACTTAACACCAAAAAAACTAACAACCCAATCAATAAATGGGCCAAGAGCTGAACACAAACTTCACAGATGAAGATATACAATCCATCAACACACATATGAAAAAATGTTCAGCATCTCTAGCAATCAGAGAAATGCAAATCAAAACTACTCTAAGATTTCATCTCACGCCATTCAGAACGGCAATTATCAAGAATTTAAACAACAATAAGTGTTGGTGAAGTTGTGGGGGAAAGGGCACGCTCATACATGTGCAACCAATCTGGAAAGCAGTATGGAGATTCCTTAGAAAACTTGGAATGGAACCACCATTTGAGCCTGCTATCCCTCTCCTCGGTCTATACCCAGAAGACTTAAAAACAGCATACTACAGGGCTGAAGCCACTTCAATGTTTATAGCAGCTCAATTCACAATAGCTAAACTGTGGAACCAACCTAGATACCCTTCGATAGATGAATGGATAAAGAAGCTGTGGTATATATATACACAATGGAATATTACTCAGCAATAAAAGAGAATAAAATTATGGCATTTGCAGGTAAATGGATGGAGTTGGAGAATATCATCCTAAGTGAAGTAAGCCAATCTCAGAAAACCAAATGCCGAAAGTACTCGTTGATAAGTGGATGCTGATCCATAATGTGGGGAAGGACACGGGAACAATGGAGGAACTCTGTTCACAGGAGTGTAAGAGGGAAGGGGGCATGGGGACAGTAAAGGTGGTGGAATATGATGGTCATCATAGCCCTAACTTTACGTATGACTGCATGCATGTTGTGATTCTATACAACTTACAACTAGAGAATTGATGTTATCCTCTATGTACAATGAATCAAATTGCACTCTGTTATCATGTAAGCCTAAATAGAACAAATAAATAAATACAACAAAAATAAAATAAAAAATAAAAGGAAACCATACCTAACCATTTTATTAAAATATCTGAGGGAACTTTTCATGGAGGAGGTCCATGGCATTGGGCCTTTTAGGAGAAGTAGAATTTGGATGTGTACAACTGGGATTGATTGAGATGGGGTGTGGATGGTATTCCAAGTTAAGAAGTCAAGAACTGGAAAGGGGATGTGGTGGGCACCGAGTTTGGAGCTCAGAGTACATAATGAAAAGAGGGAAAAGGAACATGGTCTGGGAAGATTGATGGGGACTGCATGAGGCAGGGCTCTTTCAATGGAAATAACTAAAATCCACTTTAAATTAAGTGAATCAAAAAAGGTAGAGAATTCAATGTCTGCCATAACTGGGATATCAAGGGATGCAGCAGGCCTCAGGCATTTTAGATCTGAGTGCTAAAAATGTCAAGTTCCCTCTGTCTCTCTCTCTTTCTCCCCCAACCCCCTTTCCTCAGCTGTGCTCACCAGCAGAGGCTGGTCTCACTGCCTCTGACTCTGTCCCTCTCAGACCAACTTTCTCCAGGTGACCCTGTAGGTTTGGGGGTCCAGAAGGCAGGGAATACACTCAGTCATTCCCCTTGCATGCCACATCCCAGGACAGGGCTTTGCTCAGAGGATGATGGAGAGCCACTGAAATAAGATCTTATTCAGGGCTGTGGTATGAGCAGCCTTGAGCTTAGCAAGACCACTGTGCATAATTGTGAGACATAGGAGGAGGCCGACAGAAGAGCCCTGGAATGATCAGAACGAGAAGTAATGAGGACCTGAAGCCAGGCAGTAGCAGGGAGGGTGGAGAAAACACTTTCCATGTGAGAAATGCTCACAACAGCAGAAGAGGAGCACAAACTAGGCTACTGGCCACAGTTTTCCCATCCGAGCTGCCACTGGATGGTGATATTGTTCACTGCAAGGTGGGCTATGGGAGAAGGTGCGCTTTCTCAGGGTCAAGTCTAAAGCCTTCACTGCCCTAAAGCAGCATTGACTCCCCTTCCCTGTTAGGCTAATCACGTTCACTTTGTGTCTGCCCTTCAGCGATTCTATCACACCCTTTGATAGGAGGGAAAATAAGGACCCACAGAGTCCTGCTGAGAACATATTGCAGAGAAGTTGGGCTTGTGGAGCTGGAGAGCACAGTCAGTCATTTTAAAAGCTTGTTATTTTTGAGGCTCCAAGCTCCAGAAATGAATTCAGAAAGAAAATGAAAAAAAATAAATAAATAACAAGACAGATAGCAGAAGCACGGCCTCTGCTAACAAAGGCTGTCAGCTGAAACCAATTTGGACGGCTCAGCTCTGTCTCGGCTCATGAACTTCACTTTACCTCAGAAAAGCCCTTCAGCTCAGCCTTGGCATGCACGCATGGACACACACGCATACACACAAAAGGCAGCATTGGGTTTCACAGCTATTCAGCCCCAAAGAGGAGGAAGCTTGCTTTGTTGTTTTAAGTAATAATCTCTGTTTCTGACCTCACTAACGTGATTTATAATAAGAAATGTACAGATAAGGTCTTTGTCCTGTTCTATGGCACAAATCTCCTAAAACCTCTAAAATATGTCTTTGGGGATGCTAATGAGAAAACTGTGGCTGGGGGCTCCTGGATAGCCTCATAGTGCCAGGGGTTCAACTATATGATCAGACAGTTAGAACTTCCAGTTTCCCATCCTCCACCTCCTTCAGAGAAAGGAGAGGTACTGAAGGTTGAGTTGATCACTGCGTTCATCAGCTTTCTGTCAATGTGACAAAAGTCCTGAGATAAACTACTTATAAGGAGAAAAACTTTATTTTGGCTTACAGTTTCAGAGGTTTCAATCCATGGTTGGTTGACTGTTGCTTTTGGGCCTGTGGCAAGGCAGAACATCATGAGGTCATGGCGGAGCAAGCTGCTTGCCTCGTGGTAGCAAGGAAGCTAAGGTAAGAGGAAAAGTCCCAATATTCCCTTTAAGGCCATGTCCCCAGAGGCCTAACTTCCTCCCATCAGGGCCTCCTTCTGAAAGGCTGCACCACCCCCTAATAGGGTCACAGGCTGGACAGCAACCTGAGCCTTTGGGGAACACCTGTACGAACCATAGCCACCACCGGTGACCTATGATTTTATCAGTCACAGCTGTGTAATGAGCTCCCATAAAAACTCAAAAGGATAGGATTCAGAGAGCTGTTGGGTTGCTGAACACATGGACCGTTTCCAAACACCCAGAGAGGGCGCAAAAGCTCCAAGACCTTCTCCCACATCTTACCTTGCATATTTCCAAAATCTGCTGTTCATCTGTAGCTTTTATGACATCCTTTATAATAAACCAGTAAAAGTAAGTAAAGCACTTTCCTGAGTTCTGTGAGATGCTCCAGCAAACGACTGAACCTGAGGAGGGAGTTGTGGGAACCCCCAGTTCACACCTGGTTGATCAAAAACATAGGTAATAACCTGAGATTTGAGATTGGTATCTGAAGTGTGGAGCAGCCTTGTGGAACTCAGCCCTTACCTATGCTTGTGGGATCTGACTCAACTTTAGGTAGATAATGTCAGAACTGAATTGAATTAGATACCCAGATGGTTTCTGATGGAGAATTGGCTGTTGAGTAAAATCCCCTGACATATTTCGGTGACCAGAGGTAAAGTATTCTATGTTGAGAATTAGAATATAGTAGGAGAAAACAGCCAGTTTGCTTTCCTGCTACAGTATTGTTCAGATGTTTTCCACTTAATGACAAATAAGAAATTATTATTTACAGCCTCTCCCACCCCAGCAAAATCTTTCTCTTGCCTCAGGCTTTGCCATTTCACTTAATGATACCACCCTCAGCCCAATTGCTCAAGCCCAAATGCTAAACATCATCCTGAATTCTTTCTCACCCTCCCACCATGATCCATCAGTATTGTTATCCTGACATGCTACCTCCAAAAGGGAACTAAAAATCTACTCACTGTCCTCCCTTTTATTATCCAGTCGTGTATATTGGCATCTATGCAGCAGGTGGTGTATCCAAGGTATTTTGTAGCTGTACTTATGTCCAAAAAGTTTGAAAGTCACTCACTGCCCATCAGGTTATGGCCCCTTCCTACTTCCTCATCTGGTCTATCATCTCCCCATCTTTCTTCCTTCAGTCCTTGGAAAGTGGTGTGTTCTTTTACATGTTGGACCTCAGTTCTTGCTGTTAACTCCACCTGGAACATTCTCCCACGGCTGGTTCATCATCATCCTTTCATTCTCAGTTGAAATAGCATTATCTCAGAGAAACCTCCTCTGCAAACCCCTGTAAATGGTGTTCTCATGGGTTTTCCATCACAATATGCTATGGTTTGTACTGCCCCCCAATATTCATGTTTAAAACTACTCTCCAATGCAATAGGACTAAGAAGTGGAGTCTTTAAGAGGTTACCAGGTCTTGAGGATAGTGTCATTATAAATGGGATTGATGCCCTTATGAAAGAGGCCAGAGGGAGCTTGTTGGCCCCTTCTACCATGAGAGGACTCGTGGAAGGCACAATGAATGAGGAAATAGGCCCTCACCAGACTGAATCTGCTGAGCCTTGATCTTGGATTTCTGAGTCTCTAGAACTGTGCAATAAATTTTGGTTGTTTATCGATTACCCAAGTATCTATTACCTGATGTATTTTGCTACAGCAGCTCAAACAGACTAAGACACTAGACATATTAAGTTTTTCTAATAAATACCTATGAGTTGACTTGTTTATTATCAGTTTTTCCACAAGAATATAAGCTTTTTGAGGACAGGAATCGTTCGTGTTTATGACGATGCCCTGCATCCTACTTGCACCTACCTTAAAGAGCCCCACAGAAAATCATGGTAATGAATGAGTGCTTGCAGCATTTTTGTTTTTTGTTTTCAAAGAAGCAATATCTGTATTTACAAAATTTACTTTTTCACAGAAACAGCTCTCTTTATACACATGAACTTTATAATTACACAAAACCATGTAAATGATGTTAAGTGTCTGGCCTAACCAAAGCCCACGAGGGGCCTACTTTGCAGGTGACATCTTTCCCTCCCCTCACTTCATTAGTCATCAACCAGGAGTCCCGAGATGGGTCATGCCTAATTTGCATAAAGGAACTGATTGCAGCTGCCCAGCTCATTCTATCCCAAAAACCAAGGTGTGTGCCTCTCATCTCAGACACCACCCACAGGGATAAGTCTGTTAAAAGAACATAAACAAAATCAAGGAAACAGAAATTGAGATAAGTATCAAACATATTCCAGAAGCATCAAATCTTCTAGCACACATTAACCATCACCAGGGTTGGCAGTTGCAGTCTAAAACCACGTGTATTCTTCAATGTACTTTTTTAAAATATATTTTTAGTTATCAATAGACCTTTTTTAAAAATTTATTTATATGTGGTGCTGAGAATCAAACCCAGTGCCTCACACATGCTAGGCAAATGCTCAACCACTGAGCCACAACCCCAGCCCTTCTTTTTTTTCTTTTGAGGATTAAACTCAGGGGCACTCGACCACTGACCCACATCCCCAGACCTATTTGTGTTTTATGTAGACACAGGGTCTCACTGAGTTGCTTAGCGACTCACTGTTGCTGAGGCTGGCTTTGAACTCGTGATTCTTCTGTGTCAGCCTCCCAAAGTGCTGAGATTATAGGCATGCGCCACCATGCCTGGCTAACCACAGCCCTTCTTAAATGTACTTTTAAAAAATCTTGTGGAGCTTTTTTTTTAAAGAAAAAAAAAACGGGCTGGGGGCGTGGCTCAGTGGTAGAGCACTCGCCTAGCACACGTGAGGCACTGGGTTCAATCCTCAGCACCACATAAAAATAAACAAAGTTATAAAAAAAAAAAAAACACACACACACACTTTGGAATTTTGGTTATTCTCATGGTGAAGACAATGGACAGGCATCATCATGGGGCAGATCTTTGGCAAATTCCTCCCCAACTTTTCGAGGACAGGAATGGTTTGTGTATGGTTTATGTCAAAAAAGTTTGAAAGTCACTCATTACCCAACAGGTTATGGCCTCTTGCCTACTTTTTCATCTGGTCTTTTACTATCTCCCCTTCTTTCCTTCTTTCTTTTTTTTTAATTTTTTAGTTGATGGGTCTTTACTTTATTCATTTATATGTGGTGCTGAGGATCGAACCCAGTGCCTCACGCATGCTAGGCAAGCGTTCTACCACTGAGCTACAGCCCCAGCCCCATCTCCTTTTTTCTTTTGCCCCAGTCAGAGTCAGAAAATAGCCTGCCGACAAGGTTGTTTCTCAACCAGCTATTTCTCTGCAGCAGAACTCTCCTTTGGGATCTCTGCAGTAAACTGAGTTTCAGAAGCTATTTCTCTCTACTTTCATACTTTGATATAACCAACAGGACTTTAAAAATTAAGACAGTACAAGTGTGAAGGATATTAGGACAAAAAGGGCGGGGGGGGGGGGGGACGACTCTGGTTTAGCCAAATTACAATTCAACCCCTTGGTGCTTCAGTGAGAGAACATGGGGAATGGCTGGTGGCCCGGGAACAAAGGCACCAGAGAGGGTAAGCTCCCAGCAGAGAGACTGCAGGCCCATTCTGCTTCAAATGATATGCAAATAAATATGACTAACTGTGGCATTCTTCCCTTTTCATGCCTTACAAGAAACAATGCTTATGAGAACTTACCCACCACTTCACAAAACATTCTTGAGAATATGTACTTGAACTGAAGAGTAAGGTCAATTTCAGAGAAAACTGAGGCAGGCCTCTTCTCCCCTTGAGCCCCAGAACCACCAGTGCACTGGGTACACTGCCCTTGAGCAGAAACTGCCTGCAGCATTTCTATATTCACAGAAGTAGTAAGGCTGCATGACAAGGGGAAGAATTGTGTCCTCCAGAAAAAGATGTGTAAGCTGTAACCTCATTAACGTGTGAATGTGTAAACGGGGTCTTTGCATGTAATTAGTTAAGATGAGGTCATACTGGAATAGGATTGGTCTGGTGTCCTTAACAGGAGGACAGACCTGGGGACACACACACTGGGAGAATGTCACGTGATAACAAAGGCAGATATTGGAGTGCTGTATCTATAGGCCAAAGAACACTAAGGACTGCTGGCAACCCCAGAAGCTGAGGAATGGAACAGACACCCCCGCCCCCGCACCCAGGTGTCTTCAGAGAGAACACAGCCCTGCTGACACCTTGGTTCCAGACTTCAGTTAGAACTGCAAGAGAATAAATTTCTGTTGTTTTAAGCCCCCTTACTGTGATGCTTATACAGCCAGCCTTGAGTCAAATGATATGAAGAAAACAAAATATTTCTAAAAAACTAGATTTAAGACTTGTAGATTTTATGAATAGTAATTAGTAGGAGACTTGGAGAATCAGAAACACCTAAAGCAGGTCCTATTCCTTGAAGGGAAAATATTCTGACAAAACTCTATTTCATCTGAACCAATGTCATCTCAACTCTTGGAACAAAAAATAAGACCTATCTGATTTGTCAAGCAATTAAATTGCTCATTAAACTTGCTACCTGATCTGGAGAATGGAAAATCACATTAGAGTGATATTAGAAGATGTTCTCATTTCGTATTTTAGTATCTGTATTTTTAAAAGTCGTGTACTGATAATGAAGTTACATCAGCCTTTTAGGACATCTTTGAACATAAATTGCATTAACTCGGATATCTCAGTTGGTTCACCCGGAGTAATGGAATTACCACCACCAGAAGCCATGGCTTCCTTGGAAATGAAGGTTGTATTTTTCCAAATACTAGAAATAATGATGTTTAGAAGCTCTGTAATCATTGAATCAGAGAGCTTAAATTTTCATCTGTATTTCTGAGATAGCTTGTAGTAGGAACAGCATTTTGAAAGAAAATCTATTCAGAATTTAATTTTTAAAAATGGTAGCTAAATATTGGAAAGGAAATTGCTGATGCTTGAGTACTGGGTGGTGGACAGAACATAGCCTAGAAGAATCACCACGTTCGGGTCCTACCCTGACTCCACGACTTAACTAGCGGTGAAACTTGGGCCCCTCACTTCCTCCTTGAGTTTTGGAATTCCTCATCTATAAAGTAAGAGTAGGAAGGGAAGAACTAGATCATTTCCAAGATTCTTTCAAATTCCTTGATAATGTTGTCTGTACACAAATTTCTTCTTATTCTTCTGCAGCATATGGGCTCAAGATTTCATAGTGAGGTTTTCACACATTTTAAAGCCAATACAGATATGCTGACTTTGGTGCCTCTACTTGCCAAACAGGCCATCCAGAGGCTGGGACTGGAGGAAGGAGACTTATTGAAACAGCTTCCCGCCTCTGGTGCCTCAACTATAATTTGTGAAGTCTGTTTATTGCACAATGATTCCCCCAGTACAGGAGCCTGCATTGGGCTGCACTCGCCAAGCCTCGTACCATGAGGTGGCATCAACCAGAGACAGTAGAATTTCCTAACTGCACAAGGCACTAGAGAGCCTAGCAGAAGCCTTGTGGCCACTACACTTAACTTCATTTTCTTTGAGAGGCTGCCAGATTCCTTTGTTTCAGAGAAGATAGTTAAAGAATATAGTTATTTTTAATTATTGCTATTAATTTATTACTGTTTTTATCATCACTGTTCTTAAGAATTGATGGAAAGCTTGCTATGCACATGAAACTAGAGAACTCTAGGGCCAAAAAAATGAATTATATAATTTCAAAATTCTAGCTGTGGCCATTGCAGTACATTGACCTCTATAAATACAGAACTAGGACAAGTGAGAGCCAGACAGGCACTGGGGGACTGTGTCTTGCTGATGAAAACAACTAAACCTGAGCAAACAGAGCTTTTAAGAGGCCAAGAGGGAAAAAACATCATCATATGCATTTTTTGCGCAGCCCTGACAGGAGGAAAACAAGAAGCACCCAGGTGCTTCAGGCAACTTTGCATTTTCTAAGGACTCAGAGAAATGGAAGACCATGTCTGCTAAAGAAAAAGGAAAATTGGAAGACACAGCAAAGGTGGACAAGGCCTATTATGAAAGAGAAATGAAAACCTATATCCCTAATAAAGTGGGGGGAAAAAGTTGTTCAAGGATTCTAATGCACCCAAGAGGCCTCCATCAGTCTTCTTGTTCTGTTCTAAACATCACCCTCACATTAAAGAACAAGTGGCGTATCCACAGGTGACACAGCCAAGAAACTGGGAGAGATGTGGAACAACACTGCTATGGATGACAAGCAGCGTCATGGAAACAAGGCTGTTAGGCGAAGGGAAAGGACCCCGCTATCTATCAAAGGAAAACTGGATGCAGCCAAAAGGGGACTCCTCAAAACTGAACAGACAAGAAAAAGAAATACAGTTCAAAGCTGTTCAGTTGTTCAGCTTAAATTGTTAGTTTCATGATTTGTTCTATAATCACATTGGCCTAATTACAGTGTACCTCAATTTTTCATAGTCAAATTGATTAAAATCCATGAAAAAAGAGGAGATCTAAAAAGTGTTCACAGGAAAAGAGCCAACTTAAAACAAAGAATTATAGCTAATAAGCCAACAGACATGAAATGAAAATAAAAAGTTACTCAACAAGTTCAAAAGACAAAGAGAAAAAGTGGAAACCAAAAAAAAAAAAAAGGAGATAAAAGACATCAATGGAACTGGTCTAAAGACTCCTAAAAGGCAGATTGTCAGACTGGAGAAAAAAGCAAATCCAGCCTGATGTGGTGGTGCGGAACTGTAATCCCAGCAATTCCGGAGGATGAGGCAGGAGGATTTTTTTATTTTGAGACAGGGTCTTGTTTAAGTTGATTAGGGCCTCACTAAATGGTTGGCTGTGAACTTTTGATCCTCCTGCCTCAGCCTCCCAAGATGCTAGGATTACAGGCACGTACCACGGTGCCCAGATAGTTTTTATTTCTGCAGTGCTGGGGATCAAACCCAGGCCCTCACACTGGCTAGACAAGCGTGCTAGCACTGAGCCATGTTCCCAGTCCAAACACAAATAAGTTTGAAGTAAAAGGATGGGGGCTGGGCTCCGGAGTTCACACCAGTAATCCCAGAGATTCAAGAAGCTAAGGCAGGAGGATCTTCAGTTGGAGGCCAGCCCTAGAAATTAAGCGAGACCCTGTCTCAAAATAAAAAATAAAAAGGACTGGGGACTGAGCTTAGGGATAAATCATCCCTGGATTAAATACTCAGTCCAAAAAAATAAAAAGGAGGGAAAACATCATGGTAGTCCTAAAAAAAATATTTTTTAAGTACTAGTATTAACATCATGAAAAAAAATGTCAAAGCAAGAAAAAAAAATCAAGAATAAAAATTGCAATTTAATAATGATTGTCAATTTAACAGAATCTAACAACGCCAAACATTATGAACCTAATAAGAGCTTCAAAGTACAAAAAGCAAAAACAGAATTACATCCACAATCTCATTAGGGATTTCAAGATTTCTCATTGATTGATGGGAGGTGGATGAGACACAAATATAGAACACCAGCAGAAGATATATTCTTTTGAAATGCACATGGAACACTTACCAAATTCGATTATTTGTGGGCATAAGAATTTAAAAGAAATCAAATCACACAAAATGTGTTTCCTAGCCACAATGGAATTAAGTTTGAAATCAGTAACATGTAGATCTTTGGAAATCCCCAAAACACTAAATACAAATATTTAAATAACCCATTAGTCAAAGACAAAACCTACAGCAAAATCATAGAGCATTTTGAACTGAATGAATATAAAGACACAACATATTAAAATGTGTTGGGATGCAGTTAAAGCAGTGCTTAAAAGGAAATTCATAGGACTAAAAATATAATATTGATAAAATCCTCAAATGAATGACTCCAGTTCACACTTAAAACTAGAAGAAAAACAAGAATTAAACCAACACCAAGCAGGAAAAAAATACTAAAGAGCAAAAAGCAGTGAAATAAAAAATTGATAAAAACAAAAATCAGTGAATTAAAAAATGGATAAAAGCAAAAATCTGAGAAAATAACTAAATTGATAAATCTCCTAAATTGATCCAGATTAAAAAAAAAAAAATGAGCCGGGTGCAGTGGCACAAGCCTGTAATCCCAGCACTTAAGGAGGCTGAGACAGGAGAATCGTGAATTCAAAGCCAGCCTCAGCAACGGCGAGGTGCTAAGCAACTCAGGGAGACAAAAATATAAAACACAAATTAGGCCTGGGGATGTGGCTCAGTGGTCAAGTACTCCTGAGTTCAATCCCCAGTACCAAAAAAAAAAGATACAGTTAACTGTGTTGACCGCAAGACCATGCCCACTGTAGACCAGAACACTGTGCTATGGTTCCCTATGCACCAATGCGTGGCTCTACCCAAACCACTTCCATCTTAGGACATTGCAGCCACCTCCATAGCCCTCCTCACGTGGTAATCTCCACCATGGGACAACAGACAGGGCTGGGAGGCAACTACCCATTGCAGTACCACATGCCATAGTGCAGCATCACCAAACAGACCACCCAACGCCATAGCAGAGCCCATCGTTCCAGCCGCACCTCTGAAGAGGTTGCCTCCATCTTGGGACATCTCCACCTCCATCTTGGGTTACCTTCACTGCAACCTCTGTCATCTTTAGTTGGGATAGTTTCCATCTTGGGTCACTGACTGGGCCCTGGAAGCCTAACATCAAGGTACCTACAGGCTTGACGCTACTGCCACCACCAATGAGGGAGTTGGTCACTTCCATTTAGGGTCCACAACCAGGACCTGGAAGACCGTCACCAGGTCCCTGTGGGCCTGGTTGCACCAGAGGTATCCCTACTAGGTGTGCTAACACATATCATCCTGTAGCATAAGCAACAGAGAGCTTTGCATGGGGTCACCTCTCTTTTTTCTCCTAACAGCCAACTTTCTTTTTTTTTTTTTTGGTAGCAGGGATTGAACTCAGGGGTATTCCACCACTGAGCCATACCCCTATCCCAATTTTGTGTTTTATTTAGAGACAAGGTCACACTGAGATGCTTAGTGCCTCGCCATTGCTGAGTCTGTTTTTGAACTCATGAGTCTGTCTCAGCCTCCCAAAGTGTGGTATTACAAGTGTGTGCCACTGTGCCCAGCTTAGCCAACTTCTTTTGATTCCCCTTTCATTCATTCTATAATCTAATACCTCTATATTCTCACAACCTACCTCATAAACGTCACAACCTCTATGTCCACCTACTGGTTATATGGTAGAAGATAACCAAATTCATCATTTCTGTTTATAGTGACAAAACTATAAATGTATAAATAGAAGCTAATTGATTTATGGCTGCATATTGGTTGCATTGGGTGCTATAAACATTGATCTCTCCCTTAAAGGTGAGGTACTGGTAACCTGCAGGGACACTATAAGATTGTAGGGTAGAAACTTCAATACCTCAGAGCATACTGCAAGAAGGAAGATACATAGACAACATGAAAAAACAAGAAAGTGCCCCAAACAAACCAAGATACTACAATAATAGAACCCACTAACAGTGCAGTAGATGAAATGTCAAAGGAGGAGTTCAGAACGTACATAATTAAAATGATCTGCAAATTAAAGAATGATGTAAGTGAGCAAATATAGGGAAAAACTGATCACTTCAACAGAGATAAGAAAGCAAATACATGTAGCAAAAGATTACTTCAAGAAAGAGATAGAGATTCTGAAAAACAAAACAAAACAAAAAACCAGAAATCCTTGAAATGAAGGAAACAATAAACCAAATAAAAAACTCAGTAGAAAGAATCACCACCAGACTACATCACTTGGAAGACAGAACCTCAGACAATGAAGACAAAATATACATCTTGAAAATAAAGTTGACCACACAATGAAGATGGTAAGAAACCATGAACAGAACATCCAAGAATTAAGGGATAGAAAACCAAATCCAAGATTTATTGGGATAGAGGAAGGCACAGAGATTCAAACCAAAGAAATGTACAATCTCTTCAATGAAATAGTTTCAGAAAATGTCCCAAACATTAAGAATGAATTTGAAAATCAAATACAAAAGGCTTACAGGACACCAAATGTACAGCATTACAACAGACCTACACCAAGGCACATTATAATGAAAATGCCTAGCATACAGAATAAGGATAGAATTTTAAAGGTTGCAAGAGAGAGGAATCAGATTACATAGAGGAGAAGACTAATTTGGAACTCAGCAGATTTTTTAACCCAGACACTCAAAGCCATGAGATCCTGGAACAACATATACCAAGCTCTGAAGGAAAATGGATCCAGCAAAATTAAGCTTCAGATTTAATGCCAAAATAAAAACCTTCCATGATAAATGAAAGTTAAAAGAATTTACAGTGAGAAAACCTGCACTACAAAACATTCTTGGCAAAATATTCCATGAGGAAGAAATGAAAAAACAACAAGGAAAACCTGCAAAGGGAGGAACTACACTAAAGGAAAGGCCAATTAAAAGAGAAACCCAGTCAAGTTAAAAACTAAGAATACACCAAAATGTCTGGGAATACAAACCATGTCTCAATAACAACACTGAATGTTAATGGCATAAACTCATCAAACAAAAGACATAGACTGGCAGATTGGTTTTTTAAAAAGACCCAACAATATGCTGCCTTCAAGAGACTCATCAAACAGGAAAAGACATCCGCAGGCTGAAGGTGAAAGGATGGGGAAAAACGTATCACTCACATGGACCACATAAACAAGCAGGGGTTTCCATCCTCGTATCATATGAAGTAGACTTCAAACCAAAGTTTAGTGAAAAGGGATAAAGAAGGACATTTCATACTACTTAAGGGAATCATACATTAACAAGACATAACAATAGTAAACATCTATGCCCCCCAAAATGGGGCATCCATGTTTATCAAACAAACCCTTCTCAACTTCAAAAATCAAATATACCACAACACAGTAATACTGGGTGACTTTAACACACCTCTCTCACCACTGGATAGATCTTCCAAACAAAAACTCAACAAAGAAACTATAGAAATAAATAATACAACCAATGATATAGATGTAATGGACATACAGTATTTCATCCATCATCAAGTAAATACACTTTCTCAGTAGCACAGAGATCCTTCTCTAAAACAGACCATATGTTGTACCACAAAGCAACTTTCAGTAAATACGAAAAAATAGAGACACTACTCTGCATTCTATCAGATCATAATGAAATGAAATTAGAAACCAATGATAAAATAAAAAATAGAAGCTACCCCAATACCTGGAGACTAAATAATACACTATAAAATGACACATGGGTAACAGAAGAAAGACATCAGGGAAGAGATAAAAAAAATTCTTAGAGGTAAACTAGAACTCTGATACAACATATCAAAATCCGTGGGACACCATGAAGGCAGTGCTAAGAGGAAAAAGTTCATTGCATTAAGCTCATTCATTAGAAGAAAAAAAAGTCAACAAATAAACAACCTGACATTACACCTTAAAGCCCTAGAAAAAGAAGAACAAACCAACACCAAAAGCAGAAGACAGGAAATAATTAAAATGAGGGCTGAAAGCAACAAAATTGAAATTAAAGAATTCAAAAAAATCAAGAAAACAAAAAGCTGGTTCTTTGAAAAAATAAAATTGATAAACCTTTAGCCACCCTAACAAAAGGAAGAAGAGAGAAAACTCAAATTACTAAAATTCATGAAGAAAAAGGAAATATCACAACACACACTATTGAAATACAGAAGACAATTATGAATGATTTTGAAAATTTATACTCCAGTAAAACAGACACCAACAAATTTCTAGAGGCATATGGTCTGCCCAAACTGAACCAGGAGGACATACACAATTTAACCAGATCAATCTCAAGCAAGGAAATAGAAGACGCCATCAAAAGCCTACCAACCAAGAAAAGCCCGGGACCAGATTCTCTGCTGAGTTCTACAAGACCTACAAAGAAGAATTAATACCAATATTCCTCAAATTATTACATGAAATAGAAAAGGAGTGAACCCTTCCAAACTGATTCTATGAGGCTAGTATCATCCTGATACCAAAACCAAAGACACATCAAAGAAAGAAAATTTCAGACCAATATCCTTGATGAACATAGATGTAAAAATTCTTAATAAAATTTTGGCAAATCAAGTGCTGGGGTTGTGGCTCAGTGGTAGAGCACTTGCCTTGCATGTGTGAGGCACTGGGTTCAATCCTCAGCACCACATAAAAAATGAATAAATAAAATAAAGGTATTATGACCATCTACAATTTAAAAAAATATTTAAAAAATTTTTGGCAAATCAAATACGAAAACATTTAAACAATAGTGCACCATGATCAAGTAGGGCATATTCCAGGAATGCAAAGTCAGTCTAACATATGGAAATCAATAAACATAAGTCATCACATCAATAGACTTAAAGATAAAAATCAGGGGCTGGGATTGTAGCTCAGCGGTAGAGCGCTTGCCTCGCATGTGTGAGGCCCTGGGTTCGATCCTCAGCACCACATACAAAGCAATAAAATAAAGACATTGTGTCCATCTATAAAAAAAAAAAAAATCCATTTTAAAAAAAAAAAAAAAAAAAAAAAAGATAAAAATCATATATCAATTGTTGCAGAGAAAGCATCTGACAAAATACAGCACCTCCTCATGT
>CM053405.1:46564570-46578938 GCA_028644305.1 Xerus rutilus | reverse complement strand
ATTGTAAAAGCTATCCATGCTAAACCCAAAGCCAACATCATCCTAAATGGAGGAAAATTGGAAGCATTCCCTCTAAAAACTGGAACAAGGCAAGGATGCTCTCTTTCACCAGTTCTATTGAACATACTCATTGAAACTGTAGCCAAAGCAATTAGACGAAGGAAATTAAAGGGATACAGTTAGGAAAAGAAATACTCAAACTATCATTATTTGCTGACATGATTATATACTTAGAGGATCAAAAAAATTACATCAGAAAACTTCTAGAGTTAATAAATGAATTCAGCAAGTAGCAAGATATAAAATCAATACCCATAAATCAAATGCATTTCTATACATCAGTGATGAATCTTCTGAAAGAGAAATTAGGAGAACTACCCCATTCACAATAGGCTCAAAAAAATAAAATTGGGAATCAATTTAACAAAAGAAGTGAATGAACTCTATAATGAAAACTACAGAACACTAAAAAAAGAAACTGAAGTAGACCTTAGAAGGTAGAAAGATCTCCATCCTCTTAGATAGGTAGAATTAATATTGCCAAAATGACCATACTACCCAAAGCGCTATACAGATTCAATGCAATTCCAATTAAAATCCCAATGTCATTCCTTATAGAAATATAAAAAGCAATTATGAAATTCATTTGGAAAAATAAGAGACCCAGAATAGCCAAAACAATCCTTAGCAAGAAGAGTGAAGCAGGTGGCATCACAATACCAGACCTTAAACTATACCACAAAGATATATTGACAAAAATGGCATGGTACTGGCACCAAAGCAGACATGTAAACCAACGGTACAGAATAGAAGACACAGAGACAAATCCACATAAATACTGTTATTATACTAGACAAAGGCACCAAAAACATACATTGGAGAAAAGATAGCCTATTCAACAAATGGTGATGGGAAAACTGGAAATCCATATGCAGCAAAATTGAAACTAAAATCCTATCTCTCACCATGCACAAAATTCAACTCAAAGTGGATCAAGGACCTAGGAATTAGACCAGAGATCCTATGCCTAATAGAAGAAAAAGTAGGCTCAAATCTTCATCACTGCTATAGCACAAGAAGTAAAATCAAGAATCAATAAATGGGATGGATTCAAACTAAAAAGCTTCTTCTCAGCAAAAGAAACAATGAGGTGAAGACAGAACCTGCATTTGGGGAGCAAATTTTGCCACATGCACATCAGATTCTCCAGGATATATAAAGAACTCAAAAAATTTAACATCAAAATAACAAACAACCCAATCAATAAATGGGCCAAGAAGCTGAACAGACACTTCTCAGAAGATATAAAACTGATCAACACATATATGAAAAAATGTTCAACATCTCTAGTAATTAGAAAATTGCAAATCAGAACTAAGATTTTATCTCACTCCTGTTAGAATGGCAACAATACAAGCAACAATAAGTGTTGGTGAGTATGTGGGGGAAAAAAATACAAGAATACGAGCAACAATAAGTGTTGGTGAGGATGTGGGGGGAAAGGCACACTCATACATTGCTGGTGGGACTGCAAATTGGTGCAACCAATCTGGAAAGCAGTATGGAGATTCCTTAGAAAACTTGGAATGGAAACACCATTTGACCCAGCTATCCCATTCCTTGGTCTATACCCAAAGGACTTAAGAACAGCATACTACAGTGGCACAGCCACTTCAATGTTTATAACAGCATGCTTCACAATAGCTAAACTGTGGAACCAAACTAGATGCCCTTCAATAGATGACTGGATAAAGAAACTGTGGTACATATACACAATGGAATATTACTCAGCATTAAAAGAATAAAATTATGATATTTGCAGGTAAATGGATGGAATGGGAGAACATCATGCTAAGCAAAGTAAGCCAATCCTAAAAAGTGAGGGGCCAAGTATTTTCTCTGATAAATGGATACTAATCCATAATGGAGGGGGGGTAGCATGGTATGAGTGGAGGAACTTTGGATGGGCATAGGGGAAAAGGGGAGGGGGCAAGAAAGATGGTGGAATGAGATGAACATCATTACCCTAGGTACATGTATGATCACATGAATGGTGTGACTCTACTTCATGTACAACCACAGAAATAGAAAATCCTTTTCCATTTGTGTACATTGAATCAAAGAGCTTTCTACTGTCATGTATAACTGATTAGAGCTAGTAAAAAAAAACTTATGAAATGATATCCTACAGATCTTACATGTTAAAAGGGGACATTATTAACTTCACACTAATGCAACAATTTAGATAAAATAGAAAAACCCTTTTAAAAACATGCAACACCAAAGTTCATTTAAGAATAATACAAATCTATTCTTAATATTAAATTTATAATATAAAAGCAAAAACATATTCTAGGTTCAGTTTGGCTTTATTGGGGAATTCTACATGATACTCATTCACAAAATTTAAAAAATTAGGTAACACTTTCCCATTAATGCTGTTAGCATGACCCTCATATCAAAGTAAGAAAAACTATAAACCAATTTAAAGTTTAATCTAGATTTTGCAGTGAATATGAAAAGGGCCTGAGGTTGGAAGACCAATTAGTAGACCACAGAAAAAGATGAAAAGGACTTAATTTTAATATTATAATTACCTACTACAGTGATTCTATTTCATGTAACTAATCATGACTGACACAAGGGCACATTTATTGCAGAGGAAATACAGGATTTGTGGTTGAGGGTAGGGTTGAAATTAATGGTGGCAATGAGGAACTAGAAAGATAATGCTAGTGAAAATACCAGAGGCATACACTAAGCATTGTAAACTGCTTTGTTTGGAACAGGAATATATGGTTCTGCCATGTCTCCAGTATTGTAAGTTCTTTGTCCGATGATGTCAGATGATTGAAAACGTTAGGACTTCAGCTCAGGAAAGTGCTATGTAGTACCAAAGGTCATGTTTATACAACCAATCCATTTTCCACCTCAGTCATATAGTGGCTAATGCATTAGAACAGCATTATTTTTAAAATACTTAACTACTCCTTCAGTGAGCCTTATGTTTTCCTAATGTCATAATGTAAGAAAATAATAATTATAAAAAATAAATGTAATATAATTATACAACTTAATTATGACTCAATAATCTTTCAAAAATACTGCAATGACCAGGCATGGTGGCATACACCTGTAATCCCAGCAGCTTGGGAAGCTGAGGCAGGAGGATTTCAAGTTCAAAGACAGCCTCAGCAATTTAGTGAGGTCTTAAGCAAATTAAAGGCTAGGGATTGTGGCTCAGTGGTTAAGCGCCCCCTGGGTTCAATCCCCCATACCAAAACAAACAGTGCAATCTAAGATTTCATGTGGAAGTACTGTCAAAAGCAGCTGCTACAACTTGGAATCTCTAGAAGACATCCTGTGGAGAAGGTCACACAAAAAAGTCCAAACACACTACTGGAAAGTACAGTTTAAAGGCCTCTCCTCTCCACCCCTGCACAAGCAGATTAACACATTTGTAAAATCAGTTCATGGCCTTTAACCTTAATTAAGACAGCTGGCCTCCATAGAAAAATCAGTCTACATAGCTCATCATCTCTGGGCCAACTAAGTCATGAAGTCTTACAGAATTCTAAATCTATACATTGAACAGGTAGTTTTGTTTTTAAAGTGGCACTTTTGACTAATAGGCTGTCAGTTAAATGACCATCCTGAGGTCATACAGCGCATATACCAAACAGGGAGCTACACTCCTGATGAAGGGGAGAGAGAATTCCACTTGCTGTTAAACACAAAAACTTCTATTTGAGTGGTAATTTTAACCCAATAAGGGCCTATAACCATCTCTTAGTTATAAAAACAAGCTGTGAATCTGGAAACAAATGTCCCAGAAATAGGTGAAATTACTACTCAACAGTGGCAAGATTTTAAGACTTTCATTTTATTAAGAATATAGCAACATAATAGCAGCAGCATCTGATAAATCTTTACTAGTACCATTTAAAAGTAATCCTACTCACATAAATATACACCACCTATGCAGAATCTTAAAGTTTACATTTTAAACTCTTCCCTTGAAAATCTATAGCACTGTTCTATCAAACTAATCAAGGTTAGGAGGATAATTATTTAACTATTAAAATGATTTACACAGCTACACAGTATATTCAAATTTAACCTTTTGTGGAAACCATGAATTCTTCGGTTATTCCCTGACAATTGTTACCTACCATACCCCTAAACTTGTAGAAATCACTCTCCTCTAATTCTTTCAGTATGATTTTTATGAATCTGAATTTATATAGTTACAAAATTACCTGACAAGTAAATAAAAACTAACCAAGTATAGAAGGAACTAACATTCATCCTCATCTTGGGAAAATAAAATTTAGAGGTAAAATATGTGAAGTCTCCTCAACATTGACAATTTTCCAAATTAAAATGTTAACTAGACATAATCTTAAAAATCAGGCAACATATTTAAAACCTACTTTAAAATATTAAAAAATGTTACACTTGGGTTTGGAGAAGCCCAGTGGTAGAACACTTGCCTAAGTATGATCCCCAGAAACCCCCCAAATGAAATGTTTTATTATGTATAAACTAGTAATTTTAATAAATTATAAAGGTACCTTAACCCATTTAGTCCAAGTAGTTTTCAATCCTCTAAATATTTCAATGAAATTGATATAGGTGCATTAAAATTGTTTGGAAATCAGTCTAGAGCTTATGTGTTCTTTACATATTTTCAAACATTCTAATCATTCACCTATTTTCTCAAAAGAATAGACCTCTAAAACAATTATTTCAAAGTTACTATAAGTGGTATACTTGTTGCTCCATTTATGGTATTATAGGTGGTCATTCCACATCAGGGATGACTGGGAAAAATAGGTTAAACTGTAATGGAAAGATCTATAGTAGGTACTATTTCTAACCTGACTGAATATGGACCAAAAGCCATAAGTGGCGTTAGCTTTTATTTCTAAAATCTCTCTATGCAAAATCACCAATAAAAATTTCACCCATAAGCCCAAGATGAAGTAGGGAAGTCAGTTTTATTTTTAAAAGATTACTTTATTACATTTATACTAGACTCTTGCTTCCAGAAATGTAATTTAGCCCTTTTTAGAGCACTAACTTTTAAATTCTGAAAATAATTCCAAGTGACTGACATAGTAAATAAACATATGAAAATATTAAACATATAGGTAGTGAAAATAAAAAATATTTAAACACAAAGAGCACATGATCACTGTACTTTTACTTTGTAGGAATGGCTCAACCTCATAACCCACTCAGTTAAAATCAAATACTATCTTTTACCATGAAAATATAAGAAATGGCATCACTGAAATGTTATTCAATGCATCCCTCCAAAGGATTGATTTTAATTGCTAATTCAACTAAAGATGATTAAATGAAAACAATCTGTATTTTAAAGATGATTAAATGAAAACAATCTGTATTTATAATACATGCAGATCAAAAAAATTAACTTTTAAAAGCCTATTACTATACTTTAAATCCTTAAATTTGAGTAATCTCTTAAGTTGAGAGATTTAGATCAGTTTTGTTTTCTCAATTTTTTAAAAAAAAGGTAACAACATACACATACATAGGAATGACTGAGGATCCCGAAAATGATTTATATCAAAAAAAATTATTTTTTCTTGACAAAATAATCTTTTGGTTATAAATACCAGTTTTTGTTTTTAATTGAGCATGTCAAAAATTTAAGCTTCTGACAGTGAAGATCAAGGCAAATACTTCTTCAAAAGAATAATTCTAAACATGGGCAAAGTCACAAGATGACTTGATTATAAGCTAATTAGATTAGATGGAAAATTAATAGCTAAGGAGATAATTGTAGAAGTTAAGGATTTACAAGTTTTTGCACATGAAACTGGCTAGCTAATGAAGGACCATCCTATGTTACAGTTCAGCAAGCATTGCTGAAAAGCAAGTACAATTTAAGGAATAGAGTGCCTTCTCTGTATAATTAAGCTTAAGAAGAATCACAGAGGGTATGAAGTGTAAAAGGGCTGTCTTCTTGGCCTTACCTCAAGTTTTCCTGACAACATCTATCTGGGAGATGAAAAGAAATAGTCAAAGGAAAAAACAAAATACTTTTAAAGAAAATTATAAACAAAATGGAAACATGTCAATTCTAAGTGAACAAAAATTCATTCTCTCTCTCACACACACACACACACACACACACACACACATACACACATACACACACAATCTCTAGACCCTAGAGGGCTTTGCTTCCATGTAAGGAAAGGTGAAATCTTGTATTCCTAGATTCTCAGCCTTTAAAAAAAAAACTTTTTGTAGTTGTAGATGGACAACATGCCTTTATTTTATTTTATTTTATTTTTATGTGGTGCTGAGGATCAAACCCAGTGCCTCACACGATAGGCAAGTGCTCTGCCATGCCACTGAGCTACAGCCCCAGCCTGATTCTCATCTTCTGAAAAATCACTTTCAAAATTAGTATTATTTTAAAGCTGAATAAATATACTCAGCAAGAAAAATTAAATTAGTAGCAGGAATCAAATTAAATATTAATTTCCAACATTAAAAAACATTTAAGAGTCCAGAGTACAAGAAAATATTTAAACTTGAAATGACTGTAGATAGATACCACACAAACATACAGTCTCCATGGCAAAACAAACTCTGTCCCAACTAAATCAAGAGTAGGATGAAAACTAAGAAGCTTTTTTGAAATGTATAAACAACTACTTTCCTCTAAAATACTTAGCTTTATTAGAGAAATGGTACTAAAAATAACAGATTCAAACAACATTTGCTCTATTCTACTTACATATCATAAATAAGACAGCTGTTGATGCAAGACACACACTCCTTCACAATCTTTCCATATGCACCCAAGCATTCTTACATCAGAATGAGCTGTTTATCAGCCAACCTTATGTGGTTGAATGATTAAAATGACCACCTATACTTTACATAGTAAAGCATTTTCCAAAATTTTAATGTACAGTGACAAAAAAGAAAAAAACACAGTAATTCTGAACACATGAAGATGATTAAGCAGCTTCATAATCAAACCGGGCTTCATAACTTGCAAAAAGAACAACTCTTTCCATTCTCCACCAAATACTTAAGTTTCAACAATATTAACATTTTTAAAAAAGACTCAAGTTGAAACCAAGTAACTAACATGCTACTCAGCTTTTTAATCTATAAAAGTAACTTATCCCATGAGGTAAGGCAACTGAGTAATTTGATTGTATTAGATTGCATTAAAATAATTATACTTGATTTTTAATAAAATGCTAATTAAAAGTACTTTTGGAAAAGTAACAATAATGAAAAGAGTTCAGAAACTACAAGTTATAGTTTTGGGGGGAAAATTAGCAATTTTGTCATTTTACTACTTTCATACTTTCTGCAAAAATTGAATCATGGACAACCTGTATCTTAAGCTCAAGTAAACATAGTCTTAAACATAAAACAATTAATCTCTCATATATTATTCCTTGTCCTCCCTTTAAGTATAATTTCTGCACACTGTTTATGGGAAAATGATAGAGAGGTAATAATAAGGCCATCCAATGTAGTCAACTAAAAGGTTTCCTTTGATTTTGAGGAAAATACAGCATGTTTCATTTTTAGTTATCACAGTATAAAACTGATGGTCCCAAAACTGCACTGTTGTTTTAAACTCTAAAGTCAGTCTTGAAAACAGGACTTCCTTCTCATATGAGGTGAACTAAGTAAGCTCTTCTGACATACCACTTGCACACTTCTCTATGGGTGTGAATATGTAGATTCCATATGAATTGAGAATGACTAGCACATATAAAATTCTAGAAAACAGTATACCACATTGTAGAAGGCACTAAAGCTTCAGCTTGTGCTCCCATAGCCCATTTTGAAAACCCAGTTTCCTTTTCATGAGGGCATCTTTGCCACCTACAGCTGACAAGTCACATTGCAATATTATTCATAATAAACTTGGAAATGTCAAGAGAGTTCAAAAAGAAATGCTTACTTTGTGGGTAGACCCAATGATTCTAAACACTGAATACTAATACATTATTATTAGTATTCAACACAGTTGCTCTTCCTTTTGAAAGAGAACAGTAGCATGCATTGTCAGTTGTTTTTTAATCCACTTATTTAAGCAATTTTAATCTGTAAAACTATTTTAAAGAAAAACTGCTGTCCTAAACAGTGAGCAAAAGAAAACACAATAGTGAGAATTTAACACAATCACTGTAAATCCTGTGAAGTAAATGTTAAAACTTCTTACATACTTTGCATTTACAAGGGTGTGTATATATTTGCACCAATTTCAAGCACATCATCAAACTGTATATATTGAATTTTTTTTTAAAAAAAGTAAAACAATACAAAATTCAGTAACTAGCATTTTTTTTAAAGAGCCTCCAATGTTTACCTCCAGTCTTTAGGGAAAGTACAAATTTGGATCAATGATGTTCAATTTATTTGCAATGGTTCTTGGCAAACACTAACAAATCACATGACAAGTGTGTCAGCCACCATGGAAACAGTTTTTAGAAGATGAGGGGTTTGAGTAACATCTGGTATTTTCATGATGTCCATGCTTTATTTTCCTACTCAGTAACAAGATGTCCATAACATCACCTAACAATTAGAAGAGCTGTTAGGCTTCTAACTTCATACTTGGCTAGATTTCTTCCCTGTTTACATCTTGTTGAGAGAATTAAAAGCTTTGGATTTTATTCCACCATTGAGTGTAGAGGTGCTTAAGTCGGTCCTATACTGCTTCTGTTTTGGTAGAGAGGTTTTCTTCATTTGGTTGACAATTCCCATTTTGCTGTACTTTGTTTTCCTCAGTCCTTGGTACGTCCTTATCATCTACTTCTTTGCCCACACTTGAATCTGGCTCTTTATTGTGCTCCTTCTCCTACAATAAATATGAAGGTATTCATTTACTATTTCCCTTAAGAAGTTACCTGCTATTATGGCTAAATGACATATCTTAATCTGTGAATTAATAAAACTGGATTATTTACTTCCATTATTTTTTCATTTAAAAAAACATGCAAAATGTATCAATTTGACCATAAAACATGGGCGACTAAATGAGAATAAATGAACAGAAATTATAATGAAGCACACAATAAATGTTGTGGATAAGACTTGAAAAGGTGAGATCAACCTGTTGAAAGCATGAAATAATTTCCAAAAATGCTATCAGAAGCAAAAGTAAAGGAATGCAAAAAAGGAAGAAAATATTCCTCTTAGAAAAGATTGTTCAACAACAATTTTTTCCAACAATCAAATTCCATCCTCAGCTTAGAGGAGAATTAAATGAGATCCAAGAGTGGCACACAGTAAGTGCTCAGTAACTGTTACCAATGACAATCCTAACCCTCTACCAGTAGGAATACCCAATGAAAGTCCCAGAACTCAATTTCCAATACAAACATACTTTGAGGATGGATAAGGGAATTGACATAATTCACAAGCACTTAAAATATTTTTGCAAGAAAAAGCTTATATGGTGGAATTTGGTTTTCCATACATAATTCAACAAACCTAATTTTAACTATATATTACAAAGCCAATGACTAAAGAAAGTCTTGTCAAATTTGCTGAAACATGTATTGAGGAAAATGGCATGACACAGAAATTTTAACAGTATAAACATGTCAAATACATTTGATGCCCACAGATTTTCTAAATTTCTTGTTGTATGCCATTTTCTGATTCTCTAAAATAAGGAATGCAATCATTTAATTAACTGGCTCTCAGCTTTTCAAAATTTAATGTAAAAAATTAGTAATTTAATAAATATTTTTAAATGCCAACAATGTAAGAGACTATTGCCCTGAAGAAGCATTCAATCTGATAAAGAACAATCTCAATTAATTATTCAATGCCAAATACTGTTAACTACTGCTTACTTTAACTGAAGTACTATTCTTCTCCAACTTCTCCTTTCCATCTCTGTCATTAGAACTCTTTCTTGTGGAGGTTGAACGCTCTCTCTCTCTTCTTTCACTGATGTGGTCCCTTTCTTTTTCTCTCTTTTTATCTTTCTTATTTCTGCTGTAAGAATATTCATAATATGTCAATTTATTAAGAAATCAGAAACATATCATATTCTTTATCCTTATCTAACACAGGGTATCTAAAATAATACATTATAAATAAATTTGTTAGTACATTAGAATGACAAAAAATAACAAAAATAGGTCCTATAACCTTATCCTAATAAGATTTTTTTAAAAATACACTAGTCATTTCTGCAGCAGCCATGCTAGGTTTACATAAAACACAAATGGGTACTGCAAATGTATTACTTTTATAATATACAGGATTTACTTACCTACTAGAATAAGGATAAAATAAAATCAAATACAGTCAGGTTATTGGTACCAGTAGGTTCCTTATCCATGAATTTAACCAACCACGGATTAAAAATATGTGGGGATGAGAGGATTGCAAGATCAAGGGCAGCCTGGGCAACTTAGGAAAACCCATCTCAAAATTATTTGGAAAAAAACAAAAAGGGGAAAAAACTGCATCCACACTAAACATTTAGACTTTTTTTTTTTTTTGGTGCTGAGGACATGCATTCTACCACTAAACTACATAGAGCCTCCTACACAATTTTCTTGTCATTATTACCTAAACAATACAGTATAACAACTATTTACATAGCAACATAGCATTTACATTGTATATACATTCTATAAGCAAGTGAGAGATAAAGTTTAGGGCTGAGGTTGTGGCACAGTGGTAGAGTGCTCGCCTAGCATGCGTGAGGCACTGGGTTCGATTCTCAGCACCACATAATAGTAAAATAAAATATTTTGTCCACCTACAACTAAAAAATAAATATTAAAAAAAAGTTTAAAGATGATGTACACATTATATGTAAATACTATACTATTTTATGTTAGAGTTCAGCATTCATGAATTTTGGATCTACAGGGGGTCCTGGAAAAAATACCCCAAGAATACTGAAGAGAGACAGTGTTCTTTTATGAATCTTTTCAAAAGCAATATATGAATAAGCAGGAAGGAAAAAAAGGATAAAGAATCAGATGTGGCTCCTGGGCAGGGTTAAATGACCATTAGCAAAACTGAGCTTCCATGTGTATCACCTTAGAAAGTGACAAAACTGGATCCACAGCTCATTCCACATAACAGAAATAAACCTAACTGGATTAAAGACTTATTTTTTTAAAAACAAAACTATCTAAGTTCTAGAGATAAACATGGGTGAATTCCTTTATAATCTGAGTAAAGGGAGATCTTTTCTAAACATTTCTCCTAAAAATTTCTTTTAAAACTCCAGGTATAAGCTGGGACAATGGTACATGCCTGTAATCCCAGTGGCTCAGAAGGCTGAGGCAAGAGGATTGTGAATTCAAAGCCAGCCTCAGCAACTTAGCGAGACCCTGTCTCTAAATAAAAAAATAAAAGGGCTAAGATGTAGCTCAGTGGTTAAGCACCCCTAGGTTCAAACTCCAATACCTGGCCCCCCTCCAAAAACCCTCCAGGTATATAAAAGGAAAATTTACAAATTTGCCTAAATGTTTTACAAACAATAAAATATCATTAGCATACTCAAAAGAAAGAGTCCAAAAAATTACTTGCAACATGTGTATTTATCTTTAAACATAATTCTTAAAAATCAAGAGAACAATAACCTCAAAATGAAAAAATTTATTTATAAATTTAATTTATGTCAACAAAAAACTACACATCATATACCCTACTGTAACCCACCCAGTACCATTTCTAGAAATTTTTCCTACACAACAGTACACTATAAAACAACGTCAGGTCCAAAGTTGTTCACTACAGCATTACATAGTATGAAACAAGAAAATTTCAGAAAACCCATTCTACTGTAGGCTGGTAAAATAAACCAAGGTACTACCATACAAATCTAAGTCCATACAATTATAAAAAGGAATGAATTCTCTCTGACTAACATGGAAAAATTTCCTAAAAGTTAAGTGAAGAAGAATCATGTGTACAACCGTATATATTTGTTACTCAATATAAGAAAAATAAAATATATATTCTCATATCTGCATACAAAACTGAAAGAACAACTGTTCGTTACTTATGCAGACAGAATACATAAGCACATGGATGAAAGTAAGCTTCTCATCACATACCTTTTTATATTTGTGAAGGATACAAATGTATTACTCATTCAAATATAAAATTTTAAAAACAGATCTTTAAAAAGAGAAATTTTTTTAAAAAATTTTTCTTGCTTTTTCTTCAGTTTTGGCACTTGATTTTAACTTACCTCCTAGGGGATGGAGACCTAGAAGACTTCCTTTTTATGTTTTTTGACGTTCTTGGTGATCTGGAAGAACTCCTGCTCCTCCTCCTACGCCTTTCCCTAAAAGCCAAAAATGTCATTTTAAAAAACAATTGAAATAAAAGGCAATTCAAAAATACAAAAGCAAAAAGATCCTTGGTTGAACTCTCAATTGAGTAGTATTCCTCATAAGCCAATTTGTTTATTATAGTTTACTATTATTTATTTTTTGTTGTGCAGTGATTAAACTCAAGTCCTCCCATGTAATACACAAGTGTTCTAACATCCCTAGCCCCTAAAGGCCAGTTAAACTCACATCCTTTATAAACATGTTCTATCGTGTAATTTTAGGGCAGGTCAAATTATGAGCCATAAATTTTATAGAGGACAAAACCTTTAACTAAGACTTCATATTAGAAAGGATGGAGGGCCTCCTTTTCCATGTAGTGATTCTGAACAATAACTTCTTGAGTAGAAAAAATATTGATGGTTTAGTCTCTCAAATACCTCTTTCTCAGAACCTAAAATATGTTTTGCCTATTATATATGTCATGCATCTAGCTCCTTGCTGCCCCACTGTGGATTATTTTGTAACAAAATAACAGGTTCTTCAAGAATTGAAGGGTAAATCAGTCTGCAAAATATAAACCAACAAGGCCCAGTACTAGAATGTCTCCAAAAAGCTATTTAAATCAGTACCATTTCATAGAGAAATTGCTTTTCCCTCCAACCTGTCATTTTATTACTGCTGTTTTATTCATTTAAAACTGAGTACACAGGTTGCTTAAATATAGATAAAATAGTCAAAATCTGGGATTTAAATATGGCAAAGTAAGAAATACACATATTAATGTTTATCATTAAAAAGTATTTTGCTTAACATATTAGTAAATGATGCATACATAAAATTACTTCATTTTTATGACTGATCCACTTAGAAACAAAGAACTTCACTATGTCCATAATCCAAGAGATGAAGGAGCACTGATAATCAGGAACCACAGAGTTGAAACAAATCAATCCTCTGGATTTCAATTTCTCTTTACATCTTATAGTTTTTATTTGCAAAATTAAAAACTACATGATGCTCACATTATTAGTGGTACGTATGGTAGATATTTTAAAGACCAAAAAAGCTCAAGAGCTTTGAGAACAGAAGTATCATTTAACCCAAAGTCTGGTTTGGTTGGTTTTGTTGTTGTTTTGGTACTGGGATTGAACCCAGAGGTGCTCTACCTCTGAGCTACATCCTCAGCCTTTTATTTCTTTATTTTGAGACAGAATCTCAATACGCTGCTGAGACTGGCCTTGAACTTGATATCCTCCTGCCTCAGTTTTCCAAGTTGCTTAAAGGATCACACGCATGCACCACCATTCCCAGTCCATCTGGTTTTATTCAACTAGAGATAAAGATAACTCATGCCGTACACAGTTGCTTTGAGGATATAGGATAATATCTATAAAGTTCATAGGCTCTGACACATAGTAGGTACTCAATAAATATCTTCTTCCTTTTTAAAAAAAAGTCTTTGGGTGCTAGAGATTAAGCGCAGGGTCTCACATATGCTAGGCAAGCACTCTACCACTGAATTATACCCTCAGCCCTCTTTCCTTTTCTTGGTTTCACCTTTATGGACAATAACTTTAAAGCATTAAAAGTTTTAAATGTCAAATTTTTCTGGAAAAAAAAATACAGATTAGGAGACATTCAAAAAGTCTTGATCAACTGGTTCAATGTGCTGAAATATGACTATCTTTTTATTGTGATCCCCATTTTAATACATATACAACTGCTTTCAACTTTACAGTTCTCAGGCACATTTTTAAAGCAGGTATCAAATACCAGTTATAGAATCCTCAAATTTGCCAGGCATGATGGAGTATGCTTGTAGATCCCAACTACTCAGAGAAGTGAGGCAGGAGGATCACAAATTCAAGGCCAGCCTGGGCAACTTAGAGAGAAACTGTTAAAATAAAAACTAAAAAAGAGGGGGCAGTTCCAAGATGGCGGCCTAGGCAGACGCTGTGGTCAGTCGCTCCAGAGCCAGAGATTGAAGTTGTGGAAATACCATCTACCAGCCAGCTTCTGGACATCATCCTACAGCTGCC
>CM053405.1:46514469-46564070 GCA_028644305.1 Xerus rutilus | reverse complement strand
ATAGATGAATGGATAAAGAAACCGTGGTATATATACACAATGGAATATTACTCAGCATTTGAAAAGAATAAAATTATGGCATTTGCAGGCAAATGGATGGAGTTGGAGAATATCATGCTAAGCAAAGTAAGTCAATCCCAAAAACCAAAGGCCGAATGTTCTTTCTGATAAGTGGATGCTGATTCATAATCAGGGACGGAGCATGGGAAGAATAGAGAGATTTTGGTCAAAAGGGAGCGGGGGAGAGACATGGGGGCAGGAAAGATGCTGGAATGAGATGGACATTAGTGCCCTAGGTACATGTATGAGTGCACATATGGTGTGATTCTATATTGTGTACAACCAGAGAAATGAAAAGTTGTGATCCATTTGTGTACAATGAACCAAAATGCATTCGGCTGTCATGTATACCTAATTAGAATAAATAAATTTATAAAAAGAAAACAAAAAATGAAATTTAAAAAAAGAAAGTACAAAAAAAAAGAAACACTTTGAGCTTGATTAAAAAAATAAAAAGGCAGATTTAAAAAAAATAAAATAAAATAAAATTAAATTAAAAAAAAAAAAAAAAAAACTAAAAAAGAGCGGGGATGTAACTCAGTGGTAAAGCATCCCTGGGTACCACCCAAGTACCCACACACACACACACACACAAAACAAAATGCTAAAACAATCTCTACAAAGAATGAAAAGAGCTAAAAGATACTAAAGTATAGAGCAGATGGCAAATTTTCTGTAAGTTTCCCAGGTTCCTTATATTTTAAAACAATGATAATAGTTTTTACATGAGCCTTACCATGAGGACTAAGGAAGGGAAGACACAAAAAGTCTACTGAGACGTAATACCTAGTATATGGTAAAGCATCCAATAAATGCCTACAATTACCTTTAAATATTAGTCAAAGGCTAATATTAAGACAAAACTACAAAAGCATTTTAAAAATAGGAAATACATTCCTTTATCTCAAATTGTTTTCTGTGAAAACCATCTTTATTTTTTTTTTAATATTTTTTAATTGTAGATGGACACAATGTCTTTATTTTATTGCTTTGTATGTGGTGCTAAGGATCGAACCCAGGGCCTCACGGTATGCGAGGCAAGTGCTCTACCGCTGAGCTACAGTCCCAGCCCAAAACCATCTTTAAAATTTACTAATATATATATTTTAAAATATTTTTAAGAAGTTAACACAATTAACCTCTTAATTGTGTTATTTATTTATAATTATAGTATTATTTATTCATAATTATAGTATTATTTAGAATAAGGGATGTGGGTTTAAATAACCTTGAGGAAGGTTCTCATTTTGTAGCTGTTACTATGGCAACCTGCTGCCGCCTAGTGGCAGTGTACTTATTAATAAATTGAGAGAACATTTTTCTTGGGACAGTGCTAAGGGAAAAAAGCTTACTCTTAAAATTAACAAATAAAAAGTTCAAATTTAAATGTCATGTACTCAATATAGAAAAGAGGTAAAAATTAACTCACATGACAGGAAGAACTAACAATGCAACTCAAGAAATCATTTTGCATATTAATACTTACCACAACATTCTTAAGAAATATAGAAGCTAAGGGGTCAATTCTTCTATTTCTTTTCTTAATACCATTCCCTGACATTCTACCCTCTAAGAAAATAACAACACTTGAAGTTTAGCTAAAACTTTTGAAATAATCTTGCAGAGTATCATCTCTTCCTCCTCACAGGTCCAATACTGTGGCAATTCATAGAGAAAACATTTACTTTCCAATTACAGGAAAATGTTCTGCACTTACTGTACTGGTTCTACTTGTATAGAATAATCTTTTCCCCCTCAGTTAAACATTTATGTTTTAATTTGTTATCACTAAACCCTTGGCAAAAGAATTTAAACATTATCAAACCTGCTAGAACTACGAGATCTTCTTGATGCATTATAACTTCTGGGCGGTGTTCGGGATTTTTTATCCTTCTTTCTTTTTTCATCTATTTCTTTGGATCTGTCCTTTTCTCGTTCTTTCTCTTTGTCCTGGTCCTTTTCTTTCTCTTTGTCTCGCTCCTTTTCATGCTCTTTTTCTCGCTCTCTGTCTTTTTCCTTTTCTTTGTCCTTTTCTCGGTCCTTTTCTCGTTCTTTGTCCCGGTCTTTGTTTTTGCCCCGGTCCTTTTCTTTGTCACGTTCCTTTTCCCTCTCTCTCTCTTTTTCCCTTTCCTTTTCTCTATCTTTCTCTTTAACTCTTTCCTTTTCCTTGATCTTTTCTCGCGTATCTTTTCTCTTGTCCCTTGAAAAATAAACAAAAATAAGTAAATTTATAACTAAAACAATTCTAACCCCCCAAAAAGACATCCCTCCCTCTTTCCTCAACAATTACCAACACAAAACAATTTACAATGGCTAAAGACATTACACACACATTTCTATATAATTCCAGTGTACAGGAAGCTGCAAAATGAAAAGATTACCAGGCTGAGTTGAGTAGTTTGGAAACCTCATGAGTCATACTGACCATCAGATTCAAATCAGTGGCAATCAATATTAATCCTAGATTACTAAAACAATCAGAAAAAGTTTTATTTCTCATCAAAAGCCTAAACCACAGCAGAAAAGCCAATTAAACCAATGAAAAAATTATCTCTATTTTTTTTTAAACTCACCGAGAACGTGAACGACTCCTTGACTTCCGTCTCTCCCTTGATTTAGAGCGTTTTTTATGTGGGCTCTTAGATCTACGTCTATCTTTCTGTCTTGAACGTGATCTGTTATGGGATCTACTCCTGAAGAAACAAATTATTTAAAAATCAAAACTTATTCTTAGAACATTTTTTTAAAAAAGTCTTTCAAAACAGGAGAATTTAAAAATCAATCCTAACTGTGTCAACTTTTTAAAATCCTCTCTTATTTAATGCTTTGGTTAAATTACTAGAAAAAGTTTACTTATTTGAAACTTTACTATATATTTCATTGTCTAGAATACAAAACAAAAAATGTAATAGTCATTCCCTATGTCAGACTTAAATTGCTATTTTCAGATGTGGCTTTATTTTGCAACAAATTATTACATGCCTAATTAGCAAAGAAGATTTTTCCTATAGTCCAAATTTTCACACCAAAAACAGTCTTTTAACACTTGACTGTAAACTGGTAACGACGCCTTGATGGGGAGTAGTGGTTATATGGTTCATTTCTACAAACTGTTGTGTACTGTTTATCACAACAGTAGGAAAATAGGTACAAGGAAACAAAATAGACAGTGAATATGTAATAGGAAAACAAAAATCATTTTGCGTGAGGGAAAACTACATAAAATCAAATTGTTAGATTTGTGATGCCTCTGTGTTAAAGCTATAACTATGACCATGGCTATTAAAAGAACCCTTTGTTAATGGAATTCTTCCATGGAAAAATACCTGTTATTTCAACTCTAAAGAGTCTCTTTCCCCACTGACAAAACTGTGTTTTTAAATACTTTTTTTTTCCATAATGAGCTACTTCAGGCACTATTTATTAAAATACAACAAAACAGATGCACACAACTTAAAATAAAAAAGTGATTAGACTCACCACCTTTGGAGTATGACAATTTGGCTCTAAAGCCCAAAACCACTAGCTGGGGGAGCACTAGCAAGTCACTAACCTAACTCTGCATTTCTTCATCTATAAAGTGGAATCAGAATCACACCTATAACTATCATGAGGATCAAATTAGATGATGTATGTAAAACTGGCTTGCAGTCTCTGGCACAGCATAAACACTTAAATCTCAATTCTCGGTATTATTATCATCATCATAAAAAATAACATAAGTTTAACATAAATGTAAACTTTAGTTATATCTTTATTTATTCCAAGGAGGTCAAATAAACTTCCATAGTATGCTGTATATAAAATAATACACAAATATCTATAAGATATAGTTAAATGGCCATGCTTGTGGTATACTACAAAACCAGAAATATCTCCAGTTCCATTACTCTTGAAATTTATTTTTAAACATATCTTTCAGTTAGACCAATTGTTACGGGTTTTTTTACCCTCAGCATTAGGGATGAAGCTCAGTGGTGTTCTACCACCAAGCTACCTCCCCAGCCCATTTTGTGTTTTGAGATGTGATCTCGCTAAAAATGTTGAGGTTGGCCTGTAATCCCAGCACTTAGGGAGGCTGAGACAGGAGAATCGCGAGTTCAAAGCCAGCCTCAGCAACGGTGAGGCGCTAAGTAACTCAGTGAGACCCTGTCTCTACATAAAACACAAAATAGGACTGGGGATGTGGCTCAGTGGTCGAGTGCCCCTGAGTTCAATCCCTAGTACCAAAAAAAAAAACAAAAAAACAAAAAAAAAACTCACAATCCTTCCTGCCTCAGCCTTGTACGTAGCTGAGATTACAGGTATGTACCACCTCACCATGTTCCTACAGCTAATTTTCAACTGCTCATATATTATACAGCTGTAAAAATAATGCCCTTGAGGAAAGAAATAACTTTTTTTTTTTGGTACTGGGGATTGAACTCAGGGGCTCGACCACTGGGCCACATCCCCAGCCCTATTTTGTGTTTATTTAGAGACAGGGTCTCACTGAGTTGCTTAGCGCCTTGCCATTGCTGAGGCTGGCTTTGAACTTGTGATTCTCCTGTCTCAGCCTCCCAAAGTGCTGGGATTACAGGCGTGCGCCACCACACCGGCTTTTGTAACATATTTTTAATACAAGAAGATAATTCAGAGTTTGCTGAAATCTTTAGCACTAAAAACCTAAGAGACATGAAGGCCAGGTAGCAGATATTAAGGCAGACTTAAAACTTAGAGCATTCTTAGTCTGTTTACAGATATTCACATTGCTTCTATGTACTCAGTAAAAAAGCTTAAGAATGTTCTAGTTAACCTTGCTAAAAATATAAATAATTCTTTTTTTTCTTCAAAACAGTGTTTTCCCGGGCTGTGGCTGTAGCTCAGTGGTAGAGCACTCACCTGGCATGCATGAGGCACTGGGTTCAATCCTCAGCACCACATATAAATAACAAATGAATAAAGATCCATCAACAACTAAAGAAATATTTTTTAAAAAAATGTTTTCCAACAATAATTAAGCAATGAAACTTCTTTTAAAAAATTATGAATAGCCCTAATCAATTTAAGTTAATAATAAAGAACTGAACACTTGGCCTATCTTACCCTGTAAGTTCTGAGATTTCAAATCACTGCCCAGTAGTAATGATTATACTTTAATTTTGACATTAAATATTTTCAGGTCTTTATCCTACCCACTAGTAGTTTTCTGATTAAGAACACTAAAAGCATCCAAGAGTAGGTCTAACCCAACCAAAGACAAAGACTTATTAGCAGTTTCATTTTTTAAATAATTTACAAAATTATATTTTAAAATTAAATTGTAAATAAATAACAACTTACCATCAAGCTGTATCAAAGTTCCTTTGTAAATCAGTTGTTTTCCATTAAAATATTACAAAATGTCTTACAGTTCCTATGCTGGTCTGTAAAGGTTACTTAACTTGAAAAAACATAACAATTCTAGTACTACCTACCTTTTCTAACACTATCTCTATAAATAAAAAATGTAAAAAGGTATACTCATACAATACTGGTAGGACTGCAAATTGGTACAACCATTATGGAAAGCGGTATGAAGTTCCTCAGAAATCTTGGAATGGAACCACCATTTGACCCAGCTATCCCACTCCTTGGTTTATGCCCAAAGGATAAAAGCAGCATACTACAGTGATGTAGCTACATCCATGTTTACAGCAGCTCAATTCACAATAGCTAAACTCCAACCTAGGTGCCCTTCAACAGATGAATAAAGAAAGAAAATGTGGTATATATGCACAATGGAATATTACTCAGCCTTAAAGAACAATGAAATTATGGCATTTGCTAGTAAATGGATGGAGCTGGAGAATGTCATCCTAAGCGAAATAAGCCAGTCCCAAAGAACTAAAGGCTGAATGTTTTCTGATATACAGATGCTAATTCACAATGGGGGAGTAGGGATTAGGGAACAATGGAAGTACTTTGGATTAGACAGAGGGGAGTGAGGGAAAGGAAGGGAGCATGAGAGTAGGAAAGACAGTAGAATGAATAGGACATTACCTTAAGTACATATGTGACTACACGACTAGTGGGATTCTACATCACATACAGCCAAAATGAGAAATTATACTCCATTTATGTATGATGTGTCAAAATGCATTCAACTGTTATGTATAACTAATTAGAATAAAAAATACGAAGTATCAAAACTTGGACAAAATGGAAACACATCTCCCAAGTCCTAGCTACTGCACAATGGCAAGAAACCCCTTTCTCCTGCTAACAATAATAAAGGGAAGGAACACAGACAGAGGTGGTGTTGGGGGGTTAAGCCCAACTCTCATTTAAGCTGACACATCATAATTTTACATGTCTGTGGGGTACAGTGTGACAGTGCAATATGTCTACAAAATGCAGAGTGATCAAATCAGCTTAATTTAGTACTTCTATCTCCTGAGACATTAATCATTTCTTTGTGCTGGGAATGTTTAAACTCCTCTCTTCTAGTTCTTTGTTAAAAATTATAATCATCCTACCATGTTTTAGAACATGAGCAGTTCTTAACTGTATTTTGGCACCCATCATCCAACTTCCTCCAATATCCCTCCACCCTTTAGCAACCAGATGTCTTAAGCTCCTTAATGTGAGTGATATTTGACTTTCTAAGTCTGGAAAAGCATGGTTCTAGAAGCATCTGAGATAGTAAAAAAGCAGAAGACAGGTGGGCCCATGAGCAAGACCTGAGGATATCAGCTCCCAGTGGCAGAGTAGGGAAATCCAACAGAAGCCACTATCCCCTCTCTAACTCCTGGGGATTAAGAGGGCTTCTTCCCAGTCAAGATCCTTAAGTCAAACATTTTTCAGTAAGATATTTTTCTACTCCTTTAAAAAGAATAGAAGACTTGTCCTCTTTTGGATGCTTACGAGCTTTGTCAAGGCTATGTGTGTAAAAGTAGAATATGCTGACCAAACATACACACACACCAAAAGCTACTGATTTCTACTGTTACATAGATAAATCTACAAGAAAATAACTCTCAGCCAGGTGCAGTGGCGCACACCTGTAATCCCAGCACTTTGGGAGGCTGAGACAAGAGAATCGCAAATTCAAAGCCAGCCTCAGCAATGGCAGGGTGCTAAGAAAATCAGTGATATGCTGTCTCTGCATAAAACATACAATAGGGCTAGGGATGTGGCTCAGTGGTTAAGTACCCCTGAGTTCAATCCCAGTACAAAAAAGAAAGAAAGAAAAAGAAAAGGAAAGAATTCTCATGCATATCAATAAGAATTCACAAACTTCAATTTAGACTGAATGATACCATTGGAGGGGGGACTAACCAATATATATATACAGTACTTCAAATAAAAATCTTGCAGTGAACAGTGGATAAAGTGGATAGCTCAATTATTTGCCTAATTTCAAAAAGCACATACAGCTTCACATAGATTATCAAGGAAACCACAATGTTAATCATGGAGGTTAGCTCTCTCATAACCCCTCAAAATAAGATTCTTTTTCCTCAGTATAGTTATTATTTTTCACACAATTTTATATTTCTTTGCTCTTCTTTATCTTCACCACATCCTGTCAAAACAGGAATGTCCACTCTAGCACCACTGCTACTCCAGCTCTGCCTTCTGCTGCACTGCCTTATTTCTTGTACATGAAAACCACTTCCTTTACTTGATTCTGAATCTGCCTTACTACACCATCTTGTTGACACTGAAACAAAATTTCAAAGAGATTTTGCAAACTGATTAATAGAAACCTATATGCCACTAAATGGCTAGGAGTATGGTTATTAGAAACAAAGAAAGAATAATCTATTTTCCTTTATCATTCACTGAATCTCTGTGATTATCACAGAAAAACAGACTCAACTGGGCATGCTGGAGAGACTCAACACAGAGCACACTGGTTTCTTTCCTTCCTTCCCATCAATCCCTCTGCCTTCTCCAATATTGCCATAACATGCACACATACTTTCTCTCCTTCCTGAAGACATAAGCATCATGACATGCAATTAGGATCCACTATATATATATATATATATATACACTTTCACATTTCAAAAAGTCCCCTCCACATCTTAAAAACAATAAAATATCACTTTAGATATGATTGTTAAGGTGCTTGCAGTCAAGATGGTATTATTCCAAGTTTACATTTTGAGATCACCTTTCCAAACACAAAGCAATGACAGACAAAAGAGAAAACAAAATGCCAAAGGTATAATCAAAAATAGGAAAACAAAAAACAGTGCTTAAGGACAGGACAATAACTCCCAAGATGAGACTGCAAGTTACTCTGGGGTTTCAGCTCCAAAAGTGGTCAGAAGAGGGCTCTTATCACCAGGAGTACCAAGAACTTAAGGTGCTCCATTTGACACATGGTACTTGGAGACAGGAAATTGCTTGAAACCAAGATCTGGGGGTGTTGTTCCCCAGACCTGGAGTGGACTGGGAAAAGAAAACAAAAAAGCCACAACTTGAACAATATTTTCAGCATAACCACTATATATGTTCCCTTTTCTCAAAAGAATGAAGTTTTTGCCACTCTGTGTAAAAATTACGCTTAGAAATCTATCAAGATAGCATCTTTAGATAGAAACCAAATTCTAAAATGAAAAATTAGTTGAACTATTAAAACTAAGTATCAAACAAAATTTCATTCTTAACTATAGTCTTCTAAGCAAAGCAATATTTATTAGTAACCACACTAGGTAAACACAAAATGAAATTTCTAAATTCTAGTATTTTGACAAAAATCCATAAAATCTCAACTATTTTAAATAAGAAACTGAAAAAAAAAAGTGACAGTAGAAATTCTCACCTGTGTTTTGACTGTGATCTTTTCCTTCTAGAATGGGATTTTGAGCTAGACCTGGACTTTGAGCGAGTGTGGGAACGAGATCGACCGCCTTTTCTTTCATTGCTCTTTCCAGACTCTGGGAGGAAAAAACCACTTTGCAGTGTAAGCTCAGAACAATTAAAGATCCCAGTTAATAATTAGGCACAAGTGGAATGTACCACATATAGTGCAAGGGGCCTACTCTCTGTACATCCTCCTCCTGTGCAATTATCCTTCAGAAACATCCAAGAAAGTCATTGCATAAACTCGTTGAGTGCAGCCACCCTGCAGCAGTACATATAAACCAGATGATTATAAACAGCTGTTCGTAATATTTTGTTGCTGCCATAATGTACGATTAAAACATGTCTGTAATTCCTATGACAGTGATTTAAGTCCTTTCTGTTTATTTTGCTAGAATCGAAGTTTAAATTCTGAGTGTTAATTTAGAAAATCCACTCCAAGGTTAAACACTTAGACATTTTTAGACTGGATTTTAAAATCATTTTATTGAGCAACACAAAGTTTGAATAAGTGTTCCCTTACCCAGCTAAAACAGTTTCCTGTATTTTTTCTAAATCACAGGCTCTCTTTTCTAGGTTTAAAATTGTAACTTTGAAGCAAACTTGCTTAACATTTTAAATATATTTACTCTTTTCTTTTTAGCCTCACAATAACACTTATACTTTGCTTTCAGGAAATCATTTTGTACATTGATTTTGCTATTAAAATATAAAGAGCTAATAAACTCAAGCTAATGTGCCTTGATTCAGTATTATGGGAATAAAGACAAGATTTGTGTTAAGTTGTTCTTTGAGTAAGCCACTTACTATTTTTTGAGTTTCAGTCTTCTTATTGGTAAAAATGAAGGGACTTAACATAATTATTTCTAAAATTCCTTCAGGTTCTAAGATTCTATGATCTTTAAGCTATGGCCTATGTAACAACACCGTGGCCTTACCTGGTTCAATAGCTGCTGAGATAAATGACTGAGCCTCTCGTACTCGCTTCATTACTTCTTCTAACTCCTTAGCTGCAGCCTGAGGTGTCATCTCAGGGGGTTTTACTATTGCATTGTTGGAGTGATTTATTCTAAATTAAAAATATTAGCATATCACAAATACACACCATATTTTATAAAACAGGAAACAAATGTTTATGATACTCTTACTGATGAGTCTAAGGATTTCTAAGAAGCACATTAAAATGATATAGCTAAACACAGAATAAACAAAAATAACCTCAAAACAATGATTCATCTCTCATCCCCTCCTCCAGTCATCTCTTGCTAAAAAAGCTGTAAGCAAGGAAAAAAATAAATAAATAAACCCTAGCTAACTTCTTTAACACAGACCAGAATTATTTTCCATATGGCTTAGAATTATAAATGCTGATACCAATGTTAAAATAAATCATTTTCTATTCTTACATTAGGAGATTTTGTTGATTTTGTTGATAACCTGTGCACCCTGATAGGATGAAGGGAAAACTGTACCCAATGTGCACCATTTTAGTCAACCCTATTCCATGGTTTAGTCACTTCCAACACCTTTGAATGTGAAAGGCATCTGATAAAAATTCCCCTACGAGGCTTCTCTGATGCACACAATGAATGGAATTTGTCTGCCTCCATTTACCCTTTTTCCACATTGAGACAATTAGCTACCACTAAAAACAGTTACTTATCCTTCACAGTAAAATCCTGATCAAATTGTATAACTAAAACAATCACCTATTAAATCAGACAAAACTACGTTTGACTTAATAATCTGATGAAAATAATTTCCGGTCTTAAATATCTGAAAAGCTACCATTAATTTTTTAGAAACAAGGATATGAGCAAATCTTAAAAGTCCAATGTCTCATTTAAAACATTTCTGGGTATTTGGTATTACTTTCTTCCAAGGATTTGGAATTTACTGAAATTCATATTACCAGTACAGTAGTACAGCCCACATGTTAAACTGCCCATTAGTTTAGAGTCATATTACAAGACCAATCAACTAATTAAAGCTCACAAAAAGAGACTTAGAACTGTTATGCAGGGTGTGCAAATAATGTCAATAGTAAACTAGACCTTAAAAATAGAAAATGTCTCCAAATACAACTTTAGGATTTTAAAGGCTAAAATGGCATGTATTTCATTTATACTTAACACAGTCTTCCTTTCCACAAATTGCCAATTACTATTAAAAAGAAAAAAAAAAGCCTTCATTACATCAAATATACTTTAAAGTTTTTTTTAAAATCATTAAAATTTCTTGTTTAGGATTTCTTACTTCAGTGGCCTGTCTCCAAACATAACTCCATTAAAAGCAAGGGCCCTTGGTACAGAATTTTGGTCTGCAAATTCCACAAAAGCAAACCGAGTTGGCTGAGTCTCATCACCTGCCATCCGCACAAACTTCACTTCTCCAACTTGTTTAAAAAATTCAAGTAGTTGATCAGCTGTCGTTGTCTGAGGAAACAAAGTGATGGTTTTAACAGAGCTACTACTTTATCAAGCAATATGATTTTTTAAGGAGGAAAAAAAAAAAAACTATTGCCCTCTGTTTCTTCTTAAATCAGTTACCTGGGAATTCAAATTTCCAACATAGACTGTTCTCCTAATTTCATCAATTTTGGAAGGATCTACATTTCCCATAAGTGGTGGCTGTGGTATCTCTCCAAGTGTTGCAATATTGGGGTCTAATGCTGCTGCTGGTATAGCTCCCAAACTGCTAAGTGAAACACCAAGCTGTAAGATGACAAAACAAATGAAAAAACAGGCACATATTTTCTATTAGTATCCAATATTACCATTCTTTAATCTTGACAAGAATGGATCAACTCAACAAGACTGGAAGGAGACTAAGGACTACCTAACTTTAAGCCATGTATATTTCTGAATTATTAAGACAGGGAAATCACATTACTTTTGAACCTAATTGAAATATAACCTATTTCTTAACTACCTGCTTAACTACCTTTAACCTTGACACTAAAAATGAATAGCTGGGGCTGGGATTATGGCTCAGTGGTAGAGCGCTTTATTGTGCACATCAACAACTAAAAAATACCTTTAAAAAAATAAAAATAAAAATGAAAAGCTGATTCTCAATATTCAAGGTAGTTATTCCCTATGAAGTTTCTATAAAGAATGAATTATTGCTGGATCCTAAACCATTGTTCCTAAGGAAAATATAAGATTAACTTCCCAGGAGCCTCCGGCCACAACACATTCATCTTCACTGATAAATATATAATTTTGTTTTATGTGTTTGTTCGAAGGCCCCTGGAACAAACGTGTTGATTCCTTACGACTGAACTCATGATCAGCAGTACAACAACTTAGAAGCTTATCTAACACATACATTTTCTTCATAAGGTACATCACAATCTACCTGGGCTTTTACTATTTAGCACTTCACTTGGGGGCCTATGTAAATAGCAAAATCAACAACAAAAGGCACACAATTTTAAAATGTGGCACAAAAGAGATTGCAAAAGTATGCTTGTATATAGCATGAATGCCAAAACAAGAAGGCAGTGTCACCTTGTTTGACATCTGGGAATACGCACATCAGGCAACTCAAATTTCTCATCACCCTGTGTATCTGAAAATGACCACAAAAGCACTGCAACTAATGATTTTGAGATTTCAAAAAAACTTTACTTGGGGCTGAGGTTGTGGCTCAGTGGCAGAGTGTTTGCCTTGCACATGTGAGGCACTGGGTTTGATCCTCAGCACCACATAAAAATAAGTAAACAAAATAAAGACACTGTATCCATGTATAACTAAAAAATACTTTTAAAAAAACTTTACTTAGTAAGTGAATTCACAAATAATAAGGATTAACTGTATGTTGGTCATTCAAAAACATATACTGTGTAAGTTCCTGATCATCAACAATTATCACAGCATCTCATTTTGCTGAGTTATTAACTTAATCCTCATACCAACCTTAAGAGGTAGACACTACTATCATGCCAATTTCACAGGTTAAAAAAAATAACCTTGGAGAAATTAAATTAATTTGCCAAAAATTACTCGACTACCAAGTGGTAAAGGCAGGGTACCAGTATGGATAACCTGAAGTTGAATCAGAAAAATTTATCTAAGCAAAAATCTAAAATAGTAAGTTCTTACTTATGTCAATGTTAAGACAAAGCCAAAAATATTCTGTCCTTTTGGGGGCGGTAATGGGGACTCAAACCAGGGGTGCTCTACCATTGGGCTATCTCGTCAGTCCTTTTTGAATCTCATTTTGAGACAGGATCTCACTGAATTGCTAAGGCTGGCCTCAAACTTGTGAGACACTCTTGCCTCACCTAAGTGGCTGTGAATACAAATAACTGTCTAAGCTCTTATTCAACAGATTACACAGTTCAACTTTCACCCCTTTCACAAGAGGGTACTTACTTATGTACAGTACAGTACAGTACTTACGGTAGTCAAGGGATTAGGAGTTGGTATGGGAAGCAATCCTGCACCAGGCATCAGACTTGTCATAGTTGGAGCAGGAGCCAATAAAGAGAGTGCTTTCGATTCCTCTGGGATTTTACCTGCAGAGGCAAGTTCCAAACATTACAGAGAGCAGAAACACCACACCAACTTTACACTATGATTTTACAATTACCCTTGCACTTAAAAAATAATAATAATAAATGAATCTATCTATCAGATCCGTATAAAGAAATAAATAAGAACTTAAGTCTTTCCTTTTATCCTGGCTCTACTAGGAAAAATAAAAGTGAGCAAAACTTCAAAGACTAACAATCTCATTAATGGAATATTATTTTAAAAATTGAATAATGTAGACAATTATTTAACACTTTGAGCTATGGGTCACCTGTACTGGAAACTTAATGTTCATGAACCAAACGATATCAAGCATGGACGCTTTCCCAGGACGGTGTTTTCGCGGTGATCGAAAGTTGTGTTACACATGACAACCGTTCGTGTTGGCTGCATCACTAATAGCACACAGAACATCAGATACAGAAAAGAAGAACATTTTTTAAAGTTTAATCCCCAGAAATGGCAAATAACCAAATTAGTCAAAAAAAAGAAAAAGAAAAAACAAATATGTGCGAATTGAAACTTGTTCCTTAATGAGTGCCCCTATTCTGTTACTAAAACTACCTTCTTGTGATGCAAACAATTGTGATAAACCTCCAACAGTTTCAAGTTCAAATAAACAGAAGAAACATAAACCTACTTCATGTATCAGCTTCAATTTAAAAGGAAGCCTACACCCATTTTGTTAATAAGGCATCGCATCAACATCAATGATGCCTAAAAAGAATCCAGTTTCAAAGAATATGCTTTGTGGGGGAAAAAAACACCAAAAATTTGTGAGAATAACAACAACAAAAAAATTCCCTATCTCAGGTAACTTAAAATTTAACTTTTAGAACCGATTTACATATACTTATCTGAAGACAAATGATTAATGCTTAAATGTCTTGCTTATAAACATTTTAAATGGTTAATAACAATAGTAACACTAAAATAAAAAACTTATTTTAGAAACTAAAAAAAAATGCCTACAACCTAAAAAATGAAAAATTTACTCTGAAGTACATGATTTGGCATGTAACTGATGATTTTAATCAAATAGTTTTGATTAAGGCTGAAACTCACACATTTTAATCTTAGCAAAAAAAATTCTGAAAAAGTTGACTGAATGTAGTTATATTTAGAAGAACTAGTCAATGCTATAGTTGGCTAAGCATTTCCATTACGAATTTGTCAAAAATGTTGTAAAATAGTGTACATAATCACACCAAACTGAAATATAACATATGTAGTAATTTTCAAAAGCACCATGCCTGGTTTCAGTGGTAAAAATCCTATTTAAAACAACCATGTGCAGAGATGAATCTCTGAACATTATTATATGAATATATCTCTAAATATGGATGGAATTCAAGATGGAATTTAAAACTTGCTTTAAATATTGGTTATGTCTTATCTACAGGAACAGAATAAAAGGTACACTGTAGTAGCTTTAAGAATCTGCAGTATCTAAGTTTATATTACTTTGCCTAATTTCAAAAGTTACTTTATCATTTCAATGTTAAATTCTTGACAGAATAGATTTTTTAACATGCATAATGATAAACAAAAGGTAGGTAGGCCTTATTGAAGACATTAAATAACAACCTATTTTGTATGTGTTAGTTACTTACTAGTATTAACACATGTATTTTTGTACACCCACATTGATACTACACTAAATATTAATACCACACTCACTTTGTCTGTTATACAGACTTAAAAAAAAAAAGGTTTGAAAAATATGAACACCTTTGATAAAACTGGGACCCTGAGGTGAAAACTCTATGCTTCAGTATCCTAATTTATGCACCTAAAGAAATGAGTTCCAAATTTAATACTACTTGTCAATTAATAAGCCAAACTATCCATAAAGACAGTGCAGAACGATTATACAAACACAAAGGGGATTTAAATGAGCCAAAAGTTGATCACTTAGTATTACAAAGTCTCACTTTTGGCTTCAATACCAGTAGGCTATCAGACTATCACTGCCTTTTTCATGATAGTAATGAACTACTATAAGTCTAGAACTATAAGCTCAATAATATTTTTGTCTTATTCTATTAAAAGTACTTTAAGAAAAAGTTCCATTGCTCGATTTCCAAAATAAAATCCTATCAAATTTATCCTCTACATAATACCAGAGTACATAAAAGTATTTAAACAATCAAATTTAGCATGTTCCCCAAACTGTATTCCTTGATAATGGAGAGAAAAATACTACCCCTCGTATTACTTAAGTGAGTCCTAATCCCAGAAGCCATTTAGAAACTGGTAACCTCTGAAGAATTTTCAACAAAAAATCCAAGCAAACAGAAAAACACGCACACAAATAATCAATAGTTTCTCAAATATCCATTCCCCACGTAGGCAGCAAAGTCTTCATAAGACAAGGAAATAAGCTGTATATGAACAATCATAAAAATGAAAGACCTTTCCTCCTACCCCCACACTGTAAGAAATTTGCTTTTCTTGATGATTTTGTATACCCAGAAATCTAGGGGGAAGGATGAAAATTAGAAGCCATCCATTCATTTTTATGAGAGTTACAGACTACGGGGTAGGGGGCCGCTGGGCTACAAAAATGTTACACTAAGATCAGGAAGTGTTCCTAAGATCCTTATAAGTGTTTTAATGTTTCAAGTATAAAATGTACCTGATCAATCTATAAACACCAATTAAGACTCACACTGAGCTTCTCAACACTATATTCTAATTTACTGCATGAAAAATTTATTTTGTCTTAAGGTTGAGCTGTGTTAATCATCTCCCAATATAATTTGCAACACGTTATGAACCTTAATGGAATACCATTTACAAAGAACTGGAAAACCAGCTCACAAGTTAAAGTGAAAGAGATTTAACAAAACAAAAACAAAAACAAAAACAAAAAAAAAGGGACAAAATAAAGAAAAAGAAATGAAATTAAAGTAAAACAATAAAAAACAGAGACAGGGCGTCCATCTTCTGCGGTTCAGACTCCGATCTCATTTCCCCAATGAAGGTTTCACTTGACGGCAGGTTTAGTGGCATGGCAAACAATGCCTAACTCAGGCAAGTGTAACAGGTCTGCCTTGGCCAGTCTAGTCATCTAATAATGCACAAATATCACATAGAGAAAACATACAAAACCAAATTAATAGTCAAAATCCATCTACCAGAAAATGTGGACATAAAGTTATGACTGATGATTAGGCTGACACCTTTGTTAATGTCTGACCTTATCTTTCGTAAGTGTTAACATTTATAAAAAGAAATCTGAAATGCACGCAACAACAAAAAGAGATCATATTTAGACAAGTATAATGAAAGTATATTTTATTTTGAAATGGCATGTTTTATTAACAATAGTTAATGCTTAATAATATGAACCTGTTACATATCAAACATTACTTTTACAGATTAGGATTTCTCATGTTACTATCTGAACTAAAAAAAGGCAAACTAAAAATATTTTCTTAAATTTTTTTCTGATTTCTCTCATTTACATCATGATTGTTTCTAGCACATCAAGGGAAGAATGCAGTGACCTGCAGAGCAGACTGCTTGCCACACCACAGCACATCTCTTCTTAACAGAACTCCTCCACTGTAATGCTTTCCTTGGGCTTATTTCACACCCACTATGCTATCTTTTTTAATCCAATAAATGCATTATTTCTTTCCTGGCAGTGCACAATCAGACTTTTAACAGCTCACTGTGAAATTCTTCAGATTCCATAAATTCATCTCTGTTGTGTTTAACGTAACTAATGAAAAATGTGTATCTAAAGGTTTTTCTAATACCAGTTTATTTTATGTTAATGTTCTGAAATATTTATTTACATATAACTAAATTACTATGAAAATATGCTTAAATTTTTATGTTTGAAATAGTAAAACTTTGTCTCTAAATGGTAATATTAAAAATACTTAAAAATCTATAAAATGTGCATTTATTCATCTCTATGAAGTAAGACAAACAATAAAAGGGATATCGACATGTCCATAACCTTGACTTTTTATGATAAATCAGTTAGGGCTGATACATTAAACATTCTATGGGAATATAGCAAGGTTCCAAAAAAGCAACACTGATATAAAATTCTTCCTTCCAATTCAATGTGATCTAACATAATAAAATACCCTGTGCTATTGGTGGTTTAATTTTGATATAATATTCCAGTTTAACAAACTTTCTACTTGTTTTTTTTTAATGAGGTTTCTTACTATAAAATTTCAATACAAATTATATAGCACTAAACCATTCATTAGTTTCTTTCCCAATTCATTTTCCAATTTTGGGCTCACTGTACTTCTACAGAACTCCAGACAAGGATATATATAAATAAATAATTAACTTTAATTCATTTTCCCTACCCACTCTAACCCCCAAACATAATAAAGACCCTTTTAAATTTATCTGGAAGGGGAAAAAAAGCGAGAATGTCCTATTCTGGGACTTCAAAAATACCAGCCTAGTACTCACTGTATTTGACTAGTATGTTTTTGATTTCCCAGAACAGACATTCTGAAATAATAAAACCCTGAAAGTGCAGCAAACTGCTTATTATACATTAAACTGTTTTAATTTTAACCTGATTATTACAAGAGGTGTTAAAAATTACATATAAAAGCCCATTAAATTGTTTCTTGGAAACTTTAATGTTGTAAATTAAGTTACCATCATCCACCAGGAAGTATCCACTTGTAAGGGCATGTAAATGATAACCCAATTCTATAATCCATGTACACATGCCATAGTGCTCTAAATAAAAGTTAATTACAAACCAAAACTGTCAAAATTCAGCATAGCCTATTATATATGAATGGTTCTGTAAAAAGTTACTAAAAAATATTAGTAATAATTAGCTTTTAAAGCAGTTATAAAATTTAACAAATAGATACAAGACCCTTGGTCCTAATTCCTGTCTTCAACAACTATTTCCTTGATGGGTGCTTTGAAAAATTGCTTACCATAATTTTTTTTTTCATTTACCGTCCAAAAAGAACCAATTTAAAAAAGTAAATTCCAGTTACATAGTACACTAAACACTGAATATGAAACAATCATCTCACAGTAAAAATGTTATCTTAAAAGAATACCTGAAGATACAAATTATGAATATTTTTCTTATAAAGATCACTTAACCCCAATTGTGCAAAATGTATACACTTATTTGTAATATTATTAGTACTGTACACACAGATAAATGCTTACTTCTTTGTACATTTAAAGTCATTTCCCATACCAATTTAACTATTTTTTTTTAATCTAAAAAAGCTCTCTTCACAATCTGTAAATTTACTACAGCAAACTAAAGCAAATAAGAAGTCAAAATATCTTGTGCAGTTGTAAAATATTAAATACATGTAAATTAACCACTTTAATTTACCATTAGGTAAAAATTCTCCAAATTTCACTCTTGCTTACATGCACACACGCACGCACGCGCACACACACACACATCAGAATGCTGACTACTTGCTAATTTGTAGGAAGCCAAAAGGCTATAGTAACAGAACAGAAATTAAAATAATAGGAAAAAAATGTGAGATACTAACCTTCTGCACAAGGAACAACTATCAGAGCTCTGTCAATAAAAACCGTGTTAGTTAGATGCTGGGCCACACCAACACTTGATGGGTCACGAAACTTAACATAACATACTTTGGAGGAAAAAGCAAGAGGAGCGTTGCTGCAAGATAAAAAACAAAAACAATTGCACTAATAAACATTTGCTTGGTTTTGTCATTTTCACTTAAAATCTTTCTTACATCTTCACATACTCTTACCTAATCAAGATTTACGAAATTTTTGTTGCTAGGGATCATTAAAACATGAAAATGGCAAAACTCAGTCACTTAATGGTGATGTCTCACCAGAGGCAATCTACAATAGCCTTATATATATATAACTTGAAAATCAATCCTGAATCTCAGTTAAATGTGACACCAATTAATGCAATCCAAAAATGTTTAACCACTGTGTCATCCTAAATAGGCAAAATCCCTTATGAAAGCTCCACTTTTCAAGAATTCAAATTTTGTAATCAGCTCAATTCTTCTTAAATGTGATTCCCCAATACTTATATCACCAAAAACAGGGTTGAGAGTATACAGCTCAGTGGTAGAGAACTTGCCAAGTAGAAGTCCCTGGGTTCATCTTCAACTCAAAAAGAAAGTCATTAAAACCTGATGGTGGGCCCGGGGCAGTCGCACACCTGTAATCTCAGCACTCTGGGAGGCTGAGACAGGAGAATCGCGAGTTCAAAGCCAGCCTCAGCAACGGCTAGGCACTAAGCAACTCAGTGAGACCCTGTCTCCAAATAAAACACAAAATAGGGCTGGGGATGTGGCTCAGTGGTTGAGTGCCCCTGAGTTCAATCCCCGGTGCCAAAAACAAAACAAAACAAAAAAACCTAAACAAACAACAAAAATACCTGATGGTGGGCTGGAGTTGTGGCCCAGTGGTACAGTGCTTGCCTAGCATGCATGAGGCACTGGGTTTGATTCTCAGCACCACATAAAAAAATAAATAAAATAAAATAAAATAAAGGCACTGTTTCCATTTACAACTAAAATTTTTTTTTAAAAAATCTGATGGTGGTCTTAAAAACAACCAGATAATACAGAATTAAATTAAGGTTTTTTGCATATACCAGTTAGTTTCAGGATACGTGGAAATGTGATTTTCCAAACATTCCCCTCACTGAAAATTATAAACAAAATTTTATACATTTTACTGTTTTAGTAAATAGTATAGACTATAATCCACTGATTCAATTCCATCTAGGGCAGATCTATAGTAAAAAGGAACCAGACACAGCACAAATAAAAGGAATTTTTCCATAATATGAATCTATCTTGTTAGATTCCAAAATTTACTATCCTTGTGGACATTTTGTCAACATATCCACAATTATTTTTTTTTAATATATTTTTAGTTGTAGATGGACATGATATCTTTATTTTATTTGTTTTTATGTGGTGCTGAGGATCGAACCCAGTGCCTCACGCATGCGAGGCAAGTGCTCCACCACTGAGCCACAATCCCAGCCCCCACAATTATTTTTCATTAAAGTCTGTAGTTGTCCGTAGCAGGAAAATGACCTAAATATATACCTAATCTATAATATAAATGTACACTCATTTGAAATATTAAGATTTTTTACACTGAAGAGAGATCATATGAAAAACATCATGTATAACCGGAATAGTAACAGTAGTTTACTGTGGGTTACAAAACAGATCTAGGAAGTTAGCCACATCTCTGAACTAGAAAACGGCAAAGTCAAGATTTGAAGTCTAATCACGTAAATCCAAATGATGAAACCTTAATCATTCAACCAATCAAGAATTTTAAAACCATTCTAAGGGCTAATGGCATAACACAGTGGTAGTGTAAGAACATGCCCAGTAAGCGCAAGGCCCTGGGTTCAATCCCCAGGACACCTCTCCCCGTAAAAACACCATTTTGAGTTACTATTTAGTCATTCCACAAACACTAGTCATTTTTAATGTCATTCCACAAACACTAGTCATTTCAAATATCTTCTCTGTAACCCCTTACATACAGCAACAGATCTTTAAACAATGTAAAATAACCAAATTAATAATGGCTAAGTTTCCATATATGCTATTAAGCCAAACAGATAAAAATGTGTTTGCATTTAGAACTTGAAACTATATTTACCATTAACATAATTGCTAAGGCTAAGTTGGTTAAAAATAACCTCTTTCCTATTCAACTCAATTTACTTCCTCTGCCTAAGATCATCCAAACTCAGGATTCATACAAACCCTCACCAAAAACTCCCTTACCATCATCTGAGTCAAAGCACTTCACTAACTGCCTTAGAGGTAAATATGTCCACATTTCACATTTACCCCACCATGCTTACATTACCAAATCTCCAGTTTAAGCCTCTCCTGAGCTCTAGACACCCAGATCCAAGGGCTGATAGTACATTTTGATCCATCCTCATTAAATCCAAATAGATTAACTATTCTCCTTCCTTACCAACTCTGCCCTTTGTCCTGTATTTCATATCTCAGTTAAAAATGTTATCACATTTCTTCCCAAGTCTGTAGTCCGGAAGTCACAGTTATTAGTGTCATTTAGTCATTATATTACCAAATATTTCCAAAGCTCCCTCTGAGTACATGGTAAATTCCATTTCTTTATTCCTTGAACATAGGTGTGGCCCTGTAACTTGCTTTGGTCAATTAAATATGAGCAGAACTAATATGTCCATCCTGTAAAAGCTTTAAGAACCACTGGTTGGCTCTTTCTCTGACACAGTGACTAGTTATGTTCAAGAGATGGATGGATGAATGGTGGATTCATCAGCTTCATCTCAGAATGTCCTCAATGAGTACGATTCTAACCTCACCAATTCAGCATAAAAAATAATCTGAGATTTGGTCTGTTTCTAAAACCCTGCCTATCCTGATTGAGAAATCACCCTTGATCTTTTCATCCTCTCATCCTATTGGCCAATAAATTCTGCTGAGTCTACCTGCCAACTATTGTCACATTAATTCTTTCATCATTCTCATTATCAATACCTTAATTCAGGCCTTCAGCACTTGTCACCTAGATTACTATACTGGTTCCTAACCAACCACACTGCATCCAACCTCAACCCTTATTGCTGTTTTTCCACAAAAACTGACCCTTCTAAACCCTGAATTGCATCCTGGCACGCCACAGATTATATTTCCTCAAAGGCACCCTTCTATTCTCACTTCATCATCTAAGTATATCCAAAACTCCGGGCACAGAAATACCTGTGGTTCTAAGAAAACATCCTAAACATCTGGGTCTCTGGACCTGCTGTTCCACTGAGCTATGATGTCCTGACTTCCTTTTTTTAACACAAATTCACTTTTCTTCAAGGCTCAAGTTTCATGTCTTCCAGTAAGTCATCTTAAAATACCTCCTGCCTGTGCTATCAAGACATTCTACATAGCTTCAGCACAGGCATTATCACAATGTCCTTATGTGAAAACCCTCTGAAGAGCCTACTAGCGTATCTACCACAACTGATCAGCCCCATCAGTAAAGCCCATACCACTGGCTGACCAATAACCTATAATTTGGGTAGTCAGGCTTGACTAAATGAATTTTAAACACTCAGATCTTTCTGTTAGGCTGAAAAATGGCTTTGTCAGATGATGAGGGAATACAGAATAGATCTGCAAAGAAACTGAGCAGATATACAGAAACATATCTGACAACAGAGCCTCTTTAGTGAAAGAGGTAGACAGTCATCTTGATTGTTGATACCTTTCTGGTTCCCAGGCCCACTTCCCAGGAGGCCTAGCTTTCTATACTCATTATCAACTCTCAGTTCTTACGGTAGATTGGGTAACACTGTTTCTGTCCTTTGTAACCAAAAAATAAAATCTATGATTACAATGACCTACTAATACCCTAGCAATTTCAACAGGAATACCCTTTTAGTCCTGAAATCTTCACGAACCTGACAAGCTGTTACCTAAACTGAAAGATCCTTTTGTGAAAGAATGAAAACCAAATTATCATCATTGCAAATTAAAAACACACTACCAAATATTCCTAGTTGAAACCTACTTCATTTTAAACTTAAAACATCCACAAGAATGGGAAATCTGAGACTGATTTGCAAAACAGCTACATGTGAAGATATGACACCAAGATTTGAGAAATCTAGAACTGGTTAAAAAATGTTTGTCTATTCTGTTCTAAAAGCCATTATTAAGCATGAAAGTGAGGTATGGATACATTACAGCTTTAAGCATTTTCTTAACTTTCTTTTCTTTTTTTCTGGTACCAGGGATTGAACTCAGCAGTACTCGACCACTGAGCCACGTCCCCAGCCCTATTTTGTGTATTATGTAGAGACTGAGTTGCTTAGTGCCTCGCCGTTGCTGAGGCTGGCTTTGAACTAGCAATTCTCCTGTCTCAGCCTCCCAAAGTGCTGGAATTACAGGCATGCACCACCGCGCTCGGCTGTTCTTAATTTTCATCTCCAATTACCCTCTTTGAAATACAATAAAGCCCAACTTACATTTATTTTATAAGAATGTAAATATCTTAGATTTTCAAGAGAGGTAGTAACATTTTATTTTGAACATAATACTAAAATGTGATCATGGCAAGCCACACAGAGATGATAAATCTCAGCAAACAAATGTGTACTTATTTATAAATCAGTATATTTCCAAACCTTATATTTAGATATTTCTCTCTAGTGTATCTAAACCAATAAATTTTTACTTTTCTTTTTTTATGTGTTGGGGAATCAAACCCAGGGCCTCAACATGCCAAGCAAGCACTCTACCATTGAGCCACAACTCCAGTCCCTAGATTTACTTAAACAGGATTGTCATTTTTAATTTTGACAGTTTTAATTTTAGAAGCAGGTTACATATTCCAACTAGTCTAAACATAAGACTCCACAGAAAGTAGCAATACCCAAATTTAGCAGAGCCTGATTTGACTGTTTGTCTTCTTTCATTCCACATGATGATGGCACATACACTTTTCCAAAACCAAGATGGTATATGTCCTACATTTCACATCAGTGTACATTGAACATTAGTATACATGCTTTAGAGGAAAAATAGAAAAGAATATAATTAACATGGGCAAAACAGAGTTTTATGTATGGAAATACTAACTGATACATCATTTTATCATATGGCTTCTCCACAGGGCTCCAATGATACTTTAGACAGCACAATTTCTCCTTACATAAGACTTTCTTATGAACTACTAACACTGCCAGTAAGCCCACTAATCATCACTGCTGACAATCAAAACATACTACCAAACGATGCAGCTAAAATGTACCTATATGTTTCATGATAGAATTTCCAAACACAACATATTTGGGACATATTAGTCTTTAAAAATTACTATAAATAAAGTATATGGATGCTGTTACAGTTGAAGTGAAAAAAGTTTACAATTATAATTGTATGAATCCTTTGATAATACATTATAATAAATACACATAAAAGACTGGAGGGTAATATATACAAATGGAGGGGTTATAATGGATGGTAGGATCACAGGTGTTGTTTCTTTTTTCTGTATTTTCAACAAAGTGGTTATATTGATCATTTTAATTTTTTGACTAAATAAGCTTGATTAAGTAGTTGATAGATTTTACCTTTCATTCTTGGAACTTTTGAAGACCAGAGAAGTGAAGGAAACCAGAAAGCAAAAAATACAACACAGGTAAAATCTCCAGGGTGAGAAATCAGGACAGGATTATTCTTTGGGGGTTAGTCACTTGAAGGAGGGCACAGGGGACCTGGTAGGGTGCTGACACTCCTGACTGTATGCTAGTTACCTGGACATGTTCACTCTGTGAAACATCATCAAGGAGTATACTTACAATCTGTTCATTTTTCTGTCTGTACATTACACTTCAATAAAAAGTTTGCTAAACAAATAAAAATTTCTTACTTGTGTAAAATAGTTTTAATGAGCTATGAGATTCACTTACTACACAAAAAAATAAAACAGTAACTCTGGATATTTAACCACCTGACAGTACAAAAAAAGAATGATAAGTCACAAATAAGAATAATGTTTATAATAAATGCTTATAAAAATTTCATTGTTTAAAAATTAACCTGATCACTGGCTTATGCCAAAAGAACTAATTTTTAAAACCTGAGTTTTCATTTTAGCAACTGAAGTCTTAATTTTTGTGTGTGTGTATGGTGATGGGGATCAAACCCACAGCTACACACATGTTAGACAAGCAATCTACCACTGAGCTAGTCCCCAGTCCCATGAAATTTTAGTAAAAAAAATTTTCACATTCAATAAAACAAATTCATTTCCAATTTCAAAACAAATGTCTGCTCAGCTTCCAAAGATTAATTTTAAAAATACTGTTTTTAGGATAGTACAAAAAATTTTGTGTCTTCAATACAACTACTACTGCTGCATTTTTGTCCAGTCCAGCCCAAATCCACAAACATGTCTTCAATATAAGGACGAGGTAATAACTTCATTATGAAACAGAAAACCTGTTAATAAAGTGCATCAATACTGCTACAAAACAAGAATGAGAAGAATGTGAGATCTTGTATTGCACTTACAGAAAAACTAAGGAATTCTCTCCTAACTTAGATGTATTTTCTTGGGGTGGGGGACAATGTATATTATTGAGGATTGAACCTGGGGCACCTTACAACTGAGCTAAATCCCCAGCACACTTTTTTTTTTTTTGAGACAGAATCTTACTAATTTGCCCAGGCTGGCTGGGAACTTAGGCTCCTCCTCAATAGGCTTGGCTTATGTGTATTATACTTATGCTACAATTGTACCAACAGTTTATGACATACTAACTCTATTTTAATGCAACATCTTTGACTTTTAAACTCCAAGTAATAACATTTAATTTTTTTTAAAAAATTCCATTACTAAGTGTCAGATAATAACTGGCAGTGTATTACCACCCAAACCCAGAATTCAAACATAAAAATAGTATTAGGCTGGCAATGAAGATTACTCTGTGATATACTTCCTCTATCTATGAGATACCACAAGGTTAATTCTCTGGGTTCATGTACAGGCTATTTTAATGACTGACTCCAATTCTTCCAGGATACTGCACTCGTCCAAACACTTCTCAATTATGAAACACTGAGTACTTAAAAGATGGCTGAAAGCATCTGCAAAAGTTAAGTAATCTATTCAAAGCTATACTGCCATGGCTAATCAATCAAAATGTGTATGTGTGCACTTATACATTAGTCTTGTCAAAAATGTATTACTTAAATTAAGAAACAACCTCTATAAACTCAGATGATGGCCTGTTCCACAAGACAGAACGGAAATATAAAGTGTTTATGTCATGAAGAATTTTTTAAAAGGTGAGGGAAGAGGGGCTTGTTCTAGATTAACTAAGTGCCATAGTTGGTCTCTGATGATAGACTGGATCAAAAAAAGAAAGAAAAAAAGCACTATTAGAACAATGGGAAAATTTTAATAATCAACTGTAGCAAAAAATTAGTAAGTACACTTGAAAGGAACTTGGATGTTTAATGTATTATTTCAACTTTTCTGCATGCACGAAATACTTCAAAACAAAAAACAAAAACGTATGCATCATTATGAAATAAGCCAAATCAAATACAAATTTTCTAAAGGAAAGAAATCCTGGGCAATTACTTCCTCTTCCTTCAAAGGATTTTGATGTACCGAACAAAATATTGTGGTTCTTAATATCCTAAAGATCTACCCTCAAAAAAAAACAAAAACAAAAAAAACGTTTATGCGTACGTTTATGCAAACCTCGTGCAAGTTTCAAATTTTCCGATTAGATAATATTGTGGAAGGGAAATTTACCACTTTAAATACACTGCTTGCTAAGTGGCTGCGGCCTATGAATGCCAGTCAAAATCTGGACTTTAAAAGTACGTACACAGTAGAGATAATCCTCCACCGATTTACTCCTTTTTTGAAAGGTCTGAGACAATGTAACTATCCAAGATAAAATTTTAATCTATAACCAAAAGGTCGAACAGACACGGTCTTTAAGATCACAACTGGGCTGGGTTAGATAAACCAAAATGATGCTAAGTTTCTGAGTTCGCCCTGGGTAACAAAAACAACCGCAATTTCATCTTGTCATTAGCCTATACTTGGCTGGCACCAAGATCCTAAGAACCGCGCAGTTGCTCAGGCACAGTCCCCGCGATTTTCAGAGCGCAAAAAAACGTTATCAGGCGTTTGCCATGAGGGCCATTCCGGGCCCACCTGCGGCCATCTTAAATAGGGGAGGGGAAAAAGGATGGGGCACTGAATTCAAAGACCAGGCAGAGAACACAAGTCCCATAGGCACGGGAAAGGAAACTACTGCAAATCCTTTGTAAGGGCTCGGTACAGAGGCTGAGTCTCAAAATCTAACTAACAAGGACAGCAGGACCGTGGGGTTGCGGGCCCCAGTGCCCTAATCAAATATGGGCACCAAGGTAAGACCAGGCGATCACGTGACGGCGCCGCGCGCCCGCGCTCTCCCCCACGCCTCGTTCCCGAGATCTCTATGGCGCCTGCGCCCCTCCCCCAGCCGAGCTCCTGCACTTACTCCGGGGGGTAAAGCCGCAGCTCCTCGATTTCTCCTAGGAAGGAAAAAAGCGTCCGCATCTGCTCGCTAGTCACCGCTGACGATAGATTCGTCACCTGAATTACCGCCGTAGGGGTAAGGCCGAAGCCTAAGCCCAAACCGAAGCCTGCGCCGCTGTTCATCCCGATCCCGCTGCCGCTGCCTTCCCGCTCCCCAACGTCTACGACGCGTCAGCGACGGAGCCAGGAAAGCAGAGGACGCGCGGCCGCGAGCGCGCTCCCGCTGGCGAATTCGCGACGCCGGGCATGTCTAGCCGCCCATTTCACAACTCCCCTGCTCCCTGGGCTGCGCGCGCCAGCCGGAAGCGTCGCCCCGGCAACCCGGCGGGTCTCCGGCGGCTGCACCCTCTGTCCCCCGGGGTCCCTGGCGCACTTGTCACTTCTCTTCCCGCTAGGATTTTGATCGGTGTTACGGGGCTTTTTGATTGTTTATTTTATCCCCTAAAACTCGATCAAGTTTTCCTGCTCCTCTCGGCATGAAAGACCTAGGTCTTTCCGGTCTTTAGGTCAGGCTGGGAAATGAAGCGGCCTGGCCTGCCAATGCCACCCGGGCATCACTGACAAATACTTGCCCAAACTGCAGCGCAGCATTATTTAGTATGGGCGGCTCCCCCACGCCATCTACCTTAAAAAAAAAAAATTGACATCAATGCTAATTGTGAGAAATCTGGGAAATTTTTACAAAACGTGGAGGTTCCGATTGAATTAAGGAAGGAGGCAGTAAACCAAAGGCTCTGCGATTGTTGTTTATAGCGTAATTTTTTTCACTCGTTTTGTAGATATTAGTATTTATTGGTATATACTAGACACTCAGACGAGGACACATAAGGGACACAGACGATCCACTTAGAACTTCCAGCCTGATGAGAGACAAAAGTATGTGAGTCTAGAGCAGCTCTTCCCAAATTGCCGACAGCCACACAACCCTGAGGGTCCTGAGACCCTTTCAGTGGGTCCTCAAGGTCAAGACAATTTTCATACTACTACTAAGGTTTTGTTAACTTTTTCACCTTATTGACATTTGCATTGATAATCTAAAAGCAATAGTAGACACCTTACCAGGAACCAAGACGGTGTCAACAAACTGTACTACTTTATATTTTGTATTCTTCACCTTGATTCAGTCACACCAGACAAAATTTAAGATTTTTTAAGTAAAGATTTTCTCTTAAAGAACATTCTTGACAAGTGAGTAAAAAATAACTAATCTTATCAAATCTGCCTCTTAGAATACCGGTCTCTTAAATAATAAGTGTAAAGAAATGGAAAGTACTTCTGCTGCATGCCCAAGTAGGAACAGTTGTCTCCAGGAAAAGCACTTACTTGAATTTTCATAGAAAAGTACAAGTTTTGCCAAACATGTATCTGCCTCTTTGAGCTTAAAAGCTTGCAAGTACTTTTCTGCTAACATCACCAATAATGCCAGGCACCACTGGCGCATGCCTGTAATCCCAGCAATTCCGGAGGCTGAGGCAGGAGAATCTGAGTTCCAACTCAGCCTCAGCAACTCTCTCTAATAAAATATTTTAAAAGGACTGGGGATGTGGCTTGGTGGTTAAGCACCCCTTGGGTTCAATCCCTGGTACCAAAAAAAAAAATCACCAATGATATCAAAAAATGTATTTTTTGCATTATGTATACATAACAAAATATGTCAACATTTGAATATTCTGTATAACTTAAAAAACAACTAATTTCCAAATAACCAATGTGTGCTATTACTAAAACAAAAAGATTTTTGCATGTGCAAGATGAGACAGACAACCAGAGAAATGAAAAATTGTGCTCCATGTGTGTACTATGAATGGGAATGCATTCTGCTGTTTTAAAAAAATAAAAGATAAGACTGACAGATTTCAGTGTAGCAGAATATATAAAAGTTTGATTTATAAGGTTTCAAACTCATCCACATTGCACTGTATTCTAAGAATCTACCACATGTTGTTTGGTGTCATATCAAAGAATAGATTTATCCAAAAAGGCTATGAACTTAAGTTTTTTTTTCTTTTTTAACTCTTTATTTGTGTGAGGTCAGATTCTTTTTATTTATTTCAAACAAAACATACCACCATAGATTTAATACACAGATATGAGAATTAAGATCTCTTGTAGTAAGCCAAATATTAAAGAGGTTTGAAAAATAAAACAATGCCACTCTTCTCACAAACTTTCCTTGGAAAATATTTTGTCCTAAAGATGTGTCATTTAGCCAGGAATGGTGGTGCACACCTGTAATCCTAATGACTCAGGAGGCTGAGACAGGAGGATCACAAGTTCTGGGCCAGCCTTAGCAACTTAAGGAGACCCTATCTCAAAACTTTAAAAAAGACTAGGCATGTAGCTCAATGGTAAACTGTCCATGGGTTCAATTCCTAATGGCCCCCCACCACAAAATCATACCAATGCAATGAGTTTATAAATGCTACTTGTTAATGAGTTTTTTAAGTAACAAATTTCTTAGGTTTAATTTCTAAATTTCTTAGGTTTAATTTCTAACTATGAATAGCTGTCCCATACATCAAAGTTGTTTAGGATTCCTAATAATTTTTTAGAGTGTAAAGGGGTCTTAAGACCAAAATGGGATAAACAGAGGGAGAATTGGGAGCACATAGGGAGGCCACTTAAACTTAGTCTTAATGGAAGAATTCCCAGAAGAGCTATTGCTTGAACTGAATCCTGAATCTTGAACAGAGAAGAATTAAATAGACAAGGATGGAGGAAGGAGCAGTAAAGAGAGTTCCAGACTGAGCATGCAGAATATACAAAGGCAGGAAAGTATATGAGAGCCCAAGTGAGGCCTAGAATTTTCAGAGCTTACTAGACCAAAAGCTGAAAATGACTAGAGATACATGCAAAAGAATAAACTTTAGTGAAGGATGTGTTTGTGCTAAAAAATTACTTGATCATAAACCAATGGGAGCTACTGAAGACCTTGTAGCAAGATAGTGGCTGTGATTAGATTCACATTTTAAAATGATCACTGTCATCACAATGTGGAGTTACAATGGAAAGGATGGAGACTAGAAGCAAAGGGTCTCGATTACAGTCATTGCAATAATCTGGATCAGCTATAATGAGGTCCTGAGTAAAAGTAAGTAGTGGTAGTAATGGAGAGCAACAAAGAGTTCCAAATCTGGGGATCATTAAACCCACTTGAAGATAAAAGGATAAAAGCTATCCACTCAGAAAAACATATGGACATTCAGTTTTAGCTACAATTACTAGTGCTTTTTGGTCCTCCAAAAGGATAACCATGGATCTCTTGGTTTGACAACAGTACAACAGCAGTTTTCAGACTTTAGTGTGCATCAACAATTGCCTACATGGTGGGACATGGTGGTCCATACCTGTAATCTTAGCAACTTGGGAGGCTGAGGCAGGTGGATTGCGAGTTTGAGGCCAGCCTTTGCAACTTAGCAAGACCCTGTCTAAAAATAAAACATATAAAGAGGGCTGAGGGTATAGGGTAGAGCCCGCTGGGCCTTATCCTCCGTACAGGACTGGGGGCTGAGATCACCTAGAGGGCATGTCACTGCCAGTTACTGGCCCTACTCCCAGAGTTTCTGGTTCAGTAGATTTGGAGTGGAGCCTGATTTTTTTTATTTGTTCTAATTGGTTATACATGACAGTGGAATGCATTTTGACATATCAAATATAAATGGAGTATAACTTCTCTTTCTTTTGGTTTGTACATGATGTAGAATCATACCAGTCATGAAATCATATATGTACATAGGGTAATAATGGCTGATTCATTCCCTTCCCTTCCCAACCCCATAACTCCTCTCCTCCCTTCACTTCCCTCTAATCCAAAGTACTTCTATTTTTCCCTAACCCTCCCCCCTTATTGTGAATTAGAATCCATATATCAGAGAAAACATTTCACCTTTGGTTCTTTGGGTTTGGCTTATTTCACTTAGCATAATATTCTCCAGTTCCATCCATTTACTGGCAAATGCAATAATTTCATTCTCCTACATTTCCTTTATCCATTCATCTGTTGAAGGGCATCAAGATTGGTTCCATAATTTAGATATTGTGAATTGTGCTGCTATAAACACTGATGTGGCTGCATCACTGTAGTATGCAGTTTTTAAGTCCTTTGGGTATAGATCAAGGAGTGAGATGGCTGGGTCAAATGGTGGTTCCATTGCAAGTTTTCCAAGGAACCTCCATACTGCTTTCTAGAGTGGTTGCACCAATTTGCAGTCTCACCAGCAATGTATGAGTTTACCTTTTCATCCTCGTCAACACTTATTGTTGCTTGTATTCTTGATAATTGCCAGTCTGACTGGAGTGAGATAAAATCTTAAAGCAGTTGTGATTTGCATTTCTCTAATTACTAGAGATGTTGAACATTTTTTCATATATTTGTTGATTGATTGTATATCTTCTTCTGAGAAGTGTCTGTTCAGTGCCTTAGCCCATTTATTGATTTTTTTTGTATTATGTTTTTTTATTTTTTTATTTGTAGATGGACACAATATCTTTATTTATTTTTATGTGATGCTGAGGATCAAACCCATTGCCTCATGCATGCTAGGTAAGCACTCTATCACTGAGCCACAACCCCAGCCCCTGGTATTAAGTTTTTTGAGTTCTTTATATATCCTGGAGATTAGTGTGCTCTATTTGATGTGAATGTGGCAAAAATTTGTTCCCATTCTGTAGGTTCTCTCTTGATTGTTTCTTTTGCTGAAAAGCAGCTTTTTAGTTTGAATCCATGAAATTTATTGATTCTTGATTTTATTTCTTGTGCTTTAGGAGTCTTGTTAAGGAAGTCAGGGCCTAATCCAACATGATGAAGATTTGGGCCTACTTTTTCTTCTATTAGGTGCAGAGTCTCTGAACTAATTCCTAGGTCCTTGATCTACTTTAAGTTGAGTTTTGTGCATGGTGAGTAATAGGTGTTTAATTTCATTTTGCTGCATATGGATTTCCAGTTTTCCCAGCACCATTTGTTGAATAGGCTATAAAGATCCTCTAAAGGATGATTTTAGTGCCTTTATCTAGTATGAGATAACTGTATTTATATGGGTTTGTCTCTGTGTCCTCTATTCTGTACCATTGATATGCAAGTCTATGTTGGTGCCAATACCATGCTGTTTTTGTTACTATTGCTCTGTACTATAGTTTAAGGTCTGGTATTGTGATGCCACCTGCTTTACTCTTCTTGCTAAGGATTGCTTTGGCTATTCTGGATCTCTTATTTTTCCAGATGAATTTAATGATTGCTTTTTCTATTTCTATGAGGAATGTCATTGGGATTTTTATAGGAATAGGAATTGCATTAAATATGTATAACACTTTTGGTGGTATGGCTATTTTGAGAATATTAATTCTGCCTATCCAAGAGCATGGGAGATCTTTCCATCTTCTAAGGTCTTCTTTAATTTCTCTCTTTGGTGTTCTGTAGTTTTCATTGTAGAGGTCTTTTACTGCTTTTGTTGTATTGATTCCTCAATTTTTTTGACGCTATTGTGAATGGAGTCGTTTTCCCTAATCTCTCCTTCAGTGGATTCATCACTGATATATAGGAATTCATTTGATTTATGGATATTAATTTTATATCCTGCTACTTTGCTGAATTCATTGATTAGCTCTAGAAGGATTTTTTTGGATCTTCTAAATATATAACATTATCAGCAAATAGTGATATTTGAGTTCTTCTTTTCCTATTTGTATCCCTTTAATTTCTTTCTTCCATCTAATTGCTTTGGCTAGAGTTTCAAGGACAATGTTGAATAAAAGTGGTGAAAGAGGGTATCCTTGTCTTGTTCCACTTCTTAGAGGAAATGCTTCCAATTTTTCTCCATTTAGTATGATGTTGTGGAGCCTGAAATTTTAACAAATTCCCAGGTGATACAGCTGCTGGTAGTCTCAAACCTGGCTTTCAGAACAAAAAGATCACAAAAACCATTTTCTTAGCCAACCTGGTACTCTAACGTTGATAGTAAAACAAAGGGAGAAGTTTGGGTTTCTCATTTAGAGGAATGAGTAAACAATGCTATTAGTAGAAAAATACCAAGGAAGAGTGATTTTGTGAGGAAAGAGCAGAAATATTGAGATCTATTATGAACAGGCTTCTGAAATGAAATTTAGAAAAAATGTCTAGAACGAAGATACAGCTTATGATTTAAGACTTCAAGTAGACACAGTTATGAAGTAACACTTGTAGCAGAAGTGCAGTGGGTGATACTAAAGGGATAAAAACAACAAACAGCCAGGAACAAAATCAATGCCAGGAAAGAGGATGGTCACACAAATTAAAGGAGGCAAAAGTTTTCATAAGGAAAAAGAAAGAATGGTGGGAAATATCAAATTCTGCATAAATAACAAGATCAGTAGATGATATGCCCATCAGTAGATACAGTGTATCAGCAGATACAAAGTGACAAATACGATGACTCTCTCTCTCTCTTTTTTTTTTTTTTTTTTGGTACTGGGGATTGAACTCAAGGGTACTAGACCACTGAGCCACATACCCAGCCCTATTTTGTGTTTTATGTAGAGACAGGGTCTCACTGAGTTGCTTAGCGCCTCGCCATTGCTGAGGCTGGCTTTGAACTCACAATTCTCCTGTCTCAGCCTCCCTAAGTGCTGGGATTACAGGCTTGAGCCACCGCGCCCGGCTTCATGAATCTCTTGATGAAGCTTCTCAACCCTGAGCCTATCCAAGCCCTGCCTCCCTGGCCATTCACAGATTGCTCTCCCTGGACATCTGAGATACATTTTAGAATTTCAACCTCCATGCCATGTTCTGTCTTTAAACTCTGATCCAGTCTCATGGTTCCAATATGCAGGTACATCTTCATCACCAGGACTCTAGGTTTCATCAGTATACTGACCCAACCTTCTAAAAAAAAATAAGACAGGCAGTGGCAATGTTTCAGGGAAGAAAGGGCTCCTCTTCATAAGGAGGGCCAGGCCCATAAGAATCGAAAAATAAGCTATAATAAATAAATGGAAAAAAATAGAAATATATACACTATTTGTTTAATGTTTTTGTTAGACTGAGAATCAGGAGGTGACTTTGGAGACAGCAGTCTCAGAGATTACAGAGACAGGAAAAGAATGTTTAAATGGAAAAGGTACGTGGACTATACCTACAGGAAGAGGCTTAGTGACTTTGTTAAGTATGCTTGTTTCGCTTCCAAACAAGATGTCTTATAAATCTGTTCTATGGAGTTTGAAAGGACATTGTGACAATAGGTAATAATTTAGAAGTAATTTCAGGTAAAGAAGGGTCAATAAGCAGCCCTATTTTTGAAGGAGGAGTGCCCAATATAGACAGGATAACAAGAGAGTCCTGAGAGAAGGATTCACAAGTTGTACTGTGACACTGATGGCAAGGTATTTCATGGAGTGGAAGAAATAATTGCACAACCAAATCTTGAGAAGGATGTGACCAGAACATGTCTAGAAACCTTAACAGACTTTGGCCACTCTAAGCAAGACAGAAAATATATTAAGATGACTAAAGTATTTGCGATGTTTTGAATGTACCTCCCAAAGTTCATATGTTGAAAACTTACCCCCAGTGCAAGTGTTGAGAGGTAGGACTTTTAAGAGATGATTGCAACATGAGGACTGCACTTAGGAACAGGTTCATGGGCTAATGTCACTGCCACAGCAGTGGGTTATTTTTGTGAACCCACTTGGCATACTGATCCAACACCTTCCAAAACAAAATAAATGTTAAACTTCTAACAAGTTCCATCGTTCAGTTCTCTCTTGCCCTCTCGTAAGTTCACAGGAACACACATATGTGCTCTCTTCCCTTCTGCCTTCTGCCATCGATCATGTGGCAAGAAACTCCCCCACCCTCACCCCATACAGGCCCCTCAAACTTGGACTTTTCAGCTTCCAGAACTGTAAAAGATAAATCTCTGCTCTTTACAAAGTACCAAGTATTTGTTATAGCAGCATAAATGGACCAACAGTACTTAATAGAATTATAGGAAAAACTGCACAAACAAAACCCAAAAAGGGAAATGAATGGGGAATCTCTAGGAGGTTGTTTTTTTGTTTGTTTTTTAATTTTTTTTAGTTGTAGATGGACACAATACCTGTATTTATTTTTATGTGGTGCTGAGGATTGAACCCAGCACGTGACACATGGTAAGCAAGAGCTCGACCACTGAGATACAACCCCAACCCCTCTCTTGGAAGTTTAACAACAGATGTTCATATGCCACCTCAAGAGTACTGTCAGTCAGATAAATCAACTCCGAATACTCTCCAGCTCCCACAACCACTGATCTGCCTCTTTCTATGTTTGCCTCTGCTGGAGAGTACACATAAATGGAATCGTACAGCATATATTCTTTAGCATCTGGCTTCTACCGCCGAGCATGTTTTTCAGGTGCGTTCATGTTGTGTGTATCAGAGTTTACAACTGTTTACTGCTGAGTAGTAGTCCATAGTGGAATATTCAAAATGTGTTTATTCAACAATTAATGAACATCTGGAGCATTTTCATTTTTGTGCTATATGAATGATACCATTATGAACACTCATACACAAGTCTCATTTCTCTTGGTAGAAACCTAGGAAAATCATATAGTAAGTTTCTTTGACTTTGTAAGGAACTGCCAAGCTGTTTTCCAAAGATGCTATACTTTTTCTTGTTTGTTTTTAGTGGTATTGGGGATTGAACCCAGGACCTTATGCATGCTAGGAAAGAGCTCTCCACTGAATTATATCTCCAGCCCATTCTTGATTTTATTTTGAGACAAAGTCTCAACAACTTAGCGAGGCCCTAAGCATCTTAGCATGATCCTGTCTTAAAATAAAAATTGAGGGGCTGGGATTATGGCGCAGTGGTAGCGTGCTCGCCTAGCATGCATAAGGCACTGGGTTCGATCCTCAGCACCACATAAAAGTAAAATAAAGATATTCTGTCACCTACAACTAAAAAATAAACATTTAAAAAAAAAAATAAATAAATAAATAAATAAAAAAAAAAAATAAATAAAAATTGAAAAATATTAAAAATGGCTGGGATGTAATGCAGTGATTAAGCACTGCAGGGTTAAATCCACAGTATCAAAAAGTAAAAAATAAAAACCCTTCCAGGATTGTGATAGGTATTGCATTGAATCTATAGTTGAGTCTAAGGCTTCCTTCCCATGCATGAGTGTGGAATGTCTATTTATTTAGGTGTTCCTCACTGTCTTCTGTAGTGTTTTGTAATTGTTTTACACTTGTTAAATTCGTTCCAAATCATTTGATATTTTAATGCTATTGGGAGTGGGATTGTTTTCTTAATTTCATTTTTGGACTTCATAAATAATAAAATTATTCTATTTTTGTAAAATAATTTGATTATTAAAATTTGTGCATGTTGATTTTGTATCCTGAGACCCTTGCTAAGTTAGTTATTTTTTTGTTGTTTCTTTTGGATTTTCTACATGCAGGATCATATCGTCTGTTAATAGGAACAGTTTTCTTTCTTTCTTTCCCTGCACTCTATACACCTTTATTTTTTGTTTTCTTATTATACTGACTAGAATCTCCAGGGCAAGGTTGACAGAAATAATGAGAACAAACATGTTTGTCCTGTCCGATTCCTAGGGGAAGTCTCAATCATCTACCAGTAAATATGAGGCCAACTCTAGGTGTTGTTTTGTGGTTGGTATTATCTGACCTGCTGGGATCAACCCCAGGACCTTTCGCATGCTAGACAAGCACCCTACCTCTGAGCTGTATTCCCAGCCTCACTTGTTTGTTTTGTTTCTTTTTGTTGTTGTTTGTTTTTGGTACCAGGGATTGAACTCAGGGGCACCAAACCACTGAGCCACATCCCCAGCCTTATTTTGTATTTTATTTAGAGACAGGGTCTCAATGAGTTGCTTGGTGCCTCATTTTTGCTGAGGCTGGCTTTGAACTCATGATCCTCCTACCTCAGTGCACCCCAACCCCCCAGCTTCTGGGATTACAGGCATGTGCCATCTTAGTTTGTTTGTTTATCTATAATGTTATTGTAATTTTTACACCTTTATTTTATTTGTTTATATTTATGTGGTGTTGAGGATCAAACCCAGTGCCTTATGCATGCTAGGCAAGCACTCTACCACTGAGCTACACCCCCAGCGCCCATCTTTGTTTTTTGTTTTTTTTTTTAATATTTTTTTTAGTTGTAGATGGACACAATGTCTTTATTGTATTTATTTTTATGTGGTGCTGAGGATCGAACCCAGTGCCTCACGCATGTGAGATAAGCGCTTTACCACTGAGCCACAATCCCAGCCCCCATCTTTGTTTTTAAAGAGACTTTAACAGTGAAGAAGTTCCTTTACAGTACTAGACTGTTGAGAGTTTTCATCATGAATAAATGTTGGATTTTTTTTTTTTTTGCATCTACTAAGACAATTATGTGATATTTCTAGGATAAATACCATATGGTCATGGTGTACAATCTTCATTATATGTTACAAACATATAAAATGTATAATATATTTTTATAATGCAATTATGTAATTTTATAATTTATAATTTGTTGGCAAAAAATGTTCAAATTATACCTGATTACCCTTCCAATTTCTATAAGGTCAGTAGTAATGTTCACTGTTTCATTTCTGATATTTACAATTTGCCTTCTCTTTTTTTTGGATGGCCTAGCCAGAGGATTATCGATTTTCTTGATCTTTTCAAATAAGCAACTTTTAGTTTCAACAATTTTTCTCTATTGCTTTTCTGCTTCCTATTGTATTGATTTCCACTCTGATTTTATTATTTCCTTGCTTCTGCTTACTTTGGGTTTAATTTGCTCTTCTACTTTTTTAAGTAGAAGCTTACATTGTTGGTTTGAGACTTTGTTTTATAATATCATTTAATGTCATATATTTTCCTCTAAGTAATGGGAAATACTCCCTTTAGGGTGTTAGGCAAGCTGGCTTTTCAGCAGCTGGTGTCTCACAGAAGCACTATGACACAAATTCAAGTTCTTTTTTGTTACTGATTTATCATTTGTTTTGGTTAGAAAACATACTAGGAATGATTCTAAATTTACTGAAATTTGTTTTATGGCCTAGCACATGTTCTATCCTGGAGACTGCTCTGTGTGCACTTGAGAAGAATGTGTATTCTGCTGTTGGGTGGAGTGTTATGTAAATGTCACTCAGGTCAAGTTGATAGATAATGCTGCTCAAGACTTTTGTTTCCCTTGGGTATGGGAGTAGTAGCACACACTTGTAATCCCAGGACCTCAGAAGACTGAGTCAGGAGGATCTCAATTTTGAGACACATCTTGGCAACTTAGTGAGACCCTGTCTCAAAATAAACAAAGTCAGGCATGGTGGTGCATGCCTATAATCCCAGTGATTTGGGAGGCTGAGGCAGGAGGATCTCGAGTTCAAATCCAGCCTCAGCAACTTAGCAAGGACGTTGAGCAACTCAGTAAGACCCTGTCTCTAATAAAATATAAAAAAGGGGTGTGGATGTGGCTCAGTAGTTAAGTACCCCTGGGTTCAATCCCTGGGACAAAAATAATAATAATAAATAAAAAGTTCTGGAGGTGTGGATCAGTGAAAGAGCACCTCTGGGTTCAATCTCCAGTATTTCCTTGTATGATATGCTGTACAGGGTCCTAGCACTGGAGAAGCTGCCCACACTACAGAAACATTGGTGGTAGGCAACCATGAACACGTAGGAGCTGGACTCTGATAAAACCATGCATTTTGTAGGAGTTGCCCAGTGAAAGCACCGGGAAGAAAACCCTTTCATGCTACAATGATGTTCCAGTGCTCTCTATTGAAAAGATGGATTTGATATTATGCCATCTGGCAAAGGATAAATATACAAAGGGCCCAGAATCGTTTCCACAGAAATGAAAATCAAGGGTGTATTTGGAGGTAAGAAGCAAGCAAATTTGTCTCCTCTGTCATGTGTGGTCATTAATGTCCTTGCTTTAATTTTTAAAATTCTTACTTATATGTTTTTGCTTGTTTCCTAGACATTGTCCCTCTCTACATAGTCTGGTAGATTGGTCTGAGAATATGATAAAACAACTCAAACCAGTAAGGTTTTCAATCCTTCCCTGTGGATATGGATGTGGGTTTTTGAGTGCATTCAAAATTCAGGCAGTTTTCAAGTCTGTCGCGTGTGTTACTTCCTAACAGGCCTTCTCAGGTGTCCCACACACATGCACACAGACTACCAGTTAGCCAGAGATGTGCAGAAAGCCTGTCCAGCCTCTCCATGGCACTCGTATTGCCTGCAATATTTCTTGCTAGTCAGCAGGTCTGCCATTCGCCCCAACTAGACCCATAACCTATGAACATTCCTCCATTTCCTGTCCAGTTTGCTACTTTCACTGCAAGTATTGGGTGGTATTTTCTGCTGTTTACTCCATATACAATCAACCTCCTTAGGCACTGAAGCTGCTGGATTCCATGGCCAGCTCCATCTTGGTAGACTGCCATGCCATTAGAGCATGGGGACGGATGGGAATAGGAGCAGCCCCAGGTGAGGACCCCATAGATTCCCACGGCTCTTACTCAAGGTTTAGCAGTTTTTCATAAATAAGCATCTCTTGACTTGTTTGCTTTTAGTCAACTTTCCAGAGTCCTTAAACAATTAGCTCTGACAAAGTTGCCTAGTTTCTGAGGAGATCATCTTCCAATCTCTTTACTTCATTATGCCAGAAGTACCTACGAGTGGACTTTAAAATGGACATTTATTCACCTCTGGGAAAAGGTTCGTAATACTTGTCATTTATGTGAGGCTCCTAAGAGGCACAGCCATATGACCAAATCTCAAGGAAGCATAAATCGTGCTTTTAAATAATACAAATTTCTCTCATTACATACCAATGATTTTCAAATGCAGAAACTAAAGTAAAGAGTTCTACTCAACATACACTTGCTGAGACTGACTGTCAGGCACTACCCTAGGTGCTAGGGTCACAGCAGTGAACTAAGAATCCTCTGCCCTCATGGTAGTGTTCCAGAGAATTCAATTCCAGAAGCTGAGAAATGTCCAAGATCACATGACCAGTGAGTGAAGGCTCCAGCCTGGTTGACTCCCCAGCCCTTTCTATAATGCCCCTGAACAAAAACTTAGGTATAAATAATGCTTTTCAATGTACAGTGAATTTCAAACAATTTTACCTTGTTTAATCCTCTTAAGAAATCTGTGAAATATCTGGGAATGGTGGCTTATGCCTGTAATCCTAGATACTTGAGTGGCTGAGGCAGGAGGTTTACAATTTTGAGGACAGCCTGGGCAATTTAGGGAGATCCTCCTGCCTCAGCCTCTCGAGTAGCTGCACCACAACTAGTATACTTTTTACATTCATGAAAAACATTTTTCAATAAGTAATATATGCACAGAATTAAAAATTCAAAAGATCCAAAAGGATAGATAAGAATCTCTCTCACCCATGTTTCCCTTTATACCAGTTTACCAATTGTTAACATCTTTCTTGGCCAGCACTTAAATGGATACCTATAGGTCTTAACCAAAATATTTCAAAGTAACCATATATACACACTATAGTGTTAAGGCCAATATAAAGATAGTTGTATTTTTAAAATAAATCTTTGTTGACCTTTTTCCACAGGAAATTGCATTGATCATATAAACCAAGTTAACCACTTTTCCACCCCATACTGAAACCCCCTTCCTGACTTTTCCTGGTTTTAAAAATGGGGAAGAGTCAAGCAAGAATTACTATAAACTAGGACTAAAAGAACAAAGTGACTTAGTCCTACAATTAAAATTAAGTGTAATGACAAATTGGTAAAATGGTGAAAAGAATATAGATGTTCATATTACTAGTTTTTCAAGTTTCTTATAAGTTTAAATTTTTCAAAGTAAAGGTTTTGGGTGTAGCTTATGGGAGAGGACTTGCCTAGCATGTAAGAGGTAGGGGGTTCAATCCCTCACATGAACAAATAAAGAAAGAAATAAACAAACAAGGCCATGGCAAGAGGATATCTAATTTTAAAACATTTAAATTTAATTCAGGCATGATGTGCTTTCCCTAAAAAAAACAAAGGAGCATATTAAAGTTCTAATTATAAAATGAGATAAATTTTAAATGATTTTTTTTCTTGCTTGCTGGGATCAAACCAAGGGCCTGGCAAGCACTGTACCACCCCTAACCCCAATACAATTTTTAATTTACAAGAGGGACCTTAAATTCACAATCTGGTTTCTTTAAAATTCAAGCTTCCTATGTGCACATGTATTGATTTATATAGAACACAAAAACACATGCTGGCTTTGGTGACAGACACCTACAATACTAAGTGAAGTGGGCCTCCCAGGATATATGGGAGTAACTAGGTCTTGAATTAGAAAAATGAATTAAAAATAGTTTGCAAAATGTGCGAGGTGGCACACGCCTGTAATCCCAGCACTTTGGGTGGCTTTTACAGGAGAATCGAGAGTTCAAAGCCAGCCTCAACAATGGCGAGGCACTAAACAACTCAGTGAGACCCTGTGTCTAAATAAAACACAAATAGGGCTGGGGATGTGGCTCAGTGGTCGAGTGCCCCTGAGTTCAATCCCTGGTACCAAAAAATAATAATAATAATAATAATTGGCAAACTTTAGTTATATGCATGTCCCAATATGCTTCAATGAACCCTACCATTCTGTATAACTAATATACACCAATACATTTTTAAAAATATTACCAATGGAGGAAATTTATTAAAGGGCAAATGTGTGTATATATATATGTCCATATATATATATATTGCAGGAAATCACTTAGGGCTGTACTCTAGCAAACTGAAGAAGAAAACCAAGAAAAACAGGCTTCAGGAAACACAGAACCAACCAAAGAGGATCATTTTGTAAAAATATGTGTATATGTAAACAAAAAGGCTAAATGCATAATTTTAATAGTCTTCTGAATGGTCAGATAGTAAATGGACTATTTTATACTTCCGTATATTTTCAAAACATTGAAATGCAAATCCCATTTTGTAACGGGATTTTATAAATTCTACTTTTAAATAGAAATGTAACTGCTGCTATTTTCCTGTTTCTCAACTCAATTCCTTATATAACAACTCTCAGTTAATTCAGTGCTAAAAATAATTGGGTCTTAATTAAATTCAGATCTAAAAAACTCACTGTCAGTAAATTGATTTTCTTTGTGTTGAAGAAACACATTCTTGCCTCTCGAGGTAGAAAATTAAGTCTGATTTGTGAAATAGTTTATCTCCCTTTATGGTATAAAGGGAAAAGTCCAGAAGAAATTTCTTTTGTAAATATTTTGGATGCATAAAACCATTTAATAAAATTTATTGCCAGTGATAAATCCATGATGAAAAAATAGAGACATCTTTAATCATATGATATTAGCCAAAAGGAAACCAAACAAAACTAAAAAATGCACAACCCACTTGATTTCATTTAATGGTGAAATGATTCTTCCAAACATATGATATGAGCATCTCTAGTGAACATTTTAAAAATATCATTACAAATACAATAAAACAAGAGGTATAAGAAATGAAAAGAAATATGATTACCATATGATTGTATAGAACAACTTAGTTGTGTACATGAAACATCCAAAAGAATTCCACAGAGATAAAGGCAAATGCAATAACTGAATAGAGCATTGTTGTATATGAAGAGAAATTACAGATATTGTAATATCTGTTATATATTATAATATAATAGATATTATAATCTGTTGTATATTATAGACATTCTATTAGTTTTTTAAAATGCATTTGTTTTCTATTTTATGACTTTCTTATCTTGATATCCTTTCTTTAGGGAGAGTTTAATGTCTTTTTCTAATTTCCTTTGATGGAAGCTTAAATAATCGATTTTGACTTCTTTTTCTTCTTTTCAATGATGTAAATTCTCATAACATCCTCTCAGAATAAGATACAAAATATATTCAGCATAAAAAGCTACCTCATGTCCCTTCTAATCAATAATTCCCAAAAGGGAACCATTATTTTTACCTCAATTACAATAGATCAGTTTTACCTGTTTTTGATTATTCACATAAACGAAGTCATACTCTTATGTTTACCTTCTTATGCTGAATTTTGTGTTTTTGAGATTGCTGTTTTGTTGTGTGTGTTATAAGATAGGTATGTGTGTATGTGTGTGTATATATATATATATATATATATATATATATATATATATATATGAAACTACCAAAGGATTTTCCAATTGGTTATATTATGTAATATCCAACCACCAATATTTGAGAGCATTCATGGATGAAAGGTCTCATGTGTAAATGTTTTTACTTTCTTGGGTAAATGCCTAGAAGCAGAATTTCCAGTTCATATAATTAATTATTTAATTTTTATAAGAAAACATACAATTTGGAAGGTGGGCATGAAGATGTGGCCATGTTTCTGTATCTTTCCATTGTTTCTGTTTACTAGCATGATTATGGAGCTATAGGGCTATTCGTTTTTGCAGCTGCATGGAAGATCCCAAGGTCCAAGCTTCAAGTGTGCAAGGGAAAAGGACACAGTTCATCCATTTTTATCAGTGAAAATGTAGCAGGTGCAGAATGGTTCCACAAATGTTCTGACACCTGATTCCCAATCCCTGGATTACAGTTACGGTAGTTTGTTCCTGGATATAACAGTTTTTGTGGCAGCTCCAATTCCTGGATCACAGATAAGGCACTATATTTATAGAGTCAAGAGCTGAAGGAACAACTTCCAAATCCGACAGCTTAGTCTCAATTGTGGCAGAAACAGTACCTCCCCTCTAGACTAGTTTTTTAAAGTTCTGAGAGTCATTTTTTTCTGTAGCCCTTACAGAGATCTTATAAGCATCAAGTTTTTCTTACTGAATTCCTTTCTGTTGAAAATAGCTATAGTAATGTCTTAGTCTGTTTTGTATTGCTATAACAAAATACCTGAGGCTGAGCAGTTTATAAAGAAAATAGGATTATTTAGCTCACAGTTCTGGAAGTTCAAGATGGCACCAGCATCTACTCAGCTCTGGTGAGGCCCTCAGGGGAAGGGCATCAGGCACCAGGCATGTGTGAAAGGTAGAGAGATCATGGTGAAACAGGAAGCAAGAGAGAACACTAAGACAGCCAACTTGCTTTATTCTCCTGAGAACTAATCCACCCCTTAAGGCCAGCATTAATCCCTTGGGACACAAGTGCCCCATGACCTAATTACCTTCTGTCCTCCACTTCTTAAAGCTTCTACCACCTCAACACCCTCACACTAGGGACCAAGTTTCCAGCATCTGAAACTTTGGAGGACACACGCAAACCATAGCCAAATGATAGCAAGTATTTTCTGGTATTTGAAACATACATTATACACTGAATAAATAAAGTGACACAAACTGTCTAAAAATAGACTGGGGATATATCTAAGGGGTTAAACACTTGCCTAGCATATACAAGGCCCTGGTTCAATCCACAGCACTGCAAAAAGGAAAAAAAAAAGTCTAAAATTAATAATGGTTGGCTAAAGAAAAGCAGAGGTCATGATCTTTTTGTTTATTAAGGTTGAATTCAGAGTGAGAATCAGTAACTGTGAAATTAAAATTATTATATATCCCAAATACATAAAATCAGCTTTGCTCAAAATTATACTTGAAACCACCGGTCACAAAGCTTCTTTGGCTCCTAAAGAGATTAATTATTTTATTTATTTTGAGATAGGGTCTCATTATGTTGCTCCAAATGAGTTCGAACTCCTGGCTCAACTAATCCTCCTGCCTCAGTTTCCTGAGTAGCTGAGACTACAAGTATGTACCACCTCACCCACTGCCATGCCTGCTAAAGAGATTCTTTTAGTGAAGAAGTTGTTGACCCAAGGAACTTTGAAAACTTCAAGCACTGAGTTTGCCTTCAAGTTTTAGGGATTAACGTTGAAAAATATTTAATTTTGTTTACCATAAATTTTAAGTTAAACCTTACTTATTCTGTATTTGGCATTCTAAACTTGAGTTTCTAAACAATTTCACTTAATATAAGCACTGAGAACTTTTCTGCAATATTCGAAGGTTTGTGCCAATGATGTTTTCCAAGCACTACTGACCTGTCCTTGGAGTTAGATGGATTTGTTGTAGATAAATACATTCATTTGTATAGTGAATTGTTTTATTGACATACAGTTCTAAGTTTATTGGCATAAGGTTTTTCATAACATATTTTGTAGTGTCTTTAAGATTTTAATATCTGTAATGAAGTTTCATTTTTCATGTTTAATGTTATGCCTTCTCAAGCCCAAAATAAAAGAAAAGAAGACTTGGTCACATCATAGTCAGATTACAGAAAATGAACAATAAGGGAAAAAAATAAATGAAGTCAAACACAAATGACTTTTTATATTCAAGAGAATACTCATAAGAATAGTGGCTAACTCCTCATCAGAATTAATGCAAATTAGAAGGGGATGGGGAAAAATTATAGTATTAAAAGGACAGGGGCTGAGGTTGTGGCTCAGTGGTAGAGCACTTGGCGAGCATGTGTGAAGCACTGGATTTGATTCTCAGCACCACATATAAATAAATAAAGTAAAGATCCATTGACAACTAAAAATATATATATATATATATATATGTGTGTGTGTGTATATATATTAAAAAAGAACAAATGACAACTTGGAATAATATATCCTATCTTATTATTATATAATAAAATGATTATAAAATAAAAGTGAAATAAGACATTTTTATAGACCTGGAAGCTAAAAGAAATTGCAATTAGTTCACCTCATGGTGGCACGTGCCTGGAAGCTGGATTACTCAGAATAGGCAGAAAGGATCACGAGTTTGAAGCCAGCCTGAGTGACACAGTAAGACTCCGTCTTGAATAATGATGATGATGATGATGATGATGATGATGATAATGATGATGATGATGATAATACTTTCCTTGAGTATAGAATTCCACTCATTCTCCTAGTTTTGGGGCTTCCATTTTTGCTGTTGAAAAATCAGCTGCCAGTCTATTTGTTAATTACTTGCCTTGATGATAATCTGTTGCTATTGGTTTTTTTTCCTGATTTCTTTTTATATCTTCCCCTTAATTTCTGTGTTCTAAAGTTTTATTATAACATTTTATTTTTCCTGCTTGGACTTCATTGGTTTCTTAATCTGTAGATTTGTACCCAATTGGTATATTTCTCTGAGTGCTTGCTCATTTTGGTTTTGGCCTGAGCCTTCCATTCTTCCTTGCCAATTTACAATACGTTTTAAGATTTTATTTAAAGGGCTTTATTCGGAATTGTTTTGATTGTGAAAGTTAGCCCAGGATCTAATCTACTGCATTATTCAAACAAAAGGATGTCTCTTTTGAATATGCCATTTTAGAAACCATATTTTAAATATTTAAATATGCTTTCTTGTTCTCTATTCTTTTATTATAACATCTTATTCTTTATGGATATACAATCTTCAAAAAATCTTTGAAGAAATAACTTAGAGCCAGGCATGGTGGTGCACGACTATAATCCCAGCTGGTCTGGAGTCTGAGGCAAGAGGATCACAAGTTTGAGGCCAGCCTCAGCAACTTAGTAAAACTCTGTTTCAAGACAAAATAAAATGAAAAAAATTTTTTAAAAGGCTGGGGCTGGGGACTGGGGTTGTGGCTCAGTGGTAAAGTGCTTGCCTCGCATGTGTGAGGCACTAGGTTAGATCCTCAACACCAAATATATATAAATAAATAAAATAAAGGTCCTTTGACAACCAACAAAATATTTTTTAAAAAAAGGCTGGGGATGTAGCTCAGTGGTAGAGCAACCCCGGTTCAATCTTCGGTACTGTAAAAAATAGATAAAAGAGAGAGAACTTAGAATTTTACAATGTATTTTCCTTTTATTGTTCTCTTTTTTATTTAATTTACTCTTTTAAGTTTCTAGCACATATATTGTGATTCTTTTTTTTTTTTTTCAGTACTGGAGATTGAACTCAGGGTACTTGACCACTGAGCCACATCCCCAGCCCTGTTTTGTGTTTTATGTAGAGACAGGGTCTCACTGAGTTGCTTAGTGCCTCACCGTTGCTGAGGCTGGCTTTGAACTCGCGATTCTCCTATCTCAACCTCCCTAAGTGCTGGGATTACAGGAGTGCACCACCGTGGCCCAGCTTCTTTGTTGTCAACTTATATACATGAATGAAGGACTATCGGCAAGGAGCTCTTGTGCCAGAAACTGTCATCCTGCAAGTTTCACTAATGTGTAAAAGCAATAAGCCAACAATCAGTAAATTCCAGAAAGAAAACAACTTTATGCCTGAAATAAATATGGAGCCACTGGCACTTGTAGCCCAAGAAGGGAATGGGGTGAGATTAATTATTCATGTATATTAGACTTTGGGTTAATTTAGACCATGAGGAGAAAGTCTGATAGTGTGTTATTGCCATGGAAATCCTGTTCAGTACTGCAGGTTCAAACATTTGGTGTGCGTGCATGGCTGAGGAGCCAATGGAGTGGAGCGGCCATCTGTGAAATTATAACTGAGTGCCTCTGAGTCAGAATCCTGCCTGGGTGGAAAAATAGTTTTTTTGCTGACCAGATGAGGCTGGGAATTGAGTGATAAGGGAATCTCACTCAGTGCCTGGTTACAGCTGCTGGGCAGGACCTGTTCCATAGACATGCCAGATGGGGATTTTGACTGGGATGCACACCTATAAAACAGGAATGGAGGGAGGGAAGAAAGAAACCTCTCTTGTTTCTATCAGGAAAGGGTGTTGCACTTTGTCAAATGATTTTTTTCTGGATCAATTTAAATAATCATGTGGATTTCTCCCTTTTTTCCTACTAAAATGATGTATTTCATTGATCAGTTTTTGCATCTTGAACCACCCTTGCATTTCTGAGGTAGATCTCACTGGGCCATGTTGTAGTATCCTCTTCCTGTCCTGCTGGATTTAATTTGCTGGTGTTTTGTGAGGATTTTTACATCCATATTCATAATGATACTGGTCTGAACTTTTCTTGTGATGTCTTTGCTTGACTGTTTTCAAGGTAATACTAGCCTCATAGGACAAGGTATTGCATGTTTCCTCCTCCTGGGGTTTTCAGAAGAGTTTGAAAGGGATTAATGTCCTTTCTTTCTCGTACTGCGAATTGAACCCAGGGGCACTTAACCACCGACCCACATCCCAACCCTTTTTAATATTTTATTTAGAGACAGAGTCTCACTAAGTTGCTTAGGGCCTCACTAAATCGTAGAGGCTGGCTTTGAACTTGCAATCTTCTTGCCTCAGCCTCCTCGAGCTGCTGGGATTACACAGTGTGCCACTGCACCCAGCTTCTTCTTTAATCATTTAATAGAACTCACTAATGACGATTTCTGTTCCTGGGCTTTTCTTTGTTAGAAGTTTTTGTATTACTCACTCAATCTCTTTATTTATTGTAGATCTCTTCTGATTTTCTAGTGTTTTTTAGTATAATAACCATCTATCTTGCAACCTTCATATAATCAGTATCAGCATGATTTTTTTCTTGATTCTTAGTGATTTTCTACATAGACAATTATGTTAACTATGAACAAAGAAAGTTTTATTTCTTCATTTCCAATCTATGTACCTTTATCTTTTTCATTTATTATTGCATTAGTAAGCCGTCCTCTACTTTCGTTTTGAGACGGCTCTTATAATGTTGCCCAAGTTGGCCTCAAACCCCAAGAACCAAGCAATCTTCCTACCTCAACCTCCAAAGTACCTAAACTAAGGCTATTAGGAATTCCAGTACAACACTGAATAGCAATGGTTGTCTTTGCCTTGTTCTTGATCTTAGTAGGAAAACATCTAATTTCTCACCATAAGTATGCTTGCTGTAGCTCTTTTGTAGTTGTTCTTTTTTTTTTTTTTTTGGTACCAGGGATTGAACTCAGGGGTACTCAACCACTGAGCCACATCCCCAGCCCTATTTTGTGTTTTATTTAGAGACAGGGTCTCACTGAGTTGCTTAGCACCTCGCCATTGCTGAGGCTGGCTTTGAACTCACAATTCTCCTGTCTCAGCCTCCCAAAGTGCTGAGATTACAGGTGTGCACCACCACACCTGGCTTGTAGTTGTTCTTTAAAAACAATCTTTTTATAGCCGGGCGCGGTGGCTCACGCTTGTAATCCCAGCACTTTGGGAGGCTGAGACAGGAGAAT
>CM053405.1:46490268-46513969 GCA_028644305.1 Xerus rutilus | reverse complement strand
TTGTAATCCCAGCACTTTGGGAGGCTGAGACAGGAGAATCGCGAGTTCAAAGCCAGCCTCAGCAACGGCGAGGTGCTAAGCAACTCAGTGAGACCCTGTCTCTACATAAAACACAAAATAGGGCTGGGGATGTGGCTCAGTGGTCGAGTGCCCCTGAGTTCAATCCCCAGTACCCAAAAAAAAAAAAAAAAAAAAAAAACAATCTTTTTAACTGGGTGTGGCACACATCTACAATTCCAGCAACTTGGGAAGTTGAAGCAGGAAGAACATAAGTTCAAGGCCAATCTGGGCAACTTAGTGGCACTCTATCTCAAAATAAAAAATAAAAAGGAGTGGGAATATAGCTCAGTGGTAGAGCACCCCTGCCTTCAGTCCCTAATATTGTCAAAAAAAAGGAGGTGGGGCAAAACATCCCATTTTAATTCAGAAAGTTTCAGATATGTACAGTAGTCTCATTGCCTTCCATGTCTACTCCTCATGTCTAACAATTACCCACACACTAATGTTCTTGTTCCAGCTATATCTCCATTCATAGGACACAACTCACGTGACTTCTCCAAAATTGTAATTTGTTTTTATTATACATACTATGAAAAATCACTCTTTGGGGGATAGAGATTATATGTTTTGACAAATGAAGAAAGTCATGTAGCCACGAAAAAAAAGATGCAAAATAGTTTTGTTGCCAAAAAATTTTTTCTCATGCTGCTCCTTTGTAATCAAACCCTCCTCCTCTCCCCATTCCTTGACATCCACTCGTGTTCTCCATCTCTGTAGTTTTGCCTTTCATATAAATTAAATCATCCAGTATATAGCACTTTGAGACTGGCTATTAAAGTTTGGTAGAATGGCTAGGAACAGAGGCGCATATCTATAATTCCAGTGATCGGGCAGAGGTGGTTTGGGGATGAGGCAGGAGGACCACAAGTTCAAAGCCAGCCTCAGCAATGGCGAGGCGCTAAGCAACTCAGTGAGACCCTGTCTCTAAATAAAACACAAAATAGGGCTGGGGATGTGGCTCAGTGGTCCAGTATCCCTGAGTTCAATCCCTGGTACCAAAAAAAAAGAAAAAGAAAAAGCATTTGCATCAGGGTTGTTTGTTTGTTTAAATATATTTTTAAGTTGTCAATGGACCTTTATTTTATTTATTTATCTGTGATACTGAGAATCAAACCTAGTGCCTTACACATGCTAGGCAAGTGCTCTGCCACTGAGCCACAACCCCAGCCCTGCATCAGGATTTTATGTGAATGAAAGCTTTCACTTATCTTACATTGATTTTGAAATGTTAAAACAGTATTGCATTTCTGGGATAAGCTTCCCTTGGCTGTGAAGTATCATCCTTTTTACACATTTCTGGATTTTTTTATCCCTTAAGAATTTGGGAATATTTATTTAGTTCTTTGTTAAATTTATTTCATTTTGTTTCATTTTATATGTGTGGTACTAGAGATTGAACCCAGGGGTGCTCTACCACTCAGCTACATCTCCAGCCCTTTTTATTTTTTGAGACAGGGTCTCATTAAGTCACCCAGGCTGGTCTCAAACGTGAGATCCTCCTGCCTCAGCCTCCCCAGTCGTTGGGATTATAGGCATGTGCCACTGCACCTGGCTCAAGTAATTTTGCATTACGTGGAGGGCACTTGGGACATCATATTGTGAGGCATGAGTCTCTGGGTCCTGTTTTAAAACACTCTGGAGAATATGTGTATGTTAGATCTGGACCGCAAGCTCTGTCCCACTTATATGAATCCTGGTTCTAATGTGACCTCAGTTTTCAAGGCTTTGCTCTGCTGTTTTGGACATGTCCCATGCTTGTTCCTCTCAGGGAACTTGGGTGGCTATTTTGTTGCTGTTGCTTGTTTGTTTGTTTTTATCATAGTTTTTAAAGCCTTTGCTATCTCACTTTGCATCTATCTTGCCTGGGCATAACTCAAATGGGACCTTGTTTTTTCATTCATAGAATTATGAAAAGCCCTCTGCTTTTCATGATTCTCCCCACCCTCTCCAATGCCACTTTCCTAATCCTCTTGTCAAAAACTTAAGTATTCTGGTGTTTAGCTGCCTATACTACCAAGCAATTCTGCATGACTAAAGCTACCCTCTGAGAAAAATGGTGAGAGAGATAATTTTAGTAATTCCCATAACAATTTTTGAATATATGATCCCCTGTCTTCAGTTTCTCTGGCCATAAAGATGAATTTTTCTTTTGAAGTTTAAAACATTTGAACCTCCACTGTTACAGAGCAATTCTGTGACTGGGCCATCTTTGGGGAAAAGCTAGGAAAAAAACAAAAAAACAAAAAAACCAGATTTCCTCACGGTTAGTGAGTTAGTACTTATCAGTTTTTCATCACTATGTCAAAATACCTGAGAAAATCAATGCCAAAGAGGAAAGATTTATGCTGGCTCATGATTTCAGAGGTATCAGTCCATGGCTGCTTGGCTCTTCACTTTGGGCCAGGCAGAGCATCATGGCAGGGAGGACATGGTGGAGCAAAGATGCTCACTTCATGGCAGCTGGGCAACAGACAGGGGCTAGGACAAAATACAGCCCACAAGGTTACACCCTCAAGGACACACTCCCCCTTCAACTAGTTCCTACCCCCTACAGTTCCCACCACCTCCCAACAGTCCATTAAACTATGAATCTGCCAATGGATTGATTCATCCACTAAGGAGGTGGGAGCTCTCAGGATTCAATCACTTCCCCAAAGCCCTACCTCTGAACATGCTACACTGGGGACCAAGCCTTCAGCACACAAGCCTTTGGGGGACATTCCAGATCCAAACCATAACACTCACACACTTTCCAGCCCACAGGGACCTCATTTTCCTTCCTCTGGACAGAACAACAATTTCCCTCAGAGTTTTTCCTGCTCATGCTCCTTTCACAGTTGCGCATCATTTCTGCCCTCGGGTCAAAGCTGGAAGATAAAACAGAAAAAGAGAAACGCTTTGGTGATTCGTCCCAATATAGGCCATTTTTCAAATTTTAACTGCCCTCTCACTCTGCCTGCTATTGTTGACTTTGCACAGTGGTCGAGTATCCCCGAGTTCAATATCTAGTACCAATCAATCAATCAATCAATCAATCAATCCTCAACTTCCTACACTAAATAGCTCTTTTCAGATATTTGAAAACCATTTTGCAAGATTTGACACTGTGATAGTTCCTTTCTTGAATTTTTCTCCTCTCAGGGAGTCAGACACCAGCCTTACGTAATTCTCCTTGTATTCACTTCCTCTTTCTCTTCATCTTCTCCTCTCCCTTTCTTTTTGTCTTTTTCTTTCTCTTACCCCCTCCCCTTTTTTCTATTCCCTCTCTTTGCCTACACAAATTTCTACTTAGGGTAGGGATCTTGGTTAAAGATACTGATAGGAAGATCAGTTTGAATGTTAAAATCAAAGACAAATACGTGCAAGTATCAGAGTCTCTGACTCCAAGATTTGGTACTGTTTTTTTCATTTTTCCTGTCCTTATCTGTCCTTAATTTTGCCATTCAAACTAAGATCTCCTGATCAGTATCTTCAACCATGACCTTTACCCTAAGCTAGAGATTTTCATATCTAACTGCCTTGTATTCATCTCTTTTTGTTGTCTTGCAAATTGTTCCAACTCAAAATGCCCAAAAGTGATCCATTATTTCTTGGTCGACATATCAAACCTGCTACTCTGCCCTTGTCAACCTCCCCTGTTATACATATCCCTTCAGACCGTCCCCTGCCAGGCATGCTATGCTGTGGCATTGTTAGACAGCACTAGTTCCTCCAAGGAGCCACACTGTTTATTATTCACATTTATTGCAGAATGACTATTGTGCTACATAAGTGAATTCATGCCATCCACAGTTTATTGTCCTCAATCCATTCCTGCGAGTCAGCTAATGTCTAGCACTGACTGCTACAGGGACACCAAAAGGTAGATGATACCAAATACCCAGTCCCATCCCACCCTATCATCTTACGCCTGAGTCTGGATAGAGGGATATCTGGGCTCTGACAATTCTTCCTTCTCAAGGCATGTGGCTTTCAGGAGTTATAATGTCCTTGCTGCCTCTTGGGCTCTGGCTTGACCCCTCAAGTGCTAATCTCTCCTGTCCTAGTGGTAATTAGAGGAGTGGGGCTGGACCTCAGGGTGCTATCCTACCAGGAGGGATGAACCTAGTTCCCAGTGTATGACTCCTACCCCCACTCCTGCTCATGAACCTTCTCCCACAAAGTTGATACATAAGAATGGACCTCTCATATGTATATTTCCTCATATGATTATATAGGAAATGGGACTCATTATTCATTGGCTTAACTACTTTATTATGAGGAGACAAGTTTTTTGTTTTTTTCTTGCAGTGCTAGGGATTGAACCCACAGGCCTCATTCATGCTAGGCAAGTGTTTTACCATTACCATTGAGCTATACCCCCAAGCTTTTGTTAGTTTTTATTTTGAGACATGGTTTTGCTGAGTTCCTGAGGCTGGCCTCAAACTTGCAATACTCCTGCTTCAGCCTCCCAAGTGGCTGGAATTACATGTGTGTAATAACATACCCAACAGGAGATAAATGTAATAAATAAAAATTTTCATCTAATTGATTTATAATGACCTTTATTTATTTTTTGATTCATGATACATTATTTCTAATATGTAATGTAATTTTACTTAACATTATTAGAGCTTTGGCTTTTATTTTAAGACTAGAAAAATATATATAAAGGGAATTTGCCTGCTCAGGCTGATGCTTACTTTATATTTTCCTTTTTTAAATACCTGGGTTACATAATCACAAAACAGATCTTCCAGAAATATCTTCCACAGGCTTTTTACCTTGCTTTCACACTTCTTCCTTGACCTGGAATGTCATTTGCAGGAGTTTCTGTGACAAGTAGCACAAACTAAGCAACCAGAGCCACAATATTTATTGTTTCACAGTGCGGGGGGCTAGCGGTCTGATATCAGGGTGTGCTGGCAGGCCCTGCTCTCTCTAAAGGCACTGAAGAAGGTTGTGTTCCAGGCCTAATTCTAGCTTCTGATAGTTTCTTGGCAGTGGCAATATCTACAAGATGCTCCAGTCTTCACAGCATTCTGTGAGTGTGTGTATGTATGTGTTCAAATTTCTCTCATTTTAAAAGGATACTAGTCACATTGGATATGAGGTCAATTGTACCATAGTATGACCTCATCTTAACTAATTACACATGCAATGACTTTACTTTCAGATAAGGTTTCTTCCTGAGGTAATGGAGGTTAAGACTCCTACAAATGAATTTGGGAGTACATAATTTAATCCATAACAAATGACTTTGCTCATTTGTTCATCTGGAAATGCCTGCTCATTTTTCATGGGTCATAGCACCCTCTGAGATCCTCCAGGAATCACCAATGATGGTTTCTTCTTTTTCCTTTCTGGCCATTCTGGGCACTGTACTACCTCTGTTGCATTTATTAACTTACTAGCCTTTCTCCCCCTGCTAGAGCATAAGTTGCTGAGGAAGAGACCTGTTGTGCTCATTTCTGCATCCCTAGCAACCAGTAGAGTATATGGCAATAATTAATGATAAATAAATATTTGTAGGTTGGATGAATGAGTTGAGTATAGACCTATTTAAGTATAGAAAAAACAAGCTAAATCCCAAGTGTCTGTTTCAAAAAAAGGGAAGAATACAGAGATACACAATTAGACTTAGCATTTGAGAGAAACTTGCTGTTCCTCAACACAAACAAAATTTTGTGGATCTACATCCGTACCATTCAATATGGTTACCCTTAGCCACATTTAGAGTATTTGGAGATTCAATTTAATTAACATTAGATGTATTAATGTTACACTAGCCATATATTAATGCTCAGTAACCACATGTGGCTGTTAGCTGCAACACTGCACAGCACACAGAGAGAACATGTCCATTATTTAAGTAAATCTCATTGGATGGTGCCAGTCTAGGCAGTAACATACTTTCAAGGAGACAATCCTTTCTCAAAAGACATACTTCAACTTAACCATATTATTTAATCCTTTCATATAAGACAGATATCATGTTTGGTGTTGGCAAGAAATAACAAATGGGGCTGAGGTTATGGCGCAGTGGTAGCGTGCTCGCCTAGCACACGGGCGGCACTGGGTTCGATCCTCAGCACCACATAAAAATAAAATAAAGCTGTTGTTTCTTCAGTTAGTTTCTCTGCCTTTATAAACTCTGTTTTGACTTATAAAAAAAAATAAAATAAAATAAAATAAAATAAAGCTATTGTGTCCACCTACAACTAAAAAATAAATATTTAAAAAAAAAAGAAATAACAAATGAGTAAATTAACTCTGATCTTAAGGAACTCATCATTTATTACTTTAGTACATTTGTTTGAAAATATTTTGCTAAGAAAAATTCTGTTGCATCTGAGGTATCACCCATTGAAGCAAACAAAAGTAAGGAAAGCCGGGAAAACATCTGTGATGATATTCCAGAAAGTAGTAGTCACTGTCTCTCTATTGGATTATTAAATGGACACAGGAATAAGAGTGAAAATAGGTTCAATTTATCCTGCACACCTGCACAAGTCATGCTGTTGTGCACACATACTGATTACAGTGTCAAAGATGGAATAGGACCACATTTTAACTTGACACATGGGTTCCTAACCTGAGTCTTAGAATCACACAGTTTAGCATTTAGATGTATTATAGATTCTTGTGAAACACAATTAAACTGAACTAAACTACATTTCCCTTAGTTTAGAAACTGCTTTGGTAGCATTTTTACTATGAACAATGAGCAGACAGGATCTGGATTTAGTGGAAATCAGAAGAACAACTTTCCGATGACATATGGCAAAGTCCCCCTCTAGTTTATAATTAGACCATAAGGAACCAAAGGTCACCTTATGTGTCACAGAGGGTGTTTGTGCAAATATTCAAGTCAATCAAGTTGAATTCCAGAATGGATATATTGATTAACTTATAGTCAAACTACAAGTATAAAGAACATTACTGGAGCAACAAAGAAAAGCCACTCCATATGGAAAATAACTATCTTTAATGCAGAGTTAGGTTCAAAAGAATAGTTATGGAAATATTTCAATCCTTTTCAAAAGTATTACTTTAAATATCATATTTGGTTTTGAATTATACATAATAAATGCTTTCAAACGTTTTTGCTTGTTGATGGTGTCCAAATACTTACTATCATATTTGGTAATGACTGATTCAAGATCACTTATTTTCCTTAAAATTTAGAAAACCATTTTAAAGGTTTTGATAATAAGAGAAGAACTTGCTCTAGACCTCTCACTCCAGACTTTATACAACTTTTCTGTGGTGGCAGTCATCAGGTACGTGTGCTTTTATAGCTTGCCTTTTCCCCTTAACCTTGTGTTTATCATAGCATTTTTTCTATATTGCCTTCCCACTTTTCTAATTATCTTTTAAAAATTTTATGTAAGTACCCACTTTATTTAGCTATTCTTGTATAATTGCCTATTTGTACTGTTACCATTTTTTCTTTTATATATAGTACCACCATGAACATCAAAGTAAATTTGTTAGATGCAGCAACACCAGAAATCATAATTTTATCTGATAACAATTACTTTTAAAGTAAATATTATGGATTGGGGATTAACTCAGTGGTAGATCTTCTGCCTAGCATGCAAAGGCCCTAGGTTTCTCAGCACTTCAAAAAAGTTTTTAAAAGCCAATATTTTAATATGTACCCTGTCTCTTTTATATCTGGCAGATTATAGAACAAACTAGACAATATAGTCTTTAAAAATTGTGTAGAATTAAGTATCTAGATTAATTCTTATTACAGAAGCCTTCGTTTTTAAGATTTTTAGAATTATGTAAAAAATTTGTAGATTTTTGTTTTGTTATGGACAAAAATAAAAGATGCCCAGTGACTATGAATTACAAATAAATGAACATTTTGAATTTTCCTAATGTACCGATCCAGTGGAATCCTTCCCTCTTTTTACAGTTTTAACGCATGACTTTCACTAATTTATTTTATAATTAATGTTTGATAAATGAAATTCATAGCTTATTAGTAGCATCTCCAAAGCAGTAGCATGACTAATGATATTGAAAATGGGAAGAATATATATAGCTATATGCCATTTTCTCAATATAGTAGTAAGAAGATTTTTAAAAATACTTAGGTAGAAAAGTTGATGTACTAGACCTTGATTATCAGTAGTTGCCTGATTGGTCAGTAAATAATACTTGAAAAATTTAATCAGTTAAACCAAATTCATTTTGAGATTAAAAAAAAGGATGATTGGAGATTTTTTGCCTTTGTTCTTAAAGATAATGAACATACCACTGAGTTGTGAAGAAGCTGAGGACATAGAGCAGATGGGAGTTTTGGCAAACATTAGGCACGTCTGAGAGCTGGCAGCAGGAATTGGCTGCTGCTATAGCATACGGTGCTCATAATACCTCAGTCAATTAAAAGAAGGTGCCATCCAGGGTTTGCCAGTCAGAAGACATCTTAACTACTTTTTCTTAAAGCTGAGAGTGCTTTAATCCTATGAGGCCAAGCAGCCAATTTAGGATTCACTCTGGACAGCTTGCTGATATCAATGTTCCAATGAATGCCTAGAAATATTGCTAATGTAAAGTGGTCCTGTTTTGTATGATAGTACTACCGTTTTTCATAGATGGGCAGATAAGGCACAGAGGCACCAGAGAACTTGCCTGAAGTCACATAATCAGTACCAGCTAAATGGCAGATCTAGAATTCAAGGCAGCTTGGAGGAGACAACTGGGCAACCTATGTCCTGTTCCTGGTGACCCCAAAGGGAAAAAAAAAAAAGGAGAAGGAGGAATACCTGAGACAGAAGATAACATTCTCCATGGAGGCGGGTATGTGCGTCTCAGAAGAGAGGCCACTGAAAATAATGTTGTCAACTGCATTTTCCTCTGTAACTAAATCTCTGAATCTGCCATCCAAACAGGATCCCTATAACAGAGATCATGAGATTCAATCTACTTTTAGACTCTTATTTAAATGGAAGGCCTATGAAGTGTTACCTTTTGGAATAAAAGAGGGATAAAATGAAGCACAAAACTCAACACATTTTTCCAGTGACCCAATTGAAAAAGAGAAGTTGTGCTTATCATATTTGTGAATCACAAAGTGTTAGAAAGAATGGTAACCTCATCAACTTGTAAAATAAGGATTCAGAAAGATCTCAATAAGCAGCAATGATAAATTCTATCTTACAAAGAGAAATGCAATAGTAAGAAATAATAAGGTTTTGCCTTTGAATTTGACCATTTTTTAAATGATGGTAAGTAACATTTGATATTAAATTTATTATCTCACCCATGTTTAAGTGTATGGTTTCAGTAGAGTATCTTCACATCAAAGTATAACAGATCTCTAGAATATTTTCATCTTGCAACACTCAATTCCCCTTACCACCTTTCCCCAGATCTTGCTAAAAAACTTTCTACATTCTGTTTCTACAATTTTGACTTCTTTAAGTACTTTTTATGAGTGGAATCATACAGTATTTGTCCTTTTGTGAGGGGATTATTTCACTTAGCACAGTGTCTGTGAAATTCATTCATACCATGACATGTGCCAGCATTTCCTTATGTTTTAAAGCTGAATAATATTTGTGTATCACACTTTCTTTACTTATTCATCTGTCCATGGATATTTGGGCTGCTTACTCCTCTTAGCTATTGTAAATAGGCTATAATGAACTTGGATGTGCAAATACTTCCTTGAGATCCTGTTTGAAGTCTTTTTAATATACACCCTAAAGTAGAATTGCTGGATCAGATGGTAATTCTCATTTTCATTTTTTGAGGAGGAGACTTCACACTGTTTTCTAGAATAGCTACACCATTTTACATTCTCGTCACCATGCACCAGGGCTCTAACATCTCTGCATCCTCTACAACATGTTTCTGTTCTTTTGATAGAGGCTATCAGGATGAGTGTAAAGTGGTATCTCCTTGTGGTTTTGATTTGCATTTCCCTAATGATTAATAATGTTAAGTATCTTTTCAGCTGCTCATTGGCCATTTGTATATAATCTTTGGAGAAATGTTTATTTACCCATTTAAAAAATTGGGCTTTTATTTTGTCATTCAGTTATCAAATTTTCAGGCCGAGGTTGTGGCTCAGTGGCAGAGCGCTTGCCTCGCACATGTGGGGCACTGGGTTTGATCCTCAGCACCACATAAAAATAAGTAAACAAAATAAAGACACTGTGTCCATGTATAACTAAAAAATATTTTAAAAAATTTTTTTCTTATATATTCTGGATATTGATCCCTTATATGATTTGCAATTATTTCCTATTTCATAGATTGTAATCACTCGGTTGATACTTCCTTTAACTGATAGAAGTTTTTAAGTTTAACATAATCCCTTTTGTCTGTTTTTTATTTTCTATTTTTATTTTGTTGCCTATATTTTGGTGTTATATCCAAGATATCATTGCCAAATCCAAAGTCCTGAAGTTTTTTCCTTTGAGTTAACTTGCATATGGTATAAGAAACTTGTCCAACTTCATTCCTTTGTAGGGTAATATCCAATTTTCTGAGCACCATTTGTTGAAAAGAATGTCCTTTCCCTGTTGTGTAGTCTTAGCCACTTTGCCAAAACTCATTTGACCATTGTTCTGGTTTAGATATGTGGTGTCCCTGAAAAAGCTCACATGTGAGACAATGCAAGAAGGCTTAGAGGTGAAATGACTGGGTTATGAGAGCCTAACCCAATCAGTGAATTAATCCCAATAGGGAATAGCTGAGTGGTAACTTTGTGGCTGGAGGTGTGTCATTGGGGGAATGTCTTTGGAGTATATATTTGGTTCAGGGTGAGGTCTTGCTCTCTCTGCTTCCTGTTCCCAGCTGCACTCCTCCACCATATCCTTCTACCATGATGTCCTGCTTTAACTCCGGCCCAGAGCAATAGAGTTGGCCATCTTTTTTAAAATATTTTTTTGCTGTAGATGGACACAATATCTTTATTTATTTTTTATGTGGTGCTGAGGATCGAACCCGGTGCCTCACACATGCAAGGCAAGCACTCTACCACTGAGCCACAATCCCAGCCCCTAGAGTTGGCCATCTTATAGACTGAGATTTCTGAAACCCTGAGCCCCAAAATAAACTGTTCCTTCTCTAAAATTGTTCTTGTCATGTCTTTTTGTTGCAGCAGTGAAAAAGCTGTCCAAAACATATATACAAGAGTTTACTTCTGGGCTCCCTATTCTGTTCCATTGGTCTATATATTTACCTTTTTGTTAGGACCACAGAATCTTACTTACTCTTTCTTTTTAATGGGTTTTGAAATCCAGAAGTGTGAATTCTGCAACTTTGCTCTTATTTTTTAAGATTGTTTTGGCTATTTGGGACACTTAAGATTACGTAGTTCTTTTTGATGCTATAGTAAGTGGTATTGTTTCTTCAGTTTCCTTTTCAGTTTGGTCATTGTTATTACACAGAAGCACAACTAATTTTTCTGTTGACTTTATATGCTGCAACTTGGCTGATATTATTGCAAGAGTGATGTGTGTGTGTCTGCCCATGTGCATAATTTTTAGGGTTTTCTATATATAATGTTATCTGCTAACAATTTCACTTTTCTATTGTGGAAAAGAATTTCTTTTTCTTGTCTAATTGCTCTGGCTTGAAATTCTAGTACTACATTGAACAGTAGTGGCAAAATAAGTATCCTTACCTTGTTTCTGATCTTAGAAGAAAAGCTTTCAGTTTTTTACTATTGAATATGATGTTAGCTGTGGGCTTTCTACATGTAACTTTTATTATGTTGAGGTAGTTTTCTTCAATGGTGGAATGAGTTGGACATTATTACCCTATGTGCATGTATGATTGTATGTTTGTTCAGTGTTTTTATCATGAAAGCGTCTTGAATTGTTAACAAAAACAAGTGGTTTTTGTTCTTCATTTTATTAATGTACTTTATCATACAGATTGATTTTTAAATATGTTTTTTAGTTGTAGATATAAACAATATCTTTATTTATTTTTATGTGGTGCTGAGGATTGAACCCAGTGCCTCACACATGCTAGGTAAGTGCTCTAACACTGAGCTACAAACCCAGCCATGTAGAATGATTTTAATATGTTGAACTATCCTTGAATTCCAGGTATAAATACCCATTGATTATTGTGTATGATCCTTTTAATGTGGCATTCAATTTGGTTTGCTGGTATTATGTTTAGGATTTTTGCATTAAAGATATTGCTCTGTAGTTTTACTTTGTGTTTTTGTCTAATTTGGCATCATGGCAATGTTGACCTCATAGACTGTGTATGGAAATTAACTCTATTCTTTTTGTTGTTGTTGTTGTTCTAATCAGTTATACATGATAGCAGAATGCATTTCAATTCATTGTAGATGAATGGAGTACAACTTCTCATTTCTCTGGCTGTACACGATGCAGAGTCACACTGTTCATATAATCATACGTGTACATAGAGTAATAATGTCCATCTCATTCCACCATACTTCTCACACTCACACCCCTCTCCTCACTCCCCTCTACCCAATCCAAAGTTCCCCCATTCTTCCCTAGCCCCACCCCTCCATTATAGATCAGCATCAGAATATCAGAGAAAACATCTGGTCTTTGGTTTTTGGGGATTAGTTTATTTCATTTAGCATGATATTCTCCAACTCCATCCATTTACCTGCATATGCCATGATTTTATTCTCTTTTAATGCTGAGTAATGTTCCATTGTGTATATATACCAGTTTCTTTACCCATTCATCTATTGAAGGGCATCTAGGTTGGTTCCACAATTCAGCTATTGTGAAGTGTGCTGCTATAAACATTGAAGTGGCTGTGTCACTGCAGTGTGCTATTTTTAAGTCCTTTGGGTATAGCCCAAGGAGTGGGATACCTGGGTCAAATGGTGTTTCCATTCCAAGTTTTCTAAGGAATCTCCATACTGCTTTCCAGATTGGTTGCATCAATTTGCAGTCCCACCAGCAATGTAAGAGTGTGCCTTTTCCCCCACATCCTTGCCAACACTTACTGTTACATAATTACCATTCTGACTGGTGAGAGATGAAATCTCAGAGTTTCGATTTGTATTGCTCTGCTAGAGATGATGAACATTTTTTCATATATTTGATAACTGTATATCTTCTTCTGTTAAGTGTCTGTTCAGTTTCTTAGCCTATTTCTTCATTGGGTTATTTGATTTTTGGTGTTAAATGTTTTGGGTTCTATATACATCCTGGAGATTAGTGCTTTATCTGAAGTATGTGTGGTAAAGGTTTTCTCCCATTCTGTAGGCTCTCTCTTCACAATATTGACTGTTACCTTTGCTGAGAAGAAGCTTTTTAGTTTTAATCATTTCCACTTATTGATTCTTAATTTTACTTCTTCCATTTTAGGAGTCCTGTTAAGGAAATCAGGTCCTAAGCCAACATGGTGGAGATTTGGTCCTACTTTTTCTTCTATTAGGCACAGGGTCTCAGGTCTAATTCCTAGGTCCTTGATCCATTTTGAGTTGAATTTTGTGCATGGTGAGTGATAGGTGTTTAATTTAATTCTGCTACATAGGGACTTTCAGTTTTCCCAGCACCAACTGCTCTACAGGCTATCTTTTCTCCAATGTATGTTTTTTTTTTTTTTTAAATATTTTTTTAGTTGTAGATGGACACAATGTCTTTATTTTATTGCTTTGTATGTGGTGCTGAGGATCGAACCCAGGGCCTCACGCATGCGAGGCAAGCGCTCTACCACTGAGCTACAATCCCAGCCCTCTCCAATGTATGTTTATGGTACCTTTGTCTAGTATGAGATAACTGTATACATGTGGGTTTGACAAATTTTTTTGTTATTATTTTTTATTTCATTTAAAGGAAAGCCAATTTTACGTGTTAACTTGTCATCATGCTCATAAATATTCAGAACCAAAGCCTCAACACCTACATTCAGTCCCCTTTTTATATTTCAAAATAGCTGGCACCATACATTTCTAGATCTTGTGCAATCTTCAAGTATTTCATCATCAAAATCTTCCCTTAGCATTTTTCTATGTTCTTCATGCCAGTTCTGTATTCTTTCTTCCCATAGTTCTTTTGTCTGTTTGTGTTGTCCCAAAACGTATTAGGATAGGAGTATATCATTAGCTAGGTATTCTGATGTATGAATCTATGATAATCTCCATATTTGGGTTAGACAGCATAGAACTGCAGGTTCTGCTGGGTGATACAATTCGTCATGTAAGATGACTTTTTAAATATGCAAGAAGAAAAGTCTCCAGGTTATTTCTTGAATTAATGCCTCAGAAACATCTTAAGTAAAGAATTTAGGTCTAAACTTGAACCATAACACTGTTTTATTTAGTTTAAGCCATGTAGAATAACCTTTGCTGTCTACATACTGCGGCCAAAAAACAAAACAAAAAAACAATCCAACTGTTTTTACCACCTGGTCAAAAAGTTGTTTGTCAGCTGTAATGAGCTGAATGGCAAATTCCAGCTCAGCATTCACTGTAGTTACACTTATTTTGATTGGTTTTGGCATTTTCTTTCTCTTTTTGTTACATTCTCTAAAGCTTTGTCATGTCTATAAATTCTATTGTTAATTTCCTGCCCAAAAATTGAAGAGCTGGGCACTGTACAGCAGCACTGGGTGGTAGGTCTGTGTCAGGGAGGGAGAAGGCATTGGTGTTTATGGTAGTGAGATGTTTTGGTTCCCTTCTCATTTCCCATTATGTATAGTCTATGTTTTCTTTATAGTTACCACTGCAATCACATAAAACAACTTAAAGTTATAATAATCTGTTATAAACTGATAACAATTTAACTTCAATCATGCATAAAAATACTCCTCTTTGTACCTCTGCCATTTCATGTTATGATACAAATTATCTTTCAGTAATATGTATCCATTAACATAGCTTTATAATTACTTTATATGCTTTTGTTTTTAAAAATTAGATTTTAAATGGACATACATGTCTATGTCACAATTCTAGGGATATATATCTATATATTTACTTTAACCAAGGAGTTCAGTATTTTTGTATGGCCTTGTGTTGCTGTCTGTTATCCTTTTGCTTCAGCCTGAAGCACTCCCTGTGGGATAGGTTTAGTGGTAAAGAATTTCTTCAGCTTTTGTTTACCTTGGAAAGTATTAATTTCTCACTTCTGAAGAAGAGTTTTGCCACATATCATATTCTGGGTTGGGATTTTTTCCTTTCACTGCTTCAAATATGTCATTTCACTCCATTTAGGCCTAAAGTTTGTGTAGAGAAACTTGCTAATAATCTAAAGCAGTTCCCTTGTACATGAGTCATCTTTCTCTTGCTGCTTTCAAAATTTATGACTTTCTCATTGTGATTTTTTTTTTTTTTTGCATATGGTGTGACTCAGTGAAGTCTCTTTAGATTTATCTCAGTTGGAATTATTTGAGCTTCCTGATTTTGTATATTAATTCTTCTCCTTAGATTTGGGAATTTTTAGATTTTATTTCTTTGAATAGGGTTTGTGCCCCTTTTTTCTTCTGGATGGTAGAGAACATAGTAAGACCAGCAGATTCCATGAGCATGGACCCAATTGCTAGACTGTTTGCACTGAAGTTACTTTCTAAATCAGAAGTAATGCTGTGCAAAATACGATGACAGTGGACATGGCATTTTATAACTCAACATATAGTCATTTGGGTAGAAGCATTGTTCACAGAGAAGATAAGTCCATATCCAGTGTTTATTCCAGTAGAAATAAAGCACTACCCCGTCCATGATGGAAGTAGTCCAGTGCCACCAGATGTTTGGCTCATCACTCCCTTACTGGTCCCAAAGTTTGAATGAGACTTCTACTACCGTTAATAATTGTGAATTTAGTGACTTCAAATAATAGAAGTTTATTTTCTTAGTTCTGGAGGTCACAATTTTAGCATGATCTCACTGGGCAAAAATCATGGTAATGGCGGGGCTTCACTCCTTCTGGAAGCTCTAAGGGAGAATTGTTTGCTGGACTTTTTCAGCTTCTAAAGGTCACACATATTCTTTGATACCTGATGCATTATTAAAATGTTAGGTTTTTTGTTGCTGTTGTTTTGGGGAGTCTTCAAATTTTTTATCTTATAATAAAAATCCTGTAATTTTTTATCATGTCCATAAAAAATTTTATAATTTTTTTGATGTTTGATGTTTTCTCTCATTATTATCATTAAGGTCAGTTTACAACAGTAAAGAGATTAACTACATTATGCAATTTGTCAAATATTACCCATAGACTACTATTTATCTGTATTTAACATAAGAAAAGAAATGCTTCATCAGTATTCAATATAACAAGTGCTCCATGTAGGAATACAGTAGTCAACATTAAGCCCAGCTATACTTTCAAACCAACTCTGTATCTTTATATCAGAGGACTTGTGGGATTTTGCACCTTAACCCCTAAATTTGGAGTGTAAGACATTTTTGGACATAAGTATTATGAAATCAGTAAGTTCTTAAGGCACATAGCTATGAAACCTGGACAGAAGACTCTTTAATTTCTCATCTAAGAACAACTTCAAAATTCATTTGGAAAATTGACCTAGAGATAAACATAATAAACCATTTCCCCTTCTCCCAATAATCCTGTCCCATTTTAAAAAATATTCTTAGTTGTAGATGGACACAATACTATTATTTTATTTATTTATTTCTATGGAGTGCTGAAGACCAAAATCAGTGTTTCACACATGCTAGGCAAGAGCTCTACCACTGAGCTACAACTCCAGCCCTTGTCCCATTCTTTTTTTTTTTTTTTTAATATTTTTTTTAGCTGTAGATGCACATAATGTCTTTATTTTATTGCTTTGTATGTGGTGCTGAGGATCGAACCCAGGGCCTCACGCATGCGAGGCAAGCGCTCTACTGCTGAGCTACAATCCCAGCCCCCCTTGTCCCATTCTTGAAGACAATTTTTTTCAAGAAATTACTGAACAGTCTGTTGAAGATAGCAAAAAAATCTGAACCTGAAATTCAAGCCTTGGTTCAGTTTTCTGGCTTGGTCTTGTCAGGAGTCACTTCCTTCAAAATCATCATTAGTGAATTTAAGTGCATGTTTGCATTATCTTCTCTTTCAGCTCTGCAATCTTTTCTGGTACAGGTACATTGTGACTATCCATCTCGGATGCACTTATTATAGCCCTTGTTTTTAAGAAATAGCACACCATTTTATCATTGGAAAGGCAGAAGTGACCTCTTAAGGCAGCCAAAGCAGTGTGGGTGGAACACAGATGGAAACCAATGGGAATTTCACAGGAACTACAGAGAAAAGGTTGTAAATGCTGCATTTAAGCAAACCTTCAATGCCAACCAGGAACTGAGTTTCCAAAACGATGTTATTTGTGACTCTGGAGAAGACCATGGCCTCGAGGGAACACGACAGGTCCCAGGAGACTGCACTGAATCCAGGAAGAGAGTGGCATTACATGCACTGGAACACCGCGCATCTCTCAGGCTGCAGTCACAACAGCAGCAGTGGGCCAGTTGGGGGTTCCTTCACCCCATGTCCCATTGGGGTGGGTGGCAAGGACCCTCCACCACCTAAATGTCCCACTCCATGGAGGTGGTCAATTACCTCCTTAGTGCCTCATAAAAGTCACCTCAGGACAACTTTGCACAATGTGACTGATGTGGCAGTCATCTTCCTGCCTATAATTATTATTATGAAATCCTATAATTCCTTTTCTAAAAGAGTAACAAAAGATGTATAAATTGGCAAATTAATTATCATAGCAAGAGACTTGCTCAGCGCGGTGGTGCCTGCCTGTAATCCCACCAGCATGGGAGGCTGAGGCAGGAGGATCTCAAGTTCAAAGCCAGCCTCAAGCAGTTTAGCGAGGCACTAAGCAACTCAGTGAGACCCCGTCCCTAAATAAAATACAAAAAAGCACTGGGGATGTGGCTCAGTGGTCAAGTGCCCCTGAGTTCAATCCCTGGACCAAAAAAAAAAAAAAAAAGGAAAAGGAAAAAAAGAAAAAAAAGACTTAAATATGCCACTTTGAGATATGAACCTATCAAAGAGACAAGATGTTAAGTATTTAAAAAGCACAGTTTACAAGTTTGAGTTTTAAAGCACCACATGAAGCCAGACATGCTAGTAGATCCTCTGTAATCCCAGGAATTTGAGAGGTTGAGGCAGGAGGATCACAATCTCAAGGCCATCCTGGACAACTTAGCAAGACCCTGTCTCAAAATAAGTAAAAAGGGTGAGGAATGCAGCTCACTGAGCCGCATCCCCAGCCCTATTTTGTGTTTTATGTAGAGACAGGGTCTCATTGAGTTGTTTAGCACCTTGCCATTGCTGAGGCTGGCTTTGAACTCACGATTCTCCTGTCTCAGCCTCCCTAAGTGCTGGGATTACAGGCTTGCCACACAGCGCCCTGCTACAAAGGCAAAGTTAAAAAACCCAACAACCTCACCTTCTATTAAGGAACATTAAAAAACTGAGTAAGTTTAGAGTAAATGCTACATCAGTGACTTCAATTAATATTATGAAGATGATATTTCCCTCCAAACTTGTGGAGAATGGTGACTTGGATCATGGTCTCTGACCGCCTTCTGGTTGTGGCTGTGCCTGTGCTGGGAACTTCCTGTGCAAAAGTGCAGGCAGGTCAAGATTGTACAGTTGCTATGGTGATACCCTGCCTGAGGAGGTTCTGTGCAAGGCAGGGTACTATCAGTCTTGACCCTGAGTTCAGACACCAGCTGGTGGGGACAGAGAATGATGGAGAGTGTAAGATAATTACAATTGCTTGCAGGTGCTTCATCCTTCAAGCCTGTCTGCTTTGAAGAAACTTTCTCACAGAAACCTTTTTAATGACAAAACCTATATGATAAATGAGCTGAGCTAGCTCTGGGTCATTATTCCTCCATCAAAGGATGATGTCCCACCTGGTCCCAGCTTTCTCTTGTTTGTCCTTCTCAATCCCCCATCGCCCGGTTTCTAAGATTCAGCCATGCAGGTTGAGGTATGAACTCACCTACAAGATAAAAGCAATGAAATTTGACATACTCTAGGAATTTTTCCATCAAAATTATTCAATTTATTGGCATAAAGTTGCCCATCATAATCCCCTTATTATTGTAATTTTTAATGCATCTAGTGATGTTTCCTGATATTTAACATTGTTTGACTTTTTTTTTTTTCTGGTCTGGGCAGAGGTTTATCAATTTTAGTGATCTTCTCAAAGAACCAACTATGAGTTTCATTCACTTTATTGTGTTCTTGTTTTTCTAATTCATCAACTTTTATTTTTTCCTCTCCTGCCATGTACTTTGTGATTGAGTTGATCGTTTTTTTAGTTTTTCAGGGGTATATAGAGTATTGATTTGAGATCTTTATTTTTTCTGTTATAGACACTTAGTGCTTATAAATTTCCCCAAAAAGTACTGCTTTGGTGGTATCTCAACAATTTTGTTATATGGTATTTTAATTTTCATTCAGTTCAAAATATTTCCTAATTTCACTTTTGATTTCTTCTTTGCCACCAAGGTTATTTAAAAGTGTCATCTTTAGTTTCCATATATTTGGGGATTTTCTAGATACTTCTGTTATTGCTTTCTTACTCAATTCTATTCTGACCACTGAAGATACTTAGAATGCTTTAAATACTTTTGATTTTATTGAGAGTTATCTTTTGGTCCAGAATATAATCTATTTTGGCAAATATTTCACATATATTTGAAGGGAGTATTTTTTTATTGTTTTTGGATACAGAATGGTATAAATGCCAATTAGATCAAGTTAGTGTGGTTCAAATTTTTTCATAGCATTAGTGATTTTTGCCTGCTCCTATCAACTGTTTAAAGAGAAGTATTGAAATCCTAATTATGGATCTTTTCTTGTAAATCTATCAGTTTTTGTTTCATGTATATTGAAATTTTGTATTTAGTGCATAAATGATTAAGGATGTACTCTGAAGAACTGACTGCTTTATTATAAAATTATGTGGTATTTTTTATTTTCATTCAGTTAAAAATATTTTCTAATTTTACTTTTGATCTTTTTTGTCACCTAGATTAATGAAAAATGTGTTCTTCGGATTCTATATATTTGGAGATTTTCACTTGTGATGTTTTTTTACTCTAAAATCTGCTTTGCTATTATTTTGCAACTATAACTTTTTTCTCTTCAATACTAGAGATTGGACCCAGGGGCACTCTACCACTGGGCTATGTCCCCAGGTCTTTTCTTATTTTTATTTTGAGACAAGATCTTACTAAGTTGTCCAGGCTGGCTTTGAACTTGTGACCTTTCTGTCTCAGCTTCCTGAGTTGCTAAGAGTACAGGTATACACCATGATGCACAGCTTATAGCTTTCTATTGATTAATGTTAATGTGAAATATCTTTTAACTTATTTATGTCTTTAATTTTAAAGTACAGTTCTCATACACAGTTCACTGTTGTTTTTTTTTAAAAAAAACAATATGACATCACTCTTTTAAATCAGATATTTAGACCATATATGTTTAATATGACTTTTGATATGATTAAGTCTAAATCTAAATCTACCATCTTGCTATTTGTTATGCATTGGTTTACTTTTTCCTCTCTCTGCATTCTTTTGGAGTAACCGAATAATTTATTTATGATTCCATTTAGTCTCCTTTGTTAGCTTACCAGACATAATGTTCTGTTATAAAGTAGTTGTTTTATTTATCCATGTCTAACTCCTACATTCTATCTTTGAGTAATATATTACTTCACATGTTTGCATTTCTCCCCTTCTGATCTTTATGCCATTATTGCCATACATTTTACAATTACATATTATAGTCCATAGATCCAATCTATTTTGTTTTTCAAAGACTTAAATATTAAAAATTTTAAATATTTACCCATGCAATTATCAATTCTGATGTTCTTCATTTCTTTATATAAATTGTATTTCCATCTGGTATTTTCTTTCTACCTGAAGGATTTTAATACTTCTTGCATTGTGAGCTTGTTGATGTTGGATCCTTTTCTGTATTTGTGTCTCTTCCCCCCGGCCTTAATTTTTTTCTTTCAGTATTTTAAAGTGTTGCTTTACTGTCTTCTCCCTGGTATTCTTTCTGGCAAGAAAACTGCCATCACCTTTGCCTTTGTTTTGTGCATAATGTCTTTCCTTTTCTGACTCCTTTTCCATACTTCCTGCTGAGGACTGAACCCAGGAGTACTCTATCACTGAGATGCATCCCCAGAACTTCATATTTTTTTAAATTTTGAGACAGGGTCTCACTATGTTGTCCAGGCTAGCTTCAAACTTGTGATCCTCCTGCTTCAATTGAGTTGCTGGAATGACAGGCATGCACTATGATCCCCACCTCTGATTGATTATAAAATATTCTCTGTATCACTGGTATGGAGTAATTTGATTATGATGTTCCTTGGTGTCATTTCCTTCATGTTTCTCGTGCCTGGAGTGTTGAGTTTCTTGGAACTGTTTTTCATTTTAATCAGATTTGGAAAATACTCATCCATTATTCCTTTTTGTTTTTCTCTCCTTTCCTTCAGAAACAATAATTATACATATTGCTGATATTGTCCCACAGTTTACTATCATTCTATTGGTTTTTTAAAAATCATGAACCTTATTTTGGAGTTCCTATTTTCTGTCTTCAAAATCAATATTTTTTCTGCATTGTGAGATCTGTTAATTTTATTTGGGGTAATGAATACCTCACACATTTCTGATATAGTCAGCTCTTCATCACTTAATCAAAATACCTGACAAGAACAACTTAGAGGAGAATAAGTTGATTTTGACTCATGGTTGTGGAGGTTCAGTCCATGGTGGGTTGACTCCACTGCTCTGGGCCTGAGGCAGAACATCATGACAGCAGGCTATGGCAGAAGGAAGTTTCTCTGCACATGGCAGCCAGGAAGTAGGGGAGGGGACTGCAGGGATATGTTCAAGATGTTCCCCAGTGACTTACCTTCTCTAGCCACACCTCACCTTGCCTATAGTTGCCACCCAATTAGACTATGCAAACTAGGAGGGATTGATTAGGTTACAACTCTCACAATCTACTTATTTTACCTTTGAATATTCCTGCATAGACAAAGAAGGTTTTGGGAGACACCTCATATTCAAAGTATAGGTTAGACTGGATCAGCCTTTAACAAAAGGCTAATTATTCTCCACCGAGGCAAGACCTTCTGTGTACCCTACCCTGTCAATGAGTCAGGAAGTTTTCTAGTCCTGCTGATGGGAATAGTCTTTATAACCTACTTTGTGTGAGCACAGGGCACTGTTAAATGCAAGTTCAGATCATTGTTACCATCCTTTCAAATAGTCTTTCCCTAGTCTTGGGTACTTTCCTCATACATACAGATCAGTACTCAGCTGAATTCACAAAGAGAACTCTATGCACAGTCCTCTGTTGCAGCTCTCTTCATTATTTTGCCCTGTGAACTGTATCCCCCTTCTGGATTCCTAGCCTTACCTCATCATGGGGAATCTACCAGACTTTGCCTGGGTTTCCCTTTCCTGCTTCATGGCTTAGGAATTTTCTCGAGGTAGTAATCTAGGAATTACAATCACAGGGTTTACCTTCCCCTCCACTGTCCTTCAGTATCACTGTCCTTCACTCTTCGATGTTCAATATTCTGAAAATTATTCATATAACCATTTCAGCAAATCTTTGATTGCCAGAAAATCAATGCCAAATAACTTACCTTGAAATACATATATATGAAACAGGAGCAAAGAAAGATGATCCTATTGACATGACTCCTCCAGCCTCCGATCCTCAGCCATAATCCTCATGAGAAACAGTGGTGAAGCAGTGGTAGAACTGTGGAGCCACGGCCCAGGCAGGCTGGAGCATGAGCACAGAGCACAGAGCCTTGCTTGCCAGCACAAGCCTGAGGTGCCATGAGCCAGGGCCAAGGCGAGCCAGGGCTCGTCCATCTGTTGTGCCAAGGCAGCTCAGTGGGCCGGGGTGGATGCCCATTCCACACGGCACTGCAGCCAGGAACCCCACAGTATCAACAATCCAATGATTTCAACCTCCCACTTGCCTACCAGTCATAGGAAGACAGAGGTTTGGCAGACCTGAATGGGATTGAAAGACTGACTAACAGCATTGCTACTTTTCCAAACCCTGATTAGCATAAATTTGGAACAATAGGATTGACCCAAATGCTATCTAAACCCCTAGACTAGTACACTCAAGCAGCAGCCCTTCTTGGGTCCCCTTTCACCCTTCAGGAATTCTGTTTCTATTCAGATTTGAATAAATCCTACTCACTCATCTTTGTCTATAGATTTAATTCTTTGAATTCATGAGACAAATGAAAAATAAGGAAGCATAAATGATAGATTTGTTCATATACCATTAAAAAACAAAAAACAAGAGGTACCATAAACAAAGGTAAACACTGTGGAGTGGGAGATGTCTGCCATGTCTAAAATGACAAAAAAAAAAAAAATCTATCTGGAATACACAAGAAACTCCAGCAAATTAGTCTTTAAAACTTCAGAACAAATGAAAACAGTACACAAATGGGCAAAAAGTCAGACATAATTTACAAAATGATAAACCTTAACAGGTTTCAAGTATGGGTACTTGTCAGTCATTCTAGGGATCAGAAGAATGATACACAAATATCAAAATGTAACAGGGACTGTCCTCACTTTTGCCTGGAGATTTCTGATGTGTGGCTAAAAGCAAGAGTAAAGACTAGGAATCTCTGCCTCCATTTTTCATCCATCTTCTTT
>CM053405.1:46400268-46485268 GCA_028644305.1 Xerus rutilus | reverse complement strand
ACAATTCATAATAGCTTAAACTGTGGAAGCAACCTCAACAGATGAATGGATAAAGAAACTGTGGTATATATACACAGTGGAATATTACTCAGCAAGAGAATAAAATCATGGCATCTGCAGGTAAATGGATGGAATTGAAGAATATCATACTAAGCAAAGTAAGCCAATCCCAAAAAACAAAGGCCAAATATTTTCTCTGGTAAGTGGAAACTGATCCATAATGGGGTGGGGGTGGCATGGGATGAATGGAGGAACTTTGGAAAGAGCAAAGCGGATGGTGGGGAGGGGAGGGGGAATGGGGACAGGAAAGATGGTGGAATGAGATGGATATCATTACTCTAGGTACATGTAGGAGTGCACGAATGGAGTGACTCTACTTTGTCTACAACCAGAGAAGTAAAAATTTGTGCTCCATTTGTAAACTATCAAAATGCATTCTGCTGTCATGTATAACTAATCAGAAAAAAACATTAATTTAAAAAAAATAAAAGCTTTGTTGTATTGAGGGGAGAGCATAGCATTGTGGCTTAGATTTCTTCCTTTACCAAGATATATGTTTTCTCAAATTTTAGCCTAAAATTAAGGGCTGACTGATCAGCTAGATGGACCATACACATGTAGTTCCATGGGAGATAACCACTGTCCCTAGTTGTTATATTTGAAAAAGGAAGTTTCTTTTTCCAACTTCTTTCCCAACAATCCTATAGAAAGGTTTATAGGTATTTTTGATTGTTGTCCATAATAAAACCTAAGGATCAAATCCAGGACCTTGCACATGCTAAGTGCGTGCTCTGCTACTGAGCTACATCCCCAGCCCGACTGGACTTAAAACATTTTTAGGTGTTTTCTCTAAAATAAGCTTTCTCAGCTTAGAATGGGGGCTATCTCTGGTGCATGGATGTTAGAACTTTACATTACTGGAGTCTTAAAAGTTCCTTTATGAAGAAACTGCAGCATCCTTAAAAAGAAGACATCATTCTTTTAGGAATTTTCCCAAACTGAGTTACTGTACTTATAAACCCCTAGCATTATAAATTGTGTAAAGAATTCACAGCTGAAGATATAAGATTGTCAAGTTTTATGAAGGCTCTAGTTAGAAGGCAATACTGGAGGCCTATATTGGCTGCCTATCTAATACAAATTTTTAAAAAAATTTTTGTGAGGGTCGGGGGGGCATAACACCAGGGATCCTCAGTGCTACTTTGTATTTTATTTAGAGACAGGGTCTAAGTTGCCTAGTGCTTCATTTTTGCTGAGGCTGGCTTTGAACTCTTGATCCTCCTGCCCCAGCCTCCCAAGCCGCTAGGATTACAGGCATGTGCCCTTGCGCTCAGCTAGATTACTTTCCCTTATAAGGTATCTTGTTCCCTTTTTCATCATCAATTATATATTCATTAATGCTCTTGATAAACACAAAATATTTTTATTTTAGTTGTCTTTTTCATGGCAAACCTATTTACTAAAGATTAAAGTATATCAACAAAAATGCAAGAGAACCAAAAAAACAAAAAACCTTTCCAAAAAGATATTACTTAACATCAATCTGTAACTAAAACAAATTTCTTATGTTAATACCTATCTTTAGAAATAAAAAAAAGCAGTGATTTGAAATAAACTATACTTTTCCATTCTCAGAAGTATGGCTGTAAGGCTCAAAAATAGTTGTGTATCTTTCATGAGAATTCCACTAATCCTGAATTTCATAAAATAAACCACACAACTTTAAACAGCATTACTTTATTATCTATCCTGTTTTACTTCAGACAATCTAGATATATACAAAAATTTAGAATGTAGAATAAATGCTGATTGATAAAAATATTACATAGCTGCTAATGGGAATTTTTTAAAGTACAGTAAATTAACATTGAATAGTTCTGTTTATGTTCAAAAAAATTTTGAACATCTTGTATATACACATCTTCAAGGCCAGTTCAAAGAGGTCAGGAAAATATTTACAAAATAAATTATTAGGGAATTTTAGAATTTTATTGATTCAGATAAGCTGATGATTCCTAAATGAATCAGCATTCATTAAAGATTTTTGTCAATAATTCTGTACTGAATAAGTTAATCCAATCAATATAATTTTTATTGGCATAATTTTTTACTGGTTTGGGTAAGATATTTTAAACACTGTTATTAGAAATAAGGGAGGTTTTTGGTTTTTGCTTTTTTTTTTAATCCCCCATGGTGCTGGGGATTGAACCCAGGGCATCATGCATACTAGGCAAGCATTCTACCACTGAGCCACACTCCAGTCCAAGAATTCTGTTTCTGCAAATTTGGTACATAATACTTGTTATGAACACAGGTCTTAACTGCAATTTACTCAACAGAATATAAACTCAAAGTATCTTCTCCATTTATGAAAAAGATTTAAATAATTATTCTTCTATTCAAACTTTGAAACTTTATTACTACTATAACAAAAATTCTAATGAAGAGCCCTTGTCACAATTTTTTCAATATTCTGGGAAAAAATTTTGGCTATTAAGTGCAAAAACATTTTTTTACTTCTTTAAAAAAATATTGTATTGTGTATTACTCCTATTCATAATAAACTGCCCAATTCAACTTTATGTGTTACAAGAACATTACAAAAATTTTAAATTAACTAGAGTGGTACAAAATGCTAGTACATATAACATCTCTTGCACTTGGAAATATGTCAATATAATATGCAGATAATAAACTGAAAAACCAATTGTCATATGAGGCATAATTCCTTTTCCAATATTATAGTCTTATATAATTGGTTCAAGGGAAGGTAGGTAACAATTTTGCAATGATACCTATCTTATGTATTCCTAATTTAAAGTGGAACGTGACTGTGTAAATTTGAAATCAATAAAAGGAGAACATGATTATTTCACAATGCCAAAATCAATATTTTTAAATGAACTAAGAATAAAGGGAACACCGAGACTTGTCTTAAAGAAGCCATTTGTCATTCTTTTTTAGAGATTACAACACACATACAAGTGAATTTTATCAAAATACAGCACATTTCTTCTACTATATCCATAAAAATCAATTCCTATGTAAAGAGTACTGAAAATCAACTAAAATGAGTTAAAATTTACAAAGAGTTGTTAAAGGGTTTCAATCAAAATTATTAAAACTATACAGTACAATAATCAATTGATAACATCTTGAAAGAAGTGCAATATTTGAGTCACATATTTTTAAAAGTGCTGCCTACTTGACTAGAAAGAATGGAAGATGAGTACAACTCACTTTTGCAAAAATAATGTAGGTTGGCGTTTTACCTAGTTCTGTAAGTCTTCATTAAATCAAAGTTGAAGAAAAAAACATAATACGTTAAAAATTCCCAAATTACATTTCTTACACATTAAAAATGACTGCAAGAAACCGAATATTGCTCTAATAAAAAAGGTTTCAGAGTAGCCTCAACTAAAAACAGTTATTGGTCTTCTATGGCACTTTTTTTCTGGTCCAAAAAACCATGCATTAATTCTTACCATTGCATGTTATTCAAATTTTATTTGATTACATAGAACAAAACAAAAATTAATAGTTTGGATAAACAAAAATTAATAAACCTCTATGATCAAATATGTGTTACAGTAACTAGGAACGAAGGCAATTGGTGGTAAAACACTATTACATTGATGCACTTAGAAACCCTTTAAAGACTCTGAAGCGTTGAGTTCACATTTAATGTTACCTGTAGGAACAGCCCTTTATTTGAACACCTTTACACACTGGTAGGCCTCAAGGACCCATCCCTTTGCTCTACAACTCTCCACAGGCAATTCTCTATCACTGTGCCAGTTTCACAAACTTGCTTTGGTTTCCTAGCTCCATGTGTACTCCATGTTTCCTTTTACTTTACCAAGGCAATGCAAGGCCAAACAAAAATCAAGAGGCTTTCCTAAACTGTCTTACATTTTGTAGTGTTACAGGCAACACAATTTTAAAACTGGCCATTTTAGTTTCATTTGCTGCTTAAAATAATAATTATAAATTAGATTAAAATGGAGTACTAATTGTAAAACAGGCTGCAAGTACCACCATTTGCAAAAAACAAAAACAAAAACAAAAAAAAAACCCCAAAAACACAACGGGATTTCCACACAGAAAATGCATGGACATGCATCTATAGTAGAGTTAAAAATTTCCTGTGACTAAAAAATTAAAAATTCAATCACCAGTAGCAAATGTATAGTCAATGGCTATGACAAGAACAGATCTTGTAGAGCTCATAAAATGCAATTATTGTCTTTTTACTTCTTTAAAAAGACATTACATATTTTATTGCGTTATTCTATTAATAAAAACACAGAGCTTTTTTTTTTTTTTTAACCACTCTTTGCTTCCAGATTTTTATATGAAATAACTGTTTTAATCTGGCCTTGGAAAGTGAACCCATCAGCACCACCTTCACCTACTCACTCTTCAACTCAATATGCACATAGCAAAAGCCAACACTTCCAATCTCTTGCCCACATCAAAAAAATTAGTTTCAGCAGAAAAACATTAATACCAGTTGAATAAAAATAAGGGCATAAAAGCTGAGATAGATAGCTCTGCCATCTCTCTCTGGGCTACAATCAAGGCTAACTATTGCCTTGTACACAGTTCTGTCATGTGTATGAAATCCAAAAATAAACCTACAATCTATACAAAAACAACATAAGCTTGTTTCTGTAGCCTTGATTGCTATGTTTAAAAACCTAACAACAAATTTTATATGGTATGAAGTCAACAGTCTCCTTTATATTCTGTACAGTGGTTCTTTCCCTCTAACCACAAGCTCCATTATTTCATTAATGTACAAATTTGAACATAATTGAGTTCTTTATATATAAAAATAGTCAAAATATTAATCTCCCCTGCAAGTATCTTCCAATAAATCTTGCCATCCTTCCCCCCATTTTTTTTTGTCCACAGTGCTTATGAGGAAACTTCTCGTACAATGATGAGTTCTACTGTATTCTGGAAAGTTTTTAGCAAGGACACTGCTTGTCCATGTTCAATATTGATAAAACTGTAGCCATTAGCCTAAAACAAAGAGAAAAAAATTCTTTTAGGAAAAACTTTTCATAGTAATGTATTTGTATTTTTGAACTTGTATTTCTCCCAGGTACTTTTGCAAACATGGCAGAAAAAAAGAATCACTTTGGCAATTTAAAATGACATGTAGACTAATGGTACCACCCCATAGGCATGAAAAATAAATCTCTGAAGTGGTGCCTAGAAACTTAGATTTTGTTCAAGTTTTCAGACAATTCTGATTTAGCAACCCAGTATCAGGAACCACCTATGACAATGTCAGATAAAGTGTTGTGTACAGACTGATGTGCATTTGAGGAGACTAAACTTCAAGGGTAGCAGAGGACAAAGTCTACTCTTCCCATTGCTTTAGAGCCATCAGATCAACACCACCACACTTTATAATGAGGGCTGACATTGACTGAGGTCTTACTCTGCACCAGATACTCAGAAGGATTTCTTAAGAATTAAATTCTGATTCTCATAGTAACACTCAAAGAATCTTTTTCTAGAGAACAGAAAATCCAGGCATGGATAGATAAAGTAACTTCTGCAGTTACAAACTGAAACCACAGGGCTGGGGATGTAGATCAGATGTAGGCAAGGCCCTGGGTTCAATCTCCACTGGAAAAAAAAAAAAAAGAATTCTGAAACCACAGATTCCCAAATGATTTGGAAGAATAAATATATGTGTGTGTGTGGGTGGAGAGGGAGGGAGGGGCACAGAACAGATGAACGCTAAAGAAAATGTGGCAATACATTAGCAATTGGTGACCTAATAAAGTGTAAATAGATATTTGCAGATTTTCTCTGAGCTTGAAATGATATAAAAATTAATTTAAAAATACGTTTGAATTATCTTTTTAAAAAAGTGTTGGAGCCAGGATTCAAATTCAAGCAGCTGGCTCCAATCTATACTTTCAGCTACTCAACTCTAACATCTCTGTTATCGTTTTTTGGTTTCCCATTGTTACCTGAATTGGCAACAGTGAAGGCAGAGGTAGAGAAGGAGAGTCAGTACTGTGTCTGAGTTTGTCCTCCTCATTAAAAGTACACTATACATGTATTCAGGTAAAGTAAGTTGCTGAAGAAACAAAGGAGAGGACATGGGAAAATAAAAACAGTTTCTCAAATTTTCCTCTTCATTTTGATATGATGAACCTCTTACTTCCAAGAAGTGGTACTCTGATCAACTAAAGTAAAAATTAACATCCTGGAGCTTAAACAAAAGATTATGATATAGCAAACACATAAGCATGATTTTCAAGGTATAAAGTGGAAATACTTTAAATTATGAAAACATTTGACTATGTTGTAAAGTTAAAGAAAATAAGAAAATTTATCTTAATTACCTGAATTATTTTATCACCTGGTTGCAGTAATTTTGATGCTGGTCCTTCAGGCTGTACCCTTGTTACAAATATACCCTTCAGTAGCAACAACAAAAAAGGTAATTATTTAACTAAAAAATATATGCATAAATAACAGAGTAAGAAGAAACAATTCTTTTTCCATACCATGCAAATATTTGAATCATGTTTTTTCCCTGATTTCTCTTAGTACTATGAAAATCAAAAGTTATTATTGTCTCTAGTAATTCTGTGTTAATGTTATGAAATTACTTCCATAGATTTGTGGAAAATTAGTATGAAAATTAAAAATCACTTGACAACATAAATAATATTCAAAAATTTTGACTTTTATCCTCAATTAATCTAAACTAAACAAATTACAAAACAGCTAGCCTGATGATATACACCTATAATTCCAACTACTTGGGAGGCTAAGGCAAGAGGATCATAGGTTCAAGGTCAACCTGGGCAACTTAGTGAGACCCTGACTCCAGCCTCCAAATTTTAAAAAAAGTAGCCTAGCAGTACAACTCTCCTGCATTACATCCCCAGTACCACAAAGACAAAAACAAACATAAAAGTCAAAACAGAAAGTTGAAATATGGAAAGAAATAAAAAAGATGTCTACCTAGATTTACATAAACATCAATTAGACTTTTGTTTACATATAAGAGGTACTGCATTAATAAATGAAACGCTATGGGTGTTCAAGGATGTATAAACAAAACTTACATCATCATCAGGTCTGAATGGGTTTCCTCTACCTCCAACACCTCCTGATATGCTAAATCCAAGCTCTGGATCCTTTTCAACTCTCACTCGAATCTGATTTATTATGAAAAGAAAGAAAACATTACTATTTCTGAAAAATTCACAACATAACAATGTATTTAAATACTGGTGAATTAAGTTTAAGCAAAAAAAATATGTAAGAATTCATCAAAAATAAATACTTTGGCAGATGAAGTGAAACTAAAACATAGAACATTATGTTAATGAGTTAGTGAGTTATTAAAGGCACAGTGGTATTATAAAGCATAGCTCCTAATATTACTGCTTATGAGGAAAGGGAATCAATTCATTTTAATGACAGTGCATAAAAACAGAACATGTATATTATCAGTTTTCATTTGTGGAACACCTAAATTATACAGTATCTCTGTCTACTGCCTTGCATCATAAGATATCTGAACGATTCATTGATGATTTTACGTTAACTTTTCATTTCCTGAATTTGTTTATATGCTCCAAAGGAGTGGCATTTTAAAAATCTTATCATAGACAATAGCTTTTATAACTTAGCTATTAAAAAAAAAATGCAAAAACTTTTTGTTATAGAACACTTTCTTTTGCCAGAGATTCAACCAAAATAAAGCATCTGATCTACATCTAAGCTTCTAATATTATTGATCCTTTTATCAATAAACTATTTCAGTTTAATGTTCTACTATTTATATTCCTGGGAAAGGTCTAACTACTGGAGTATCATCAACCAGTTTTGGAAAGCACTTGCCTTAGAATTTTAAAAATCATGATGCCAAAAATACTAAATCCTAGGTCATGCGATCATAAAGTCAAGTTAAAACTACAAAGTTTAACACTTTATAAACTTCACAGAAAACTCAAATTTTAAACAAAATGGTAAAAACCTTATTATATGGATTTACTGCTAATAATTAAATAACCTCTAAGAATACATGAAAAACTTAGTCTCATAATTTCAAACAGTCTTGATTATTCTTACCTCTTGTTTTGCCAGTTCATGGCCTTGTCTAGGAGAACAATGGGGCTGTGTATATGGAGGCTGGTGGGCCACTTTCAGCATCAAGTAATCAATTAGTTGTTCTCTAGAGGGATGCCTTGCCACAGATGCCTGAGGGGGGTGATGTATTTGACTATAATTTGCCTGAGGCCTGAGAGGCTGGCCCATCTGTCCATTACTCAAAGGCATCTAAGAAAAACATGAAGTATCTTAAAATGACCAATAATAATGTCTTTAACAAATTTTTGGATTTTTTTTCGTGGAGCATTACAAAAGCACTAAAATTTTAACATTCTAAATCATACAATACCATTTCATTTACTATTTTCCTCCAATTTTAAACCTTAAAAGAAAAAAGCTATTAATGTCTTACTTCTAAATTTGCTTGAGTGCTTCCTGATAGTGAATTACTCTAAGCTTTCAAATTAAAGTATAACTACATCTTAAATTATTTGCTTTTTTGTTAAGATATATCTCCTTCCTACAATAACCAAATGCTAAAATGATAGTTTACTGAAATTTTAAAATTTAAGTAAGGCTATTTGAAGGGTATTCATTTCCCATACTTAAACAGAACACATACATAAAATGTTTTTCCTGTGAAAAAACGTTACCAATTCTGGATTATAATTTTTTTCTAATATGCTCTATTTTTCTTGCATAATTAACTAATTATGTATCTACATGGTGGAAAACTGATTTATTCCCTCATGTGTAAAAAAATGATTTATTTCTTTCATGTACAGTGTGCATATATGTATGAAGGTGACAATTTTAAAACTCTTAATATTAATTCTATAGACTAACCATAAAAATTAAACATTGATATTCAAATTAATTTTTCATAAGCTAAACGAAAAACATGAGATTAGTTGTTTGTTGTTAAAGAACTACATTTAATCTCTCTCTTTTTTAGAGGCTAAACTTGAATTTTGGATTTAAAATTATCTCTGTGAAAATGTGACTTAAAGTTTATTCTGTTAGTGTGAGGAAACTAGCTAGAAAATAAGATGTTACATTCTTGGTTTTGTTTTGTTTTTTTGTTTTTGTTTTGTTTTTGGTACTGGAGATTGAACTCAGGGGCACTCGACCACTGAGCCACATCTCCAGCCCTATTTTTTGTGTTTTATGTAGAGACAGGGTCTCACTGAGTTACTTAGCGCCTCACCATTGCTGAGACTGGCTTTGAACTCGCAATTCTCCTGTCTCAGCCTCCCTAAGTGCTGGGATTACAGGCTTGCGCCACTGCGCCCAGCTAAGATGTTACATTCTTATGTTTGCATACAAAAACATTTCTGTGTAGTAAAGAAGTAAATGTTTAAACTACTCAGTCATTTAAAATATCCTTTTTGGTTAAGACAAAGGTAACCTTGTCTACAAGGAAATTACCAGAAAATTTTGCAGGCGACAGTCTTGCCCCAGTTCTCTAAAATTATCCAAAAGCTGAAAGGCTTCAAGAACAGTATGGCATGAGTTTTAATAACTTCACACTATTCTTATTGTGAAGTAGTCTTTGATGAAGAAATTATATTTTAAAAGGGTACTCTTTTTTCACTATTATACTCCATTACATTTGAGAACTTAGTTAATTCTGAAGGCTAGGAACATGCTTGAGTTTTAATGACAGGATAATATTACTCTGTGGCAAACCTTATACTGGTGTGGAGTTCAGAAGGAAAAAGAGATATTACTCCTGTATTTTTTTAAATTATGGTTGTTTATTATTCAATCACTATAGATTTAAAGCAATTAAGCTGCCCAGGAGTAATTAACTGGTTGTGCTATAGCTTTATTTGCACAATATAGAGATAGGCAGGCCTTGCTTTTCTCTATGTTTATGCATGCCATTTATTCCTATGTGCTTTTGGGGGGGGCGGTGCTACAGTTTGAACCCAAAGTATCACACATGCTAAGCAAGCACACTACCATTGAGCTATAACCTCTGGCCCCTGACCTACTCTTAAGACTTCCTGACACCTAGATATTTGGTCTTGCCTACATCAGTGTTAAATATATACAAAAATGTATTATGCTATGATTAGCAGATGGCCCAGGAGATCTAAAGAGCAGAAAACAAACTCAGTAACCCAAACCACAAAGTGTATATTTAAAAAAAACCAAAAACTTGATGATAGTACTCAAAAGAAAACGGTATTAAAAAATATTTATGAATCTAGCCGGGCGCAGTGCTGCATGCCTGTAATCCCAGCACTTTGTAAGGCTGAGACTGGAGAATTGCAAGTTCAAAGCCAGCCTCAGCAATGGCGAGGTGCTAAGCAACTCAGTGAGACCCTCTCTCTACATAAAACACAAAATAGGGCTGGGGATGAGGCACAGTGGTCAAGTGCCCCTGAGCTCAATCCCTGGTACAAAAAAAAAAAAATACACACACACACATATATAAATATATATATGATCTTAATATTAGATGGCTGGGTTCCTCTCTCAAAAGCAACATAAAAGTTTTCTATAATAACTATGTTTCATAATTATATCTTATTATATTAGAGGCAAGTTTAAAAAAAGAGAGAAGGAACAGCTGAGAGAGAAATGGTGAAGAATTATCATTTGGCATTGGCCATAATCTATTTCTAAATGAGTGGCAGATTTTTTGCTGGAGAAGTACTAAGAATACAACCATAACCTTATATACAAGTCTTCCAACGTCATTTCTAATTACACTTGAAGAATTTTAAGTATTTTAGTAACAGTTAAAGATCCTAAAATGAAAACCTTAAGAAAAGTTCATGTTCGACTCTCCAAATAGGTTTATTATCAGGAACACCAAAGAGTCTTTGATTAAAAAGATAAAATAAGTCCTATAAAAATCTAATTGAAACAATAAAGTGATTCTCCAATGTGGAAAAATCATGGAATAAACTGAGAAATAGCAGACAGTCAAGTTCTATTTTCTATTTCTAAATTATTTTTAATTAATCCTTACAAATTGAAGTGGAAAAGCCTTTACAAAAGTATTTTCAGTTGATATACATATGAGATTTCTAGTTCAAAAGCTGCAAAACACAGTAAGCTCACAGATACTACTTCATTTATTTCCTAAGCACCTACTTTCATCAGGCTGTCTGGAAGAACATCTTTGTGACTAAGTGTAGCTGATGAGTAGTTCTGCTGTCCTGAAATGAATGTATCATCCTGGCAAGGATCTCCTGGACTGGATGTCTGGGGATGCTTCAAATGAGTGGGAAATAAAAAGCAAACAAATAATAACCTTTGAGATGCAAAACCAAAATGAGGATGACGCTTGATAATAGGAAAAAATACTGCTAGAGAACAGAAAGATGAAGAGCCAAATCAAACATCACAGTCATCACTGCCATTAATAAGCACCTTCAGCTTCTTCCAAAGGTACATGGCAAGATGCTTGGTCTTATTATGTATGAAAATGTTCTATGATATATATTGTTAATCTTTCTTTATAAGGCATATGTAAAAGACAAATTCTAAGTGATCTTTTTCCTTTTAGTTTTATTTACAGAAATACCTAGCTTTTTAACTATCAGAGCTATCTATCTTCCATCCATCCATCCATCAAGTGGTTGATTGGTGGTACTGGGGATGGAACCTAGGGGTGCTCTACCACTGAGTTATATCCCCAGCCCTTTTTATTTTATTTTTTTTAAATTTTATTTATTTATTTTCATGTGGTGCTGAGGATCGAACCCAGTACCTCACACATGCTAGGCAAGTGCTCTACCACTGAGCTACAGCCCCAGCCCTGACATGGCTTGTTATAGCTGCAGCAGATGATTTGTTTTACAATTTATTTATTTATTCTTTTTATTTTTTATTTTTTTTATTTTTCTCAAAAGTTGCATTTTAATACGTTATCAAACATAACAGAAAAAAAGCAAATTTTCAGAAGCTGTGCACACTGTTCACTGAAAACATTTGTTGAGGCAAATAGAAAAAAAATTGTTACAATCATAATTTTTCTAACTTTGCACAAATTTATAAGCAGATTACATTCTTCATATTAAACACCTTTATACCCTTTTTATTTTTTTACTACTTTATTTTGAGACAGGTTCTCACTAAGTTGCCCAGGCTAGCCTCAAACTTGCAATCCTCCTGCCTCAGTCTTCAAAGTCACTGAGATTACAGGCATGCACCACTAAATGTGGCCAAATTTAGTTATTAATGAATGTTAGCAGTTTCAATTTTATGAGCAACTAAAATATATTAAGCACTAAAGAAAGTGAGGTTTTTTGGTTAAAAAAAATTAACTATTATTCTTTTAATAGCAAAAAACCACAAAGGATTTTTTCCTAAATTATCATAAGCAGAATCAATAGTCTTATAAAACCTGACTATCTTAATTCTGTCACATATTCATGGCAATATTTTAAAATTATTGATTATGAGAATGCTTTAAAAATTAATCAACTAGTTCTTATCTTCATGTGCCAAAATAACGTTCACATTATAGTTTACCTGAGATAGTTTTAGAGAAAACTAGACTAAAATGTCAATATCCTGAATATTTATGATAAACATGTTGAAAAACAAGACATCTATATTTTTAAGTTAGTTCTACCTACAAGATATATTTTAGAAAACAAAAAGATTGTGATAAATTATACTATTGTTACTTTCAAAACAGTGTATTCCTAGCAACATAGAAATGTAAACTCTATTATGCTGAAAACTAATCTGAAATCTACTTCATTTTGATATACTACAGAAAACATATAAACTTCAGGATTTAAAATTTAGTCTTAAAAACTATATCTGTCACCAATCTTACCACATAAGAAGTTAGTTGATGGTTCAAACTATGGCTTAGCATTTTTGGATGTGTTTTGACCTAATTTTGTGTACTTCATTTTCCTTCTCCCTTCTTGTGATGTTCTTTTAGAATTTACAATAAAAGCTTCAAAAGTTTAAACTGCAGTCTGAATGTACTATGCTTATCTACTCTGTATAATGACAAGTATATCGTGACTGATAAACAGATTTGAAGGTTCTAAATATAAGAATAATAAGCACAAAATGTTATTGTAAAAGAATGTGGAAAAGATTAATTGTTTCAGATGACTATGAATAGCAAAGTATACCCTTCAGTTGATAAAAGTCACTGGTCTTTACCTACTGGACTCTGTTGGAATTAGAGCTCAACAGTTATCACTCTTCTCTTACTCGTTCAAATTAGGATATTTCAAAAAGACTGCTGCTACCTTAATAGTACAGAAATCAAATAATGGCAGGTGACAGGGGACAGGACAAGACTAGGTCAGGTGTAGCTACAGCAAAGTGAGTCCAGGAGACTGCTCTAGAACACAATGAAGCAAAGTCAGAGATATGTTTAAGTGGGGAGGGTACACACAGGGGTGGGGGGACCTCAGGAAGAAGTGAAGCACACAGAAGTAAACAAGGTTAACATGCAAACAAAACGATGGGAAGGAATAAAATAGGCTAAGTAAGGAAAGAAAAATCTCTTCCAGACAGAAGGAAACATTTATTTACAGGCCCCACTTACTATTGAGCCATGAGAGTTGTCCTGTCCTTCTCTTTCTTTTCCATTTTTATGTCTTATACCTAACTTTAATTAAAATAGTAAAACTTTCTTTTTCACTACTAAGGACTACAGTGCTTGATAAATGATTTGGATTTTATCTTTTCACTGGAACTTACTACATCTCTTCCAGCCTTACATTTAATCATTTTCAGAAAAATGTGAGTTAACTTTGTATACATACTTAGCCAATTCTTAATTACTAGAGTTAAAATTATTCCTATTAAGCACCAACTACATCATTAGCGTATAACCAAAGATACTGAAGAGATAAAACAAAACAGCTTTTAAAAGTTTTAGAACCAAGCCATGGAAGAACTCAGAGGATATCATGATTTCCAACCCACATTAAGCTTTTTACTTTTCCTAGAAACATTAAAACATTTAAAACTTTGCATTTCTCTTCTATGCACTAAAAGTACTGGTCTACTTTAGGTACTCACTCGAAAAATGTGCCCACCAGAACCTCTTCCGTCTGCAATACTCAAGGCAAGACTGCCTTGGCTGCCATGCAGATCCCTAGAGCTGCCATAGTGAGAGCTGCTTACAGCAGTAAAATTGGAATTAAAGGACCTTGACAGCATGCTCTGAATAAAGAGGGGATAGATTTAACAGAGATTAGTATAGCATGCAAAATCCACAAGACATGTTATGTACACAGATTTATTTACAAGTATCCCCACCTGATACCACAAAGAAATATCATGCAACACTGAATTTTTCAGTGGCACTAAAAGAAATAGGCACTATACACCACACATTTACATGACACCATACATACATAAACATAAATTACATGCAAATATAACCATTCACATGTTTAAGCACTAAGGAAGAAAAAAGCATAAACATATGCTTGCTTTTATTTACTAAAAACTATTATTTCCTTTACTCCTAACATATATTTCGGAAAATAGAAACTGATGGCATACCTAGATGTATGTATATCTATATAGTCATTCATTAAACTAATTTCTCTCTATAAGATTAATTTTATCAACAACCAGTAATTTTAAGTCAAATGTAGTCAATGGACTGTAGAAATACAGTCCATTTCATTCTACAGAAATAATACAGGATTCCAGAAAGAATCAGATCTATAAAATTACAATATATATCTTTTTAGTTATTTTGTGGATTCTAAAATAATGCTAGAAAAAAAGCTAAATTTAATAGCCTAGACATGCATTTTCCCAAACCATTTCACCAAGAATAAGGATTTAGCAAGGCAATTCAGAGTTTCCATGAACATATGAGTAGAATGTGAAAATAAATAATTCAGCCAGGCGCGGTGGTGCACGCCTGTAATCCCAGCACTTTGGGAGGCTGAGACAGGAGAATTGCGAGTTCAAAGCCAGTCTCAGCAATGGCGAGGCGCTAAGCAACTCGGTGAGACCCTGTCTCTACATAAAACACAAAATAGGGCTGGGGATGTGGCTCAGTGGTCAAGTGCCCCTAAGTTCAATCCCTGGTACCAAAAAAAAAAAAAAAAAAAAAAAGAAATAATTCATACATACACACAAACATACATAAATAACACACTATCTGTTATGTACAGAGCTTTAACACATTCACCTGAGTGGCCTAACTGACCCTTAAAATGATGTACATAGATCTTGGAACAAAGTTTTATGTCATCTCTGAACATGGACAAACTTACTGCAAATATTTCACTTACTAATAAAGCTAAAGCTCAAAATATGTCTGGTTTTGATTCAGGCTTGTGTCCAACTGCATCCTAGTCACAGCACACTGTACAAAGCCCAATTAAATGCTAGGCATAAAGTCCTGGGTAATGTTGCTCATTATATGCTGATAGTTTTGAATGGAGGTAGGGGTATAGTTCAGTGGAGCAAAGCTGTGGGTTTAATCCTCAGCCTCCCTAAAAAACATAAACAAGTGACCATGGCATTTATCAAGATGTGCTAACCATATCATGGTCTGGAATGTGTGTTTCATATCTAAAGTTGTTATGTAGGAAGGAATATTAGCAAATGTTGGTATCTATAATAATTCAACTTTGAAATAAAAGTTTTTATTTCTTTTCAAATTAACTAAGTCTTGAGATTTCTAAAGTGATATCTTTTATGTTTGGATTGCAGGTACAACTTTTATGGGTAAAGAGAAAAAGGAATAACTATTTAAAAGTTTAAAACCCAGTTAAACTTCAATAAATTGCCTATTATTACTGAACTCCCAAATGTGCAAAGTAGTAAACTTTAATTTGGAGCCTTTACAAGGTACAGCAGGCATTGTGAAATCCCCTGGGGAAAAATTTTAAACACCACTTTGCCTTTAGAAGTGTGTGTGTGTGTGTGTCAGAAATCAATAGAAGTCCTCTATTTGAATCACTTTGAATCAATGCTTTAAAGTCTGAGATTCATATCCTGCCACTATACAAGTAACTGATTAGTAATATATTTATGTAGTAGTTTCAATATGCTTATGCTGCCCATACATTACACAGATGATTACATGTATGGTACATTATGTGTATGTCTATATTTTATATAATGACGCATTACATTAATGATTTTAACATTTAGTGAATGAGAACAAAGTCATTTCTATAAATAAAAAAGGAAAATTTCAGAATCACGTAAATTTTTACAATATTTTTGAAACATATGAAAAGAAACCATTTCTAACCTAAACTGGGAGCTTATAGAAATAAAATTAAAATATAAGATTTTTTTCATTACACATATTATTCAAATTATAATTCAGTATTAAGAATTCTAAATTACTTTTATTGAGTGAAATGACTTTTGGGAGTATGGTGGCAGAACAGTAGTAAATTACCAGATAAATTAAAAAAACTATATGTAATATTTTTTGTAGGGGTTAGGGACAGGCTTTCTCATTCAATAAGAAAAAACATCACAAAGGATCAAAATTAATCTGAAAATCTCTAAAATCCTTCATAATCTATAATATACACGGTTTTATTTATAGAACTCATATATTAAACTTTGAGAACTGATATAAACTAAAGGAAGAACAAAGATAAAATCTATATATAAGCCGGGTGCAGTGGCGCATGCCTACAATCCCAGCACTTTGGGAAACTGAGACAGGAGAATCCTGAGTACAAACCCAGCCTTAGCAGCAGCAAGGTACTAAGCAACTCAGTGAGACCCTGTCTCTAAATAAAACACAATAGGATGGGGGATGCAGCTCGGTGATCGAGTATGCCTGAGTTCAATCCCCCATACCAAAAAAAAAAAAAAAAATCTATATATAAATGTTCAACTGTATACTACTCTGCTCTTAAAATGATAAAATTACTGGCAGCTAACAATAGGGAAAGATGTTGGAGAAGTCTTGTGTGTGTACATATCACAGAACTCAAATGTACTGTTTTCAGAATAATAAAAGTGCCCAGCATCATCAGCAATTTAAACTTACTTAAAATAATATATTTATCTTTGCAGTATCTCTTAGAGAAAAACTCACATGAATATATGCTTTGTACCCCAAATCTGCATCACTTACTCTAATTTCATGTTGTGTTCCAAGCTATTTGGATACACAATCATCACATTAAATACAAAATATTCAAAAGGAAGAAAATTACTTTTTGCCATATTTTCATACTATACCATACTGCACTAAGGACGCCAATCTCCTAATTTCCAGTAATTTTTAAAAAATGATAATAACCAAATATACCAAACCAGAGACCTTGGCTACTTCGTGAATTCTTTCCCTCATCCGATCCCTAAAACAAAATAAATGTTGTCAAAGTGTCAGACATCTCCACTTTAGTCACAATCCTAGCCCAGGTATTAATCATTTAGCTGTATTATTGAAACTGTTTTCCAAACTAACTCTTATCCATTCATCCTGAACATTTTTGCCTGAGATATCCTAAAATATCTCTTTTATTATTATCAGTCTTTAGTTTAGAACATTACGTAGTTCTCCTGGGCTTTTAAAATTGTTCTCTTTCCTCCATATAACACATATCATTCTAAAAAAATTACTTAAGGATTGTGTGCCTCAATTTCTTTACTATAAAATGTGATAATAAAGATACCTCCTAGGTCTTGTATGAAAATTTAGAAATATTTGTGCAATGGTGCTTCCTGGCACTTGGTAAGCCCTAAATAAATTTAACGGTTATTATTGACCATCTACATACATCCATAATCTGGCCTGAATTTTATTATTAAAATTTCTCAAAATAAATCCCTAACTCAACCAGGTTAAAAAGACCTTGTTTCTCCCTCCTATCAGCATTCCTTCCTGATAAAACTCTTGCTCTAACGTATTGATCTTACTCCAAAGTATCAAAATTTTACCAATGTTTCAAAAAGTAGAGTTTTCCTTGAACAGACCTATCTTCTATGGTTACTCTGACATCTATTATTAGTTCATATTTGTCTTTGGATTTAAAATTAAAACAAAATTTAAAATTACTCTTAAAATTTAAAATCCCCACATTGGGCACAGCAGTGTACACACATAGTTTCAGCTACTTGGGAGGCTGAGGCAGGAGAATCAGCTGAGCCCAGGAGCTCAGGGCCAGCCTGTGCAACATAGTGAGACCCCATCTCAAAAAAAAAAAAAAAAAGCCGAGTGTGGTGGCACAGCCTTTGATACTAGTGGCTCAGGAGGCTAAGGTAGAAGTATTGCTAGTTCAAGGCCAGCGTCAGCAATTTAACAAGGCTCTAAGTAACTTAGCTAGATATACTTAGCTGTCTTAAAAATATATCTATAAAAAGGACTGAGGATGTAGCTCAGTGGTTAAGCGCCCTGGGTTCAATCCATTACAAAAAAAAAAAAAAATCCACAAATCTCATCACTGAGAGATAATTTAAAAATTCTATTTTTGCTGGAGTCTTGTGTATATGCATATAAATATTGATATTTTATTATTTTCCTGTCCTATAAGTATATGATAGAAATATTATTCAAGATTATTATCCTTGATAAATGGGTTAAATTTACAAGCTAAAAACATACAGACACTATCATAATTTTCTGCTTTATCTTTGATATAGGAAATCTGTTTATATTAAATTAGGAACTATATTTTAAAAAATTTAATTTAAGCAACAGCTGTTTTAACAAAATATTTTGATATTTTAAATAAAGATTAATTTTAAATTGATGTTTATATTTTAGTAGATGATTGTGAGGATGAGGATGACAGTAATAAACACTATCACTTATATATGCACTTATTGTTTTTAAGTGCTTTATATATATTAACTATTTGGGAGTAGGAGAAGTGCTGGGAATTGAATGCAGGGCCTTGTGCATGCAAAGTACATACTCTATCACTGTGCTACACTTCCAGCCCTCATTTAATTTTTTTTTAATTTATTTTTTAGTTGTAGGTGGACAGAATATCTTTATTTTATGTGGTGCTGAGGATCGAACCCAGTGCCTCATGTGTGCTAGGCGAGCATGCTACCACTGCACCATAACCCCAGCCCCCTCATTTAATTTTTAATCAACCCTAGAGTAGCCGTTTTTGTTGCACCTATTTTATACATGAAGCAACAGAGTAAGGGAAAGTCAAAGTTACTTGTCCAATGGGCATACTATGCAGGAGAGATAAGATTCTGAACAGTTTACTGTCAAAATGCTATACCATAGTTGTTGTTGTTATTGTTGTTATTATTATTATTTTACTTAAAAAGTCAAAGAGAGGTCATACAATTATTTTCTGGTAAATTCTTTAAAAATATGGTTTATCAAATATATGAATACATTTTTGGTAATATATCTGAAAGTGAAACTTTCACACAAGTTAAGGTAAAAACAGACTCACATTTGAATACCTTTTTTTTTCTAAGATTTTTTTTAAAAATTGTTTTTAGTTGTAGATGGACACAATGTCTTTATTTTATTGCTTTGTATGTGGTGCTGAGGATCACACCCAGGGCCTCACGCATGCGAGGCAAGCATTCTACCACTGAGCTACAATCCCAGCCCCACATTTGAATACTTTTTAAGGTCAGAAAGAAATAAAGAATACATTTAAGAAAGACAGAGAGAGGGCTGGGCTAGTGACTTAGTGGCAGAGTGCTTGCCTAGCATGCATGAGGCCCTGGGTTTGATCCCTAGCACCACCAAAAAAAAAAACCACACACACACACACACACACACACACACACAAAGACATGGAGACTATAGCACCTATAGAAAGAACACAGCAGAGGGGCTGGGGATTGTAGCTCAGTGGTAGAGCACTTGCCTAGCATGCGTGAGGCACTGGGTTTGATCCTCGGCACCACATATAAATAATAAATGAATAAAATAAAGATCCATCAAAAACTAAAAAAAATTAAAAAAAAAAAAGAAAAAGAAAAAGAAAGAACACAGCAGAGCTACAGTACCAGCAGTATGTACTTTTGGTATATGTTGGAAGTGCATCCCAACCAATGAGCTAGAATATATCACTCACTAGTCAATTGGTAGTATGGGAGGTGGGTGTCCTAGCAAGCACATAGGAGAAGAATACTCCTCTTCCAAGTATAATCTAAGCATCCTTAGAAATGGAGTTAGCCTGTCAGGGGTGGATTTATGTTCAGACAATCTGACCTGTTTCTTTTCTCACAAGTCTTCTCTTAGTTTCACTGATTCTTATGTCTAAGGACACAACTAGAAAACCACTATCATATACTCTCCAAGAAACAGCAGAGCAAATTTCTAAATATGTATTTTATGAAATGGAAAAAAAAAACTAAGGCACAATGAACTTGCTTCCTATTTACTGAAGATCAGATGCATCAGTCAGAAAGGAAAGAAGTAGGGGAATAAGCCCTCTAGAAGCAAACTACACAGAACATAATAACCAAATGCCTTTCTTATTCCAAGTCCACTCCTCATCTAATAATAGTGGCATTCCCCAAAAACAGTTATTTAAAGCATGAATCTCAAGCTATATTTCCTTTCTTCAAACACTGAATACAGGAATATTTAATCAGAAGTAAATTATTTAAAGTCAATTTCAGAGCCGTCTCTGGAATTTGTTCCTTTATCTCAATTCCACTGATAACGGTTCACATTTCATTTCTTAACTAGATCACCAAATGGCCTCATAACTGAATCCTGGCTATAGTCTTCTTCCTCCTAAAATGTAGTTCCACACTGTCACCAGATGATTATTTATAAAACAGAGATATATTACTCCTCTCTTTTGTAAATACATTTCCAAATTCTTGATAAAAAGCATACAAGTTCAAATAGCTACAATAGTATGTGTAGTACATTTTCAGTTGAAACAAAATTGGCAGGTGATAATGAAGTAGCTATAGCTTACAAATGTTCAGCTATTCAAAGTTGAGAAAACCTCACTGAAAAGAGAGAACAATTATATGCTGTCAATGAACTGATACAAAGTATTAACCATACTCTAGGCATTTATTTCTCAAAAAATTTAAGGAACAAAAAAAAATAATGGCTGAGACTATATATAGTTCAGCTATACTTAAAAACACATTATATAAACAGAGGAAAGATAATTCTTGGATAAAATCCAATGAGATATAAACTAAATCTTAAGGAATATGCCTTATACAGTTGGGACACACTCCATGGCACTTATATTGATTTTATAGGATAATTTTATTTCCTTAATTTTTAACTCTTTTCAAAAGGCAAAGATCTACACATAAAGGTCTAAACTGAACAAGAGTATTATTTTATCAACTATTGCCATGTCACAATGGAGCCACAGAAAGACTCAACTAAGTTCAAGAAGGTCAGAAATGCAGTCAAGAAAAGTCAAGAATAAATGCCATGCTAGAAGTCATCTGTGTCAATGACAATGTTAGATGAAATATTTATATTTGCAAATATATCTCCTGTTATTTTGTTAACTATATAGTGAACTGATATTTTTTCAAAACATTCACATAATCAAGTTATTAGTAGTGAGCAGGAGGTCAGAAAATGCTACACAGAGGTACATATGTATTATTTCAAGTAAATGTGTACAATCTGAAAGAGATAAACACATAAATATAAAAAGTGAATATATATAACCATTAGAATCACTGAGGAGTAAGAGAGAAGAAAAAAGCTTACACTACCATCTCAACTGTCCTAAGTTTAAACTTGGAACTCTGTTCCAGTATCAGGGAAAAACTCCTAAAATGTAAGTAGATAATAAATAACTCAGAGTATCTTCTTTCACTTTGATTAAAAGACAAAGAATACCACGCATTTTTAAGGAAAATAAATAAGTTCATAAAGAGAATAAAAAACTCAAGTTCAATTACCTTTTCTAACTTTTTGGCCTCAATGTGTCGAAGTACTTGTTCTCGCCAATCATGAGGAACTTTACTTTTTCCTGGAGGATCTAATAAAGAATGCTCAGAACTGACCCTTGCATTCGGTCTTTTTGAAGGACTAGTCCGTGAATAATTGAAATCACTAACTGACATAGTTCTCTCTGGGATTTCATTAATAGAGGGTCGAGCACTCTGAGGTCTTGATGTATTTGGACCATCAATGCTGTATGTTCGTGCAGAAAGAGGTCTCTGTGAACCTGACATCATTGGAGGAGTTCTTCCCGCTGAATGTAACTCTCTGTATGATAAATAATCTCCTTCGGGAATTTGGCCACGTCTTGTGGGACCTGGATCACCAAGATTTACAGAGGCTGTTGAAGACACACTACTTTGTCGCTGAATTGTAGTTCGAGTTACTGAAGGAACAATTCGGTCATTTGATGAGATGGCCCACATTTCTCCATGTCTTGTTGGGCCAAGTCTCTGATGTAAATGGTATGCAGTATTAGCTCTAACATTGTTATGGTTAGAGAAATTCATATTAGCAGAATGTCTAGCATAGCTGTGATTTTCTGTGCTCTCTGATCTTGGAAGGCGCTGAGAAGGAAAACTGACAGTATCTATTTGGGGACTTTGTTTAGAGTGCCACAAAGTGTCTTTGACTGTAGCATTACTACTATATTGAATATTATATTGTGGAGGACCATATATCTGAGGTACAGACTGTGGGTCACTTGCGGGGGCTCTAATTATATCTGGTTCCTCAGGATTATGATTTGAATCAAACTTGAAAAGTGCCTTTGTCCCTGATATTAAATCAGAAGATGAAGAAGAACCAGTAAATACTTGCAATGGTTGATCATACAACAATGTGGCAGACTTGCTTCTGACTATATTTTTTCCATCAATAGAAGATGTAATTTTAACTGATGCACTTGGCTGCTGAGGTCCATTATCACTAAGAATGTCATAAATTTTTAAACCTCCAGTGTCCATATTAGTTATACTGTGAGATTTTACAACAGGTCCTACTGAACCACTTCTCTGAGGGGAGAGATCTTCTGTGCTTTTGGAAACACCCATGTCTACAGAAGAACTGGTGTCTTGTGGTTCAGTCCTACTAGGAGACTGTGGAGTTTCTTCAGAATGTCCATTTACCTTATTTATGGATTCCAGGTTAGGATACTTGTTTCCATTTTCTAAATGTTCAGCTTCCTTTTTAGTACTAATGCTTAAAAAGCTTGTTCCAAGTACTATATCCTGTGTCTTTGATCTTTCCATAATCTCTGGTTGAAATGTATCATTAGTCACAAGTTTACTAAGATTCATGTTGATATGGTCTAATTTGTGAGATTCATCAGATGTAGCTTTTGAATCAACACTTTTCTCAATTAGAACTAATCGTTCTTCAATATTCAAATCATATTCAGGTAAGTTAAAATCTTTTTTATCATGAACCTTGAATTTTTCCCCTGGTGAATTGTTTAAAATATCTCCATTTTGCAAAAGGCTGTTAAAATTTTCATCTTCTTGCCTAAAATAAAGATATTTTTTGAAAAAACAATAAAACCAAGTTTTCTTGGTAATAGGGTAGCCATTAATAACTATTTCATGCATAGGTAACACAAGTCAGAAGTTGATGGAGTCAGAAATGAAACACATTAAGCTTATAATTTTAAAATATTACCTTCATTACATGATGTATACATGTATCAAAACATCACTTACTCATTAACTTGGACAATTTTCATGGTTTTACGTATTAGTTAAAAATAAATTTAAATGAAAAATATTACCTTAAGTCTAGTGATACAGGTTTATATCAAATTGGAGAAAAGTAAAATACCACTAAAACTCAGATATCAAGATTCTCATCAACATGCTCAAATTCTCCACAAAACAGTTTAATAAACCCAAACTATGAATAAAAGTAGAATTATGTATCCCATTCTCATTCTTACCTTTTTACAAATGTGCTAAATATGAAACGCTTGAGGATGGGCAGATATATGAAGAGAAAAACAATAACTTTCGTAGTGATACAAAGAACACAGGACTATTTTTGGTGTGGTCGGGGGACCAGGAAATGAAATCAGGGGCATTTAGCCACTGAGCCACATCCCCAGCCCTATTTTGTATATTTAGAGACAGGATCTCACTGAGTTGCTTAGCGCCTTGTTGTGGCTTAGGCTGGTTTTGAAATTGTGATCCTCCTGTTTCAGCCTCCAGAGCCACTGGGATTACAGGCATGCGCCATCACGCCGGGCAGAACACAGGACATTTGAATGGGTAATTCTGAAGCCTTACATTATTAATTATACTTATTAACTAATTAGTTGTTATTAAACCTAAATATATAGATAAGAAAATTGTACAAAGAACTAGTAGTAACTCAAAGATCTGCATTAAATAAGCAAGAAGGATCAAAAGAGAAACTAAATCTAATCACTATTCTAAGTGGCTACATTGTACTGGTCAAATATTTTAGAAAAGTGTCATTCCAAAATTCTAGAAAACATGTTATTTCTACTTGGTGGTACACAAACATATTTGTGTCTTCTTATATTCAAGTTATTTTTCTACAAATATTCCTTAATACTGTTTTCTCCAGTAAACAAAAGATAACTTCAGTATTGGAAATACAGCACAGTTATTGGTATATTCCTTGCTTAACCCTTATTTCATCATCTAAAAATATGGTTAGTAAAATTTTTCTTCAACAAATTAATCATTGTTTTAAAATTTTTTTATAGACACACATAATAACTTTATTATTTATTTATTTATTCATTCATTCATTTATTTATTTATTGTGGTGCTGGGTGTTGTGCATGCAAGGCAAGTATTCTACCAACTGAGCTATATCTCCAGCCCTATTTTATTTATTTATTTTTTTGTTTTTGTTTTTGGCACCAGGGATTGAACTCGGGGGCATTCTGAGCCATATCCCCAGCCCTATTTTGTGTTTTATGTAGAGACAGGGTCTCACTGAGTTGCTTAGCGCCTCGCCCTTGCTGAGGCTGGCTTTGAACTAGCAATTCTCCTGTCTCAGCCTCCCTAAGTGCTGGGATTATGGGCGTGCACCACCATGCCCAGCTTATTTTATTTATTTTTATGTGGTGCTGAGTATTGAACCCAGTGCCTCACGAGTGCTAGGCAAGTGCTCTACCACTGAGCTACAGACCCAGCCCCTTAATCATTATCTTAACATCTAAGAGATTACAAAGTGGTTTTTTAAAACACTAGGTCACAACCTAAAATTCAGAGAACACATTCAAACGATTAATAATTATAACTACAAGCCAGGCGTGGTGGCACACATTTGTAATCCCAGCACTTCGGGAGGCGGAGACAGAATTGCGAGTTCAAAGCCAACCACAGCAACAGCAGGGCACTAAGCAACTCAGTGAGAGCCTGTATCTAAATAAAACACAAAACAGGGCTGAGTATGTGGCTCAGTGGTTGAGTGCCCCTGAGTTCAATCCCTGGTACCAAAAAAAAAAAAAATTTTTTTTACACACACACACACACACACTATATAACTACAAAATAGCTAAACTCAGAAAAATTGTCTTTGTCTAAAATACAGACACTAAATGTTTTACTTAAATATTCCTGGAATTTATGAACAATTTAACTCTAAATGACAGTTTAAAATATCTATATAATCAGCTTTTGGTTCAACTGCTGCCCAAATCTTTCTCTCAAGTAGACTCCAGCTGAAAGACTGACACTGAGGTCCAAAGACATAAGTTTCTGTTGAATTTTTAAATTTTTAAAATTAGAGCTTTATGGTTATACACAGTAGTTGGGTTCACCTCAACAAATTCACACATGCACAGAAATCAATTTCAGTTTTTGTTTTGACAGCCAAATTTCTTAAGAGCTTAAATAATAAAATTAGTTTTAAACTTGTGTTAAATTTCAGGATACTGGAATTAAGTTAATGTTTATATTTTTCTCAGAGGGTATGTTGTACAAAATTAATCTAGACGAAATATACAGCACCAATCAAGATGATCTGAATGAGCCGGGCACGGTGGCGCATGCCTGTAATCCTTGCACTTTGGGTGGCTGAAACAGGAGAATCGTGAGTTCAAAGCTAGCCTCAGCAAGGGCGAGGTGCTGTGCAACTCAGTGAGACCCTGTCTCTACATAAAACACAAAAAAAAATAGGGCTGGGGATGTGGCTCATTGGTCAAGTACCCCTGAATTCAATCCTTGGTACCCCCCCCCAAAAAAAAAGTGATCTGAATTTTGAAACTTTCAATAGCATCCCCCCAAACAATCCTGCATTTCTAAGTAAAAAAATAATGCTTTGAGCTTGAATGATTCCAAATAGGCTGTTTAGGCTATAATACCTAGAAATACTGTATAAACGTTAAACTTTTTCATGAAGAGATAATCTATCTTGTTTTTTTTTTGTTGCCCAATTAAAAAACTGCTTTCAAATGGAAATTTATAAAAAATGAAATAGACAACAAGCTATAAAATGAAGAAAATATATTGCTGGAACCCTTCTATAATATTTATTTGTGAAACTCCTTATGTTTAACTCATATATTTATTTATTGTATAAATAAATAATTTTGTAAGATGTTCACAAACCTGATTTTGGAACTAATATCAATATGAGTTTGTTTCACTGGAGAGCACAGCGAGGTGTCTTGACTACTATCAGTATTAAGAGAAACTGAATCAGACATCCGAGATGGAGAAGAACAATTGCTGTTATTCTGATTGCTATTGTGTGTAACTTCATCTGATAAAGAATCTGTATCCTTTGTATCATCTGAAACAACAACAACAACAAAAATTAAGACAACTGATAAATTCTCCAATAATTTGTAGAAATGCTTTCCAGTGATGACAAATGGCATTTATGTTATCCTGCTTCCATATATGTAGTAATATATAATACAGATAAGATGATAACCAGAGGCATACCTAGAAATTTAGTCCTAAATATACACAAAGATTAAAGAATTTTGAGATCATGATGCTTTTTTTTTTTTGGTACTAGGATTGAACCCAGACCACTAAGCCACATCCCCAGCCCTTTTTAGTTATTATTTTGAGACAGGGCCTTGCTAAATTGCCGAGGCTGGTCTCCAATTTATAATCCTCTTGACTCGGTCTCCCAAGTTGCTGGGATTATGGGAGAGTGCCACCTCGCCCAGCTCATGATATTGTTTTTAATGTAAGGGCTTCTCAAAATTTGCTTTAGTTTACTGATACAATGTATTGTTTGTAAAGATCTCAATTAATTATAGTGAATATGCATTCTAGCCATTTACAATTCTTAAAATCCAAAACCAAAATACAATTTTTAGTTTATATTTTATAACCTTATCTGGATAAGAAAATTACTCATAAACATGTGGAATTTTTTTCAACATATGCTGATAATAGAAAGGAACAATGTAAGCAATCCACAAACACACAACAACCAAATTAAAGAACTTTATTTTTTTTAAAATATGTTTTTAGTTGTTGATGGATCTTTATTTTATTCATTTATTATTTATATGTGGTGCTGAGGATCAAATCAGTTTATGAATGGCAACCTCTCAATATGTGAGATGGTTCTTAACAATTATATTAAACAGAATCAGTCTGTTAAATAGACAAGTAGTATAGAAAGTAGTGCTTTTAAAAAGTAGTAAAAAAAGGTACTTTTAAACTACTTCACTTCTAGCAAAGTCATGGAAAAAGTGTTTATAGACACATCCATGGATGATCATTTGAATTAAAGAGTATTTTCGCTGTTCTCAGATCCTAGAAACATAGCTGAAGTAGTCTTATAATCTCAACCTCAAGGTTATTTGAGCATTAGATTCTTAATTTCTAAAATACTATTAACGTAGATCGTTTTTGCTCTTCTTTTTCTTTCTTATGGGATTACTGGGACACTTAGATAACAGCATGTAAAATATTTAGCATAATACTTCACTTCACTTAAGTGAAGTGCTCAAAAAATACTAGGAATCACTACCACAATCATTATAAACCCAAGGTATACCTTGATAATAAGTACCACTGATGCCATAAAGGCAAAATGCTGGATAAACATTTGGTAGAGATAACAAAGATAGTAAGGCTTTGGTGGCAAGGCATGAGTGAATAAAGAGAGATATTCATTAAGATCCATTTCATTTTTAAAGAGTCTGAAATTCAGTTATATCAACAAATAGATGGCAGGAGTTGGGGAAAGGAATTTAAAATTTTTTCTGAATGCAAAACATTAATAATGAGCATCTACTATATATCAAGTACTGTGCTACATGTGGATACTTTATACAATCCAGGCATTTGATAACAAAATCCTTCATCAGTCTCACTGTACAGCAAAACAGATATGTATATATGGATAAAATTAAATAGGATCACATAGCAAGTTAAGTAGTAGGGACGGAATTATAACCTAGGCTTATCTGCCTGTACAGTCCATGACCTTGTAAGTATATCTAAATGAAAAGAAAGAAAAAAATCTACTAAGAAAAATCTTGGTAGATATTTTTCAGGAGGAGAACTTTCTAAGAAGCCATGTTTAAAAATGTGTTTCTAAAATATGCTTTGAATAAGATAACATTCAATGAAATTTATCTTTAAAAATTCATAAATTTTATTCAGGCCATTTCTATTCTTAGTGCTTTCCTTCAACATCTAACCTTTTTTGTTATTACTAAGTGCTACGACTTTTGGTTGGTTAATAGAGGTTTCGATTAATGGTGGTCGCATCTCGGCCATTTTCATCTCTTCATCAGAAGAAAGTTCTTCGGATTCCTAGTTTGGAAGAAAAAAAGGGAAATATTTATGAAATTTATATTCTGAATTCTTTAAGTGAATATTATGTCATAAAAACATCAAAAGGAAAACAAAGAATATTAAGAACATGTATGTATGAAGACTTTATTTTCTTTTTTTGTTCTGGGGATTGAATCTAGAGGTGCTTAGCCATTGAACCATATCCCCAGCTCTTTTTTATATTTTATTAGAGACAAGGTCTCACCTGAGTTGGCTTAGTGCCTCACTAAGTTGTTAAGGCTGGCTTTGAACTCATGATCCTCCTGCCTCAGCCTCCTGAGCCTCTGGCAAAAACTTTTTATTGTAATAGTTTAAATTAGCATATGATTTGACTTTTTCAAGATATGGCCATAAATTATGAACAATATGCCAAAATACCTATGGGAGAAATTTCTGTGGCAGGCCTTTTCAAATAAGTTATATTAATTATAAAATCAATTACATTAATGATTAATATGGCCTGGTACTACATCAAAGAGTAGACAGACAAAAATGAATAAAACACAATCCCTGCCTCTGAAAAACTCAAGTATAATGTTGATGCCTCAAGGGAATCTCTCCCTCACCACACGATGGCACATACTTACAATCCCAGTGATGCAGGAGGCTGAGGCAGGAAGATTACAAGTTCAAGACCAGCCTCATAAACTTTACCAAGACCCTATTTAAAAATAAAAATAAAAAGGGGTGGAGGTGCAGCTCAGTGGTACAATACCCATGGGTTCAATTCCTAGTACAGGAAAAAAAAATCATTAAAAACAAATCTCTCCCTAATTCGCATATTTATTCTTTTAATGATCACTGGATTCAGATGGTCTACTGTCAAAACAAATTTATGGCAATTTTTGCCCAATTTGTATACAGAATTTTTAATATTCTCTCTGATTTTTTTCCTAATATCTGGCAACTATCCCAGGGACCTACAATGTAGTGCTGTCAGAAAACAAAGAAAATGACTTGTTAGAAAACAAATAATAGAAAAATTTTAAAATTATATATCTTCTATATGAAATCAGCTTTTATGCAGGCCAAATCAGTCTTAGCTAATATGGTAAAACAAAGTCCTTAAAAAACTTGTTCTAAGTACTAGCATATTTTGGGTATTGCAAGTCACACAGTCTCTGTTTCAAATATTCAACAATATACAAACAAATGAGCATGATCGTGTTCCAATAAAACTTTATGTATAGCATAATTTGAATTTTGTATAATTTCCATATCATAATATAGTATTATTCTACTGAATTTTAAATCAACTTGTAAATAAGATAAATCTATTCTTAGCTTGTAAGCCATACAAAAATAGGCAGAGGGCTAGATTTAGGCCAGAAGTATTAGTTTGCCAACTCTGTTCCAACTATATATAACGGAAACTAGTATAGTAGGAAAAGGAGGTAAATTCATTTTAGTTTTTAAGAGTGACTAAACAGAAGAGTTACATTTAAAAAAAAAATTTTTTTAAGTTGTAGATGGACACAATACCTTTATTTTATTTATTTATTTTTATGTGGTGCTAAGAATCAAACTCAGTGCCTACATGTGCTAGGAAAGTGCTCTACTACTAAGCTACAAACCCAGCCCAAGAATTACATTTTGAGGGCTGGAGTTGTAGCTCAGTGGCAGTGCACTTGCCTACCATGTGTGAGGCACTGGGTTCAATTCTCAGCATCACATATAAATAAATAAATAAAATAAAATAAAATAAAATAAAATAAAATAAAATAAAATAAAATAAAATAAAATAAAATAAAGTTCCATTGACAACTGAAAATTTATTTAAAAAATAATTACATTTTGAGTAGAAAGATGCATGGAAATAAAAGGTATGGCAAGTCAAACAACTAGAATTCAGGATAAGCTCAGGATAAGTGTTAAGAGACAAAAATGACAGACTGATTGCCTGGAGAATGGGTGTTTCCTTACTACACACTCAATTTAAGTATGTGTTGGAAGTGGCCAAACTAGGAAGAAACAAGATCAAAATTACACTTTAAAACAGTAACTCTGGCTGGGGATGGTGGCACAGCTGCTTGTGAGACAGAAAGCACAGCTGAGACAGAAAGACCCTAAGTTTGAAGACCACTTAGTTTGGGCAACTTAGTAAGACGCTGTCTCAAAATAACATAAAAAGTGCTGGGTATACAGCTCTGGTATAAGGAATGTACAGGAATCAAGAGAAAGACAGGTGGAAAAGGATCTACCTATCATCAGTTCTCAAGATAGAGATTATACCTGTCCTTAGGCAAAGGCAATGGCAATGGTGGCTGGTAGAGAGAAAAAGAATTTCAAAGAAATTTTGGAATTAGCAGGACTTAATCACAGAATGAATGTGAATAAGTGAAAAGGACAGGGGAAGTGATGTGCTTTAATCTTTGATATCTACAGCACCTATACTACTGGCCACACTTTTCCCTTCATGAAATTAAACTACACATGGGCTTTTAGGAACTGTATTTTCCTAAATCTCTTTCCACCTTTCTGTCTCCTTTGTTCATGTCAATCAATCTTGGTTACTTGTACATTCCACTACTATCACTCCAAACACAGTCAAATGTGTTAGCTCCCATTTCCGCCCCTTCCTTAGGCTGACCACAAAGATACTGCATTTTCTTCAAAAATTGCTCAATAAACAATTCTGTTAATTTATAATTTAGCTTTGATTTCTCTTCTGAGCTAAAGATCCATACTTCTGTTGGAAATGTCTAACTGGTCTTGCCAATTGCTCAAATTCCACATATCCAAAAGCAAATCTGTTCTTCCAAGCATGTATATTCTCTTTAAAATTCTATTCTATTAATGGCATTGTCAACCTAGTCATCCTTATGTCACTGTTTCCTTTTCTCCCTTCTTTTTAACCAGAGATATTCACATGCTGTATCTCCTATAATATTCTTACAATTAACTTGCAGCCTGTATTTTCTGCTATCCTCATTCAAAAAGCCATCAAGCATAGAGAATTCAGTAGCTACTGTAATAACTGATACATAGCTCTATCACAGTAGTATTCAGTACCTAATTTACTATGCTTTAATTTCAGAATGTAACCCTGACATATTCTATAGATGGAACGTATTTTTTTCACATCTTCCAAATGCCATTCTTTTACTCTCATATTCCCTTCACATTTCATTCAGTTCTTCTATTTCTTTCAATGGAAATGTTTCAAAAATATAGGCCAAATGCCTCCTTTCCTTAAAAGGATCCATGGATCTTCATAGCTAGAAAAAGATCTCTTTTTCTCAGTTTCTGTAACACTTAATACTTTTCTTTCACCCTTAGCATAGCCTGACATTGGTTATTTTTACATTCCACCACTATCACTCCAAACACAGTATCTTAAACACAGAGACTCACTGAGTACTAAGTTCTCTGGAATAAGCATAACTTTTTCAGTCTATGTTATATTAGCTTCAATGTATGCAATAGTACATTAAAGATGTCATCCATCTATATTACATTCAAAAACTGAGTTTTCTTTATACCTCTGTAGTAAATGCAAGCTCACAGGATCAATGTGAAAATAAATGATGTGCTTTGAATTTTCAGAAATAAAGATGTTACTATAACCCAAAACATCATTATATCTAGATACCAATGCTATCTAACAGAACTTTCTAAAGTGACAGAAATGCTCTGTATATATGCTGCTACAGGCTAGTGACAGCCACTAACCAGAGGCTCAACTTTTAAGTTTTATTTAATTTAAACTTAAACAGCCATTTGTAGCTAGCAACTAGTGGATAGTGCAGCTATAATGAAAAATACTTCAAATATTCTTATTGAAATGTTACAATATCACTACCTTACATTACCACTAGCACTGTATGAAAGGAATATAAAATGGTGCAACTATTTGGCAGTTCCTCAAACTGTTGAATCAAGAGTTGTTATATGTTCCAGCAATTCTACTCCTATACACAAAAGAAATGAAAATACATAGCCATACAAAACTTGTGCATAAATATTCACAGAAGCCTTAATCATGACAGCCCAGAAGTGAAAATAACCCATGTATCCATCAATTAAAGAATAAATATATGGTATACAATGGAGTAGCATTGATATATGCTATAATATGAATTTGAAGACAATACGCTCAACAAAAGAAATTAGTTACAAAGGACTACATACTGTATGGTTCTATTTATACAAAATATTAAGAATAGACAAATTTATAGAGGAAAATAAATTATATTTGTGATTGCTGAGGACTGAGAGGGATGGAGAGATTGAGCAGTGATAGGGTTACAGGATTTCTTTCTCAGGTAACAAAAATGTTCAGAAAGTGACTATGGTGATAGCTGCATAAACATATATTTATATATATTCTCTACACACACACACACACACACACACACAAAGCTACTGAACTATATGCCTTAAATGCCTGACTACTGATTCACTGGAAGAAACTCCACATCTAAAAAAAAGTCTCAGCCGGGCGCGGTAGTGCACACCTGTAATTCCAGCACTTCGGAAGGCCGAGACAGGAGAATTGTGAGTTCAAAGCCAGCCTCAGCAACCCGGTGAGGTGCTAAGCAACTCAGTGAGACCCTGTCTCTATATAAAACACAAAATAGAGCCGGAGATGTGGCTCAGTGGTCGAGTACCCCTGAGTTCAATCCCCGGTACCAAAAAAAAAAAAAGTCTCAAGATATTTAACCAAAAACCATTCACATTCAAAAATAAAAGCTTAGTCAAATAATTGACTTATGCCTGTAATAGCCTTTTTATTTTTGAGTTATGGAAATAAAAGAATTATAATTATGTATTTTATAGAACAGATCATAATCTAATAAAAACTGCATAAATATTGTACTTTAAAGTAATAAATGATATTTTAGTAAATATTAAATTTCTCAATGATGAATTATTATTAGCCTATTTTCTGCAATCATAATATCAGGTTTCTATCTTCAGTTAGCAGCAATGAAAAGTTAAATTGAAGATTCTTACAATTCCTCCAGAATAATCATAAAATCATATACCTCAAAAACATCATCATGGTTAACAATATGCTTCAAGTTCTCAGGGGCTTTCATATTAGTAGTCACTGGTAAATTTTCAGGACTGATCTCAGCTTCAGGTTCAGTGATCTTCTGTACAGAGTTCCCTATCATATACTTTTCTTTGTCATCCACTTTGCTTTTTACTGGAGTAGTACTTTCAGAAGTCTAAGTAAAATAAGAAAACAAACATCTCATATTCTTTAAATTTAATATCTATTATTGTATTGAAGTTCAGATGAAATTTATAAGTAATATATCAACTTCCAATTCTAGATAAATCTTAAACTGCAAACATGCAAACTGTAGCACCCACAGATAAAATGCCCTCTTCAGGAAGAGTGGCCTATAAAGATTCATGAGCTAAGTTAGAATTCATAATTCAGCCAAAGCTACTCTTCCTTGTAGAAGTTTTAAGGTTGGTATGGCTGAGCAAGTCACTTGGCTCAGTATGCGCAACAAAGGAGAATTAAGATGTCTTTCTGCTTATTGTGGAATGCAAAGTAACTCTATGACAAGATAAAACTTTCATTACTGTGATACAATGTGTATGTGGGAAATTCACTAAGAGAATATACAACTTAGAGATTTGTGAACATTTCTGAAACTTTCCAAGGAAATGTTAAAATCATAGCAAATACATTTAAAATTAGAACTGAGTAAACTGGAATAATATCAAAATGAGTAAAATGAATATTTCCATAATAATGACCTTTCTGATAATAATGACCTTATTCTTCATATTTAGTCAATGATTTTTTGAAGGCAATGTTGACACCACCCTGCCAATGTGGACATTCTACAGCCAGATAACGGGTAGTAAGAGCAATTAAGGAGTTCGTGTCCCAGTTCAGATAACTGAGAACAATTTAGAAGTACCTTTAGAGTACAAAAAGGATCATTATATCAATTATCTTAAACATTTTAAAGAATTTGAAATAGGCTTTAGTGAATTATTTTGAATTAAGCTTTCTAACCTTCACACCCACATCTTTATTTACAACTTGCTGATCTTCATGTGGTTTCAAATCCCTTCCAGGGTCTTCAGCAGTCTCTTCATCTTTTAATCTATGTACAATGGTTTGAACAGTTTTAACCATGTTCTTAAGTTCATCTGGGTATGGTGTTGGGTATCTCTTTAAATTTCCCTCCTAGAGAAAAAGTGAAATACAATTTATAAATTATTTCTCTTTTTTTTAGTATTTTTTAGTTGTCAATGGATTTTTAAATTTTATTTATTTATTTATATGTGGTGCAGAGGATTGAACCCAGGGCCTCACACATGCCAAGCAAGCAATCTGCCACTGAGCCACAACCCCAGCCCCACAATTTATAAATATTTTTAATGTCAATCACACAGAATATAATCTATAATCCTTCTGAACAATTGGATAATTAGCTTATGGGGATGGCTGTGATGATACATTAATAGGTTTTGAAAGCATTTTAGGTTCAACATAAGTAAAGTTTTATCATAAAATAGTCAAAGATCTCCCAGTAAATTTCAGGTTTTTAAAAGCTTTTTTTGGTATACTTAAATATTTTCCATTTGGAGATATATGATAGGGAAACTGCCAAAAACTTGTCAATTGTCTTTGAAACAGATACATGCTTGCCAACACGTTTAAAATGCAGACATTCATATATTTAAGTTTCATGTGCCAGAAACCAAACTCTTGCCAAGATAGCCTAACTGTCATTTTTCTGGGATTCAGCTAGTTTACATAAAGGGTAAATAATCACATCCTTAAGTTACCGGAAAATATGCTGTTTGCATATCACTGCAACACATATTCTCAATCCCATAAAGAATCAAGTGTCCATAACAAAGAGTTCTTTATCTCCAGGTTATATAAACAAATCATTAGAGAAAATTAAAGGGGAGAAAATAATCACTATAAATGAGCAAGGGAAGGAATGATAAACTCTGGTTAAATTTAGAAAGCACCAATTCAAAGATAAAGTTCTGGTTAATTTCTCTAGCCTATAATACTCTGTTTTTTTCACATTTACATATACTTGATATTAGGTTTTAATGACACAGCTTTACAATGCTCTCAAATTCTTTTGTGTGTGAAGTATTTTGGATCAGTAAGTGCCGTGAAGACAAGGAATGGGTATAACACTTCCTACACAAAACAGCAATATTGAGTATCCATTCAAATATCAGCAAAACCTGTTTCAAATTTGAAAGAAAAACCTAACACACTCACCCTGGGAGGTGCCTCTCTTTCATCTTTGTCTTCATCACATTCAAATGCCACCTGGGCCCGCTGTTTCCTCTGTTCTTCCCACAATGAAGGATTAAAACTTTCATTATCTGATATGAACATAACTAGAGAAAAGTTAAAAAAAAAAAAAAAGATGACTACATGACTATAATTATAGTGCTATAATTATGAAAAACCATTATATGATCACAGTTTTCATTATGTTATATTTGTTACAATAAATCTAAGACAGTTAAGGCTGGCCAATGCCAGCTGTAAAATCCCAGGGTAACAACTAGACTTTGATTTTAAGATTTCTTTCTTTCTTTCCTGCCTCCTACCCCCACCCCCTCAAGTATTGGGGATTGAACCCAGGGGCACTTAACCACTGAGCTACATCCCTATCTCTTTTTATTTTTTGAGACAGGATCTCTCTAAGTTGCTTAGGGCCTCCCTAAATTGCTAAGGCTAGCTTTGAATTTATAATCCTCCTGCCTCAGCCTCTGAATCTCTGTGATTACAGACATGAACCACCATGCCCAGCTGATTTTAAGTTTCCTTTACAATGTCAAGATTACCACTTTTTCTTTCCTGAAGCTGATCTGTCTTGTTTTGCAACCAAGAGGGTTATTGATGAGAATCTACCAACTAAAACACAATAAATACACTGTACATAAATCCTTTCACCAAAGTTTGCATTTTTGCTTCTTTTTAATTCTGAGATTCATTATGTGCACAGAAAAAGTGGAGAAGTTTAAGGATAGAGTGAGCATTTTGGCTTAAAAGATTGCTCTGATGATATATAATTACATCTTTGCATTAAACATTACATACCATATAGATGATACTAAGTAAATAAAGTACTCCAAATATATTTTCTATTTCAAAATATAAAGAATATTAAAACTTAATGTAAAACCGATACTTATTCTACTTCAGATATAAAGATTTAACAACTCTCATTTTTCTTGCTATTATTAGGCATCTAAGAAAAATCTAAAGCTCAAAATAATTCATCTATTGAACAAAACTCTGTAAAAATTTTACAATACAAAATAAAATCACAATTTTTGCCCACTAAAAGAAAATGCCTATACCTACTCAAAACAAAAAGATATTAAAAGCACTCAACAGTGGCAAATACAAAAACTGAAATTCCTAGAAAACCTAAATATGGTCAATTTGAATATTTATGCAAAAATAAAATAATACCAAGGAGGGAGAGATGAGGAGAGAAGGAGGTACTCAGGACCGAAATGGAGCAAATCATATTCCACACATGTTCAATTTATCAAAATGAATGCCACTATTATGTCTAGCTAAACTGCACTAATAGAATAAAATAAAATAAAATAATACCAAACTCTTCAAATTATAATTTATTTTAAGTCCTTATAAGTAATTTGGGCTTCTTAACCTTTTCAAGTCTCATGTTCAGAACAAGGATGGCATTAAAGAAATATGAGCAATGGGAATGAACACTCTTATCTTTTTCTTTGTTTTCATTACTCAGCTCAAGATTTTTATTGTAATTGCTTCACTGAACTACTTAACATTTATTTAATGAATTAGACTATTTTTCTTGAAAACAAATGAGGGCTGTGATTCAAATTCCTATTATGATTGTGATATTAAAAAGGCAAGCAAGCCAGGCAGCTGTCAACAGACATTCGTAGAATTCATATAATTTCTCCACTTATTTTGGGTGGGGAAATTAATCTCAATTAATCACTGGTCAGCCCAGAGATTACATCAAAGCCATTTTACATCAGTATTTTTTCAGGGCCGTGTAAGCAAATCTGATCATGCCTCTCATTCTTGTCAACTTCTGGTCACCTACACTTCTTACTCTTTTGTATAAATATCTTATCTTTTAAAGATTAAGGACCTCAAATAATATTATTTTCTACCTAATCTCTTGGCTAGTTGGCCAAATCCTGATTATCCAGGCATATTCACTGTGCAGTCTAGTAAATTGGCAATAGTCTTTTTCTCCAAGAACTGCCAATATTTTGAATGATGCTAATGTGTAACAATCCTCCCAATATTGGATTTTATTGTTTTGTGATGTCTTCAATCTCAATGTCCACCTGCACATCAGCTAAGTGATACACAACCATGGTCATTTTCAAGACCTGGGCTTCCTATAACTAGTGATAAACAATTAGAAAACTCTACTTCATTAAGCTAATTACTTCTTGTTCTTTGTAAGAAATAAAAGAGTTGCTCTGATAAGTTATTGTTTCATAAGTATGTTTAATGATTGTGAGCTTTTGAATTGAATTTGAAGTTAAGATTTGTGAGATGATAAGAGCAAACTGCACCACTGGAGGTCTATAATTAAATCTTTTAACAGGTTTATAAGATCTCTTTTCCAGGTATTTAAATCTACCTCTTATCTCCATATTTAGCAATATAATGAAATATTGAAATGTGTCATGATAAAATATGCTTGATCTTAAACTTTCAGTGTTTATGTACTGTTAGATGAAAGTAATAATTCTACACATTAGAAATTAAGTTAAAATGTAAAAATTCTGCTTATGTCACTAATAGTGCAATATGGGAAATTATAGCAAATACTTGGATACATCAATAGAAATTTTTGTCTTATTCACCAGGACTCATGTCTCAATTTTCATTTGTCTTTTTAGCTCTAAAAATGATTTCTGGGGCTGGGATTGTAGCTCAGCGGTAGAGCTCTTGCCTTGCATGCGTGAGGCCCTGGGTTCGATCCTCAGCACCACGTACAAAGCAATAAAATAAAGACATTGTGTCCATCTACAACTAAAAAAATATTTAAAAAAAAATGATTTCTGGATAATAGGAAAAAAGAGTGAATATCTTGTATACAATATTATGATCAGCCACACAAAATGTTCAAATAACCGGTCTTTTATGTGGAAGGATAGAATATTAATAGTTAAAGTATCTGTAAGGAAGGGAATGGAATGATTCATCAGTTTAGAGAAGAGATTTTAATGTCCTATTACACAGACTGGCAAACTATTTTAGTAAAGGGTCAAATAATAAAATATTTTAGGATTTTGCAGAGCATAAGAATTTCTGTTGTTACTACTCAACTCTGTAGCTTGGAAGAAGCAATACACAATATATAAATATATAAATGGTGGCTGTGTTCAAGTGGAATTGCTGCTGTCATTTCCAGATAAAGGAAAATTGAAGCTTAAGAATTCACTTTACTTGCTCACAATACTTTTTATAAATGGAAATAAATGATTAATTTACATTTTCTTCTTCAATGTTATGTACTCAGTTAACTTATGAACAACTTCAGTACATAGATATATTTTTACTGGTTACAAAAATACATAAAAATCATGTATTTTAAGTATAATATAAGTGTTACACTCACACACACACAAAGTAAAACATATCAGAAACAATTTTCTACTTAGTCTTCACACTATAATTCACACAAAATGTTTTGGCCAGCTGTAAATAGTATAAGTTCTCTTGTTGGGAAAAATGTAGAAGATAATTTAGCAGTAATATTTATAGTCAGCATTCCATAGATCATTCTGTTCTAATGGACAGATTTGTAAGGATATAAATTTCCAACTGTAGATTGTTTAAAACAGAAGTGAACAAAATGTTTCCTTGTTTAATACTTGTAATCACCTAACATTTAATGTTTTCCTAACACTGAGCTAAATGTGGTTTTAAACAGGGAGAACTACAATTGATGAAGTAAGTCATTTAATTTAAAAGCATTTCAAGGAACCATGATACAACTACATCTCCAAATTCAAGTGTCTGCAACTCTTAAGATGTTTCCTTATTTTCCCATTATTTTGAGAGAAATGTTTTGAACAATACTTCGCTGTTTAATCCAACCAGTATAAAGTCTTTAAGACTTAAAATTCACTCTGTACCTTTGCTCTGATTAGTCGATATTTGTTTTAAAAAGAAATGAAATTCTTAAAATTCCTACCGTCCTCAGTTCTTGGCTGCTGAGGGAACATGTAGTTAGTGAGCACCATTTTCTGAGTCTCTGTATCAGTTTCTTTTTGAAGAGGTATCAAGGGTTTGGACTAGGAAAAGAAAATAAATGTTTAATTTTTCAATAACCCTAAAGAAAATACATATCCAGCAATTCCTCTTTTTTTCTATAAACCATTAAGGTGTAGGTTACAAAAACAAATTTAAATATATACCATTACACTTTAGGCATTAATCTGAGACATTATGAAGATATTTTTAAAAACTAGTTGTTAGTATAGGGTAAATTCAGTATATTTAGACAATCACTGAAATATCACTAGTGAAAAAATATTTCGCACCAAGTATATTTATAGTTCAAGAATTAGTTATTACACAGTGATTTATTTAATCAAGTTAAAAAATAAACTTTTTCATTTTATGTTATTTTGTCCTCTCTAGTATTTACGTTTGCAAAGAAGGTTCAGTCTAGTTACTTAAATGTTATTCTAATTAACAGCTAAAAAGAGAGTCCTTAAAACAACCATTAAGTTGTAAACTGCCTCTCTTTCCTCCCCTCCTGTCTCCATTAATGGTAGCAACAAGTTGCACAGTGGTAGAGTTCCGGGGTCATTTGGAGTTCATTTTTTCTACGACTTTTGCCTAACTGGTTAACAAATGTCAATTTACTACTATTCTTTTTTTTTAAAGCAACTTAATTTTTTTCCATATGTTTTACTGTCGCATTATAGTTGTAAATAATGGTGGGATTCATTGTCACACATTCATACATGCACACAATATAATTTGGCCGATATCATTCCCATGTATTTTCTTTCTCTCTCCCCTCCTGCTCCCTGAGTCCCTAACTGATCTCCCTTCAGTTTTCATGGAATCTCCTCTACCTTTCTTTTCCATTTTTCTCTCTAGCTTCCAAATATGAGAAAAAACATACAACCCTTGACTTTCTGAGTTTGGCTTAATTTTCTTAACATAATATTCTCAAGTTCCATCCATTTCCCTACAAATGAAATAATTTCATTTTTTATGACTAAATAAAACTCCACTGTGTATAAATACATTTTCTTTATCCATTCATTAATGGATGGACACTTAAAGCTGGTTGCATAGTTTGGCTATTATGAATTGTGCTACTATAAAGATGGGTATGTATATATCACTATAGTATGCTGACTTTAATTCTTTAGGATAAATACCAAGGAGCAGTACAGCTGGGTCATATAGTGGTTCCATTCCTTGTCTTCTGAGGAACCTCTGTACTGATTTCTACAGTGGTTGTACTAATTTTCAATCCTATCAACAGTATGAAAGTGTTCCTCTTTCTCTACATCCTCTCCAGTATTAATTATTGTTTGTAATTTTTTTTTTTTGTACTGGGGATTGACCCAGGGCTGCTTTACCCTTTATCACTGAGCACATCCTCAGTCTTTTTTATTTTGAGATAGGGTCTTACTAAGTTGCTGAAGCTGGCCTTGAACTTGAAAGAATTCTCCTGTCTCAGTCTCCGCAGTCACCAGGATTACAGGTGTGTGTCATCTTGCCTGGCATTGTTTGTATTCTTGATGGCTGCCACTTTAACTTCAGTGAGATGAAATTTCAGAATAGTTTTGATCTGCATTTCCTCAGTCAATGAGCCTCCTAAGGGTGTGTGTGTGTGTGTGTGTGTGTGGTGTGCTGAGGCCTCCTCCATGCTAGGCAAGGGCTCCACCCCTCAGCTATACCCCCAGCCCTCAATTCACTTCTTAATATAACCAATTCTTTTTTCCAATGCATTCACCTAAAACCCAACCAATAAAAGCCCTGGCTGACTCCAGGCAAGCAAAGCAACTACCCCAATCCTCACCTCTCAACACCCCATTAGTTTATTCTTTGAATTGCTCTTTTATGAAAACATAACATATAATTAATTCCATCATGCAATCTTATTCTCAAATATTTCAAAACTTAGTGCTCCATCCTTATTCTGCAATAAACAAACTGGCCTACATCTTGAATTTCTGAAATTTTCCTTGACTTCCTCAAATAACAGAAGTGTTAGTACTACTACAGTGCTTTTTCCTGAAGCCTCAAATATAGGCTGCTTATTCCCCCACACCTCATTTATCCTACCTCAGGAGGTAGAGGTAGCACTTACAATGCCATGAGATTATTACTTCTCTATACTCAAATTTAAACTCTTGTTCTTTTAAGGTATATAATCCTTGCCTCTACATTCAAGCCTTTTTCCATTATCCAATGACCCCTGGCAGTATCCATCTATAGGCTGAGCATTCCTAATACAAAAATTCGAAATGTGAAATGTTTCAAAATCTGAGACACTTCTGAGTGCTGATGTGATGCCACAAGTGAAAACTTCACATTCAATCTAATTTGACAGACTATAGTCAAGATACACAAAATTGCCAGGCATGATGGCACACGCCTGTAACCCCAGAGGCTTGGGAGGTTGAGACAGGAAGATCACAAGTTCAAAGTCAGCCTCAGCAATTAAGAGAGACCCCAAGCAACTTAGTGAGACCTTATCTCAAAATAAAATATTATAAAAAAGGGCTATGGATGTGGCTCAGTGGTTAAGAATCTCTGGGTTCAATTCCTGGAACCATAAAAAGAAAAAAAAAAAGATGCACAAAATTATTTAAAATATTGTATATAATAACCTTCAGGAGGTTATGTGTATGTGAAACATTAAAGAATTTTGTGTTCAGCCAGACGTTGGGTTGGTTGGGTTTTGAATTTTGTGTTAAGGCCGAATGTTTTCTCTGATAAATGGATGCTAATCCATAGAGGGGGGAGTGGCAGGGGATGAGCACAGGAAAAAGGGAAGGGAGGGGTGGGGAGAGGAGGAGAGAGGGTATGAGGAGAGGAATGATGGTGAAATGAGATGGTTATCATTACCCTAGGTAAGTGTATGTTTGCATAGATGGTGTGACCCTACTTTGTGTACAACCAGAGATGTGAAAAACTGTGCTTCATTTGTGTACAATAAATTGAAGAGCATTCTGCAGTCATGTATAGCTGATTAGAATAAAGAAATTTTAAAAAATAAAAGAATTTTGTGTTTAGACTTGGGTCACCAAGTTACCTCATTCTGTCCTTACAAGTATTCCAAAATCCTTCAAAAAAAAAAGCTTTAATAAGACCTTAACAAGACTCTTAAAAGCTCTAGAAATAAAACTAAGAAGCAATAAATGGGACTGTCATCATTACCCTAGGTACATGTGGTACATGTATGATTGCACAAATGGTGTGACTTTACATCACGGACAATCAGAGAAATAAAAAGTTGTGCTCCATTTGTGTACAATGCAATGAAATGTATTCTGCTGTCATGTATAACTAATTAGAAAAAATCTTTTTTTTTTTTGGTACTGGGATTGAACGCAGGGGCACTCGACCACTGAGCCACATCCTCATCCCTATTTTGTGGTTTATGTAGAGAGGGTCTCACTGAGTTGCTTAGCGCTTCGCCGTTGCTGAGGCTGGCTTTGAACTCGCGATTCTCCTGTCTCAGCCTCCCTAAGAGCTGGGATTACAGGCTTGAGCCACTGCGCCCGGCTGAAAAAATCTTTAAAAATGTTAATATAAAAAAACAAGTGGGACCGCATCAAATTAAAGTTTCTGCACAGCTAAGGAAATGATTTAAGAACACGAAGAGACAACCCACAGTATGGACAATCTTCAGAATGGCAAATCTTTGCAAGTTATTCTTCTGACAGGGGAAAATATAAAAATCTTAAAAAAAAATAACCCAATAAATAAATGGACAAAAGAACTAAACAGACACTTCTCAAAGGAGGACACACAAGCCAGGTGCGGTGGTGCACGCCTGTAATCCCAGCACTTTGGGAGGCTGAGACAGGAGAATCACGAGTTCAAAGCCAGCCTCAGCAACAGCGATGCACTAAGCAACTCAGTGAGACCCTGTCTCTACATAAGACACAAAATAGGGCTGGGGATGTGGCTCAGTGGTCGAGTTCAATCCCCAGTACCAAAAAAAAAAAAAAAAAAAAAAAAGACATACAAATGGCCAACACATTTTCGAAAAAAATATTTAACATCTCTAGCAATCAATCAGAGAAATCAAAACAACATGAAATCAATCAAATTAATCATAGAAATCAAAACAATGCTGCGATTTTATCTCACTCCATTTAGAAAGGCAATAATGAAAAATACAAGTAATAGTACATGCTGGCAAGAATGCAGGGAAAAGGTACACTCATACATTGCTGGTAGGTCTACAAATTAGCACAACCACTAGGTCAAACAATATAGAGATTCCTCAAAAGACTAGGAAAGGAACCACCATAGGACCCAACAATCCCACTCCCTGGTATCTATCCAAAAGAATTAAAATCAGCACAGTACAGTAATAGATGTACACTCATGTTTATTGCTGCACAACTCACAATACCAACTTATGGAACTAATCCAGGTGCCTGTCCATCAAGTGGGTAAAAAACATACATTTATATACACAGTGAAGTTTTTACTCAGCCATAAAGAATAATGAAATCATGTCATTTGCTGGTAAATGGATAAAACTGGAAAACATCATGATAAGTGAAATAATTCAGACTCAGAAAGTCAAAGGTCATATGAAGAAGCTAGAAATAAACAGGAATTAAAAAAAGAGTGAATCCCATGAAAATAGAAGGGAGAACAGTGGAATACAGGAGGTAATCAAGGGGGAGAGAGGAGGGATGGGATAGGGGAAGAACTGAAAAAAAAATTATCAAATTATGTTATGTACATGTATGAATATATCACGAGTTCTAGTTTTATGTATATCTATAAAGCACTAATTTTTAAAAATTGATAAATGGAAGACCAACAGAGTAGAAGTAGGGGAGCAAGGAGAGGGAAAAGAGGAGGGAAAGCAGAAGTACTGGGGATTAAAAGAGAACAAATAATATCATATGCACATGTTTGAATGTCAAAATAACTTCCACTATTATGTGTAATTATTAGGACCTAATAAAAACATAACTTGTTTTTCTAAAATCTGGGGGGAAAAATCTGGTCTACAGCATTTCTGGTCCCAGCATTTTAGATAATACTCAATCTGTATTCCTACCTCTTTATCCCAATTCTTTCCAGAGTAATGGGTAATTCAACAGACGTAAAACATAGATGCCATAGCTAAACTCTTGGCCCAGTGGTTTCTGCACATTGCATGGTTGCGGGAAGGAGGAGAAAAAGTCCTCTTACATGGGAATATCAGAATTATGTGTGAGGCTTTTAAAAACCAATCACCTTGAAAATATTTGTCATCACTGCATGACTATGAGAACATACTAAAAACCATTTAATTACATACTTTAAAATGGGTGAACTATGTGGTATATGAATTGTATTTCAATAAAGGTGTTATGAGAAAACTAATCAACTGTTATTTATTAAGTCCAAGGACAGAAAAAAGGGGTTAAAACTATTTATCAAACCTCTCAGTTCCCTGAACACCCAATCCTTGACCTTTGATCCTACTTCATTTCAGCTACTCATTGCATTTCCTTGTCATAATTAGGATCTTAGAATACTGCCTGTAAATATCTTTCCTCTGAAATCTAAAATCACTCATTTAACAAATACTTATTATGAGCTATTTATACTGAAGCACTAGATAACAGGCACTGAGTTACAGAGGTGTGAGCCAAATAACTGTTTTTACTGACTGTAAAATTTACAGTGTATGAGTAAGGGGAAACAGGTAATAAAATATCCAACTGCAACACAATGTAATTACAACATGGAGAAGGCATAGTGTGCTAAGAGAACATACAGGGGAGCTATGAGTAGGACAGCATTTCTGAAAGTCTAAGGTAAGGAAAATAACAAGGCAGAAGATGAAAAATTAGAATGAGGGTGTAAAGGGTAGAGATACAGTCACAAGATGTAAAGGGTATTGAAAATGTGTGATATAAAGGAAAACAAGTATCATAAAAAGGTTTTAAATAAGTCAGTGGTAGGATCAGATTAAAATATCACTTGTAGCTGGGCATGGCAGTGCACGTCTGTAATCCCAGTGGCTCGGGAGGCTAAGACAGGAGGATCACGTGTTCAAAGCCAACCTCAGCAACCTAGCAAGACCCTGTCTCTAAATAAAATATTTTTAAAAGGGCTGGGGATGTGGCTCAGTGGTTAAGTGCCTCTGGGTTCAATCCCCTGTACCAAAAACAAACAAACAATCACTTGAGTTACCATGTGGGTCAGAAAGAATTTAGGGTGATGAGGGTTGGAAGTGACGGTAACACTGAAGGTACAGGCCTATTAGGAAACTATCTCAATAGCCTAAGTCAACAATGTTCAATAGAACTACGATGTGAGACAAAAATGGAAATCAATTTATCATTTCTATAGCTACCCTTCTTAAAAAAGCAAAAATAAATTTTAATAATACATTCTATTTAACCTTATATAAAAAGATAATAAACACATAATCCCAGATAAAACTTATAAATGGGATAATTTATATTTTCTATTTGCACTAAGGCTATAAAATCCTGTGTGTGTTTTATTTATACCACATCTCTAGCAATTAGAGTAATGCAAATTAAAACTACACTGAGATTCCGTCTCATTCCTATCAGAATGGCAATTATTAAGAATACAAGTAACAATGAATGTTGGTGAGGATGTGGGGGAAGAGGTACACTTCATACATTGCTGGTGGGACTGCAAATTGGTGCAATCACTATGAAGTAGTATGAGGCAGTACGAAGATTCCTCAGAAAATCTGGAATGGAACCACCCATTTGACCCAGTTATCTCACTCCTCAGTATATACCCAAAGGACTTAAAATCCTTCCATCCTTGAACTATAGTACAAATTCCTTAGCATGGATAAAAGACTCTCCAAGGAAGGTCTCTGTCTACCTCATTTTCCATGTCTTTTATCTTAAAGGTCATATTCTAGTCACACTGACCCACTTAGTTATCAAATATACTAGGCTGCTTTGCATCTAAATCCTCATGGCTCATGATAGACCTTCTAACCAGAACACTGTTACCCTTTGATAAAAATTCTATTCCTCTTATGAGTGGTAATTCAGGTACTGCAGACATTCCCTCCTCTGGGGAACCTGACTTTAAAACCCCAAGTTATTCTCTCCATCTGTGATCCTAAGGTAGTCCTACTCATCTTGTACCAGAATGTATTACAGTGATTTTCAAAATATCACTGTTTTTCCTATCTTAAACAGCCTGGCACAGAGCAACTGTTCAATAAATGGTTCTTGAGAAAAATAAAATGAATGAATAAATTAATAATTGATCTTCTCCGTGCCTTCAGACTCATGAAAAATATGAGCCATGTACTAACCTATGTAGTAATTTTAATAAATATTAAATAGCAGAGAAATTTGTTTTCAAAATTCACAGAGTATTTCCATTATACTTAGTTTTTTAAAAACAATTTTTGTTTCATACCACAGGGAAATTTTCTAGCTAGATCTGATATTGTCTTACTAAATAATCTGTCAAATTTTGAGGAATAAAAACCCTGCCACATAATTTTTTAAAAAAAAACAACAGTGGGTAATGGGGAGAAAATGATAGAATACTGTAAATACGAAGAAATTGTAGTAGTTGATAATTTCACTAAAATGGAAAACCTGCCATAATTTGTTGGCATTAATTTACCCACAAAAGTGCTATTATACTAATTAAGTTAGTCTGACATCAGGAACTATGCCTCATCCCTATTGTAGTTAGTATCTGGCATAAGACAGGGCCCCACAAATGTTTTCTGACTCCAGGTACAAAGCTTCAAATAATCAAGTTCCAAACTTAAAATAGTCAATTGAGAGATATCAAGAAGAATTTCACATGTAATATATGTAGTATTAAAACTAACAAAAGTAAATGTATTATCATTTTAATATTTTCTTTCCATATTTGCAAAGCAGTTAAATATTACAGTCTAATTAATACCCATGGATTAACATTAACTTAAGGCATTTTAGGATATTAGTTAAGAAATAGGTAGGAAATGGGTCCAGAGTTAAAAAGCTTAAGAGAATCCTGGAATACAAATAAATGGTTTCTTTTTTTTTTTTAACTTTTAATTTTTTTTGTAGTTGTAGATGGACAGCATGTCTTTGTTTTGTGTTTATTTATATGTGGTGCTCGGGATTGAACCCAGTGCCTCATGTGTGCTAGGTAAGCGCTTTGCCACAGAACTACAGCCCCAGCCCCAAGTGGGTTTCTGTACTATAGCAATATCCCAAGGCTGGTAACATAATTCAAAAGAGGGAAATATTAAGTCTTCTCAAGCAAATTTGGTTATGTATGGAACTTATGAGAACAATATGAGACCAGTGTATACAAACCTAGGAAGAAAAAAAGGTACTGCTCAAAGTCAAATAATAAGCTTTAATTTTTTAAAATTAAAAATACCAAGAAATTATATATTCTGTTTTGTAAAATAAAATTTACCAGGAACCCTTGCCCACTATTGGTGGGAATGTAAATTAGTACCATTACCATGGAAAACAGTCTAGATAGGGTCCTCCAAAGAAGTTAAAAAAGAACTGTATGATTCATTAATCCCACAATTGGTTTTATATATATATCACACACACACACACACACACACACACACACACAGCAAATATAGTCAGTATTTCAAGGAGATATCTATGCTCCCATGGTCACTGCAGCATTATTCACAATAGCCAAGATAAAAAAATCAACCTAAGTATCTACCAACAGATAAATGCACACAGAAAATGTGGTGTATGTATATGTATAAACAATGAAATACTATTCAGCTTTAGAAAAGAAGGAAATCTTGTCATTTGCAACTACAAGGATAAACCTGGAATACATTATGCTAAGTGAAATAAATCAAAGACAGACAAATACCACATGATGTCACTTACATGTGGAATCTAAAATAGAAGAACTCACAGAAATATAATAAAATAGTGGTCACCAAGGGCTGGGTGGGAGATATATTAGAATGTATTGGTTAAAGGGTACAAAATTTCATTTAGACTGGACGAATAAATTCAAGAGCTCTATTGTTCACCATGATGACTATAGTTAAAACAATGCACTGTATTCTTGAAAACTGCTCAGAGAGTAAATTTAAGCATGCTCAGAAAAAATGACAAGTATACCGTGCCATGCTATTAAAGATAGGGAGTACTGAATCTGATTTCCTAATCTCCACTCTTATGGGTTTAAAAATTAGGCGATGGGGCTGGGATTGTAGCTCAGTGGTAGAGCGCTTGCCTTGCATGCATGAGGCCCTGGTTCGATCCTCAGCACCACATACAAAGCAATAAAATACATTGTGTCCATTTACAACTAAAAAAAATTAAAAAAAAAAAATTAGGCGAGTTCAATAGGCCTTATTATTTATTAATTATAACTGTGCTGCAAAAATTATGTTTCTAAATATTTCAAAGATTTTTCTTTATATATAAGTACATTTTTATATATGTACCACAATGTACAACTGCTCTTAAATAGCTCTATGTAAATTAGAATGCATAATTATACAATGGTTGGAATTCCAGTAATTAACAGAATCAGAATGCCTACCTGATTATCTGAAAGCCACATAGCAGTCAATTGTTGTAGCTTTGTAAAGCTAAAGGGCAAATTCTTTAATCTGTAGGAAAAAAACACAAATAAAAATTAAATTTTAAAATAAGAATATTTGAAATGAATGGAAGTCAGGGCTGGTGGTGAATGAATCAAAGCTAAATCTAATGGTCTTCTGAACAATGCTACAAAATGATATATGCGAACAGGATAAAAAGAAAAGTCCGATATTGGTCTTCATACAGAGATAGACAAAAAAATGATCTAGTTTTAATAATTCTTCAACTGAATCATTCAGCAAGAAAATAAATAATCAACTTCAAAAATTTGTCTTATATACCAGTCAAAACTGTCCTTGCCTTAAAGAAAAAACAAGGAAACATTAAATACTATCTTATAATTGTTTTGGCTTTTTATTGTATTTAGGAAGTACTCCTTGAGATAGTTGGTTGTAAAAACTGCATTGCTCTCTGTATTTTTTGTAAGCCATTACTTGTACAATCAAGAACATTATTTTAAGATAATAATTAGTAAAAACAAAGTAGTATAAGCATTTATTAGAATGCTGAAAATAAAATAGTACCCTATTTAAAACACAATGTCTACTTCAACCTTGCTGTCTTAGGCCTAACTAGTCTTCTGTACCCCCTTGTAAGACAATTTGTTAAGACCTAAGTCCTCTAAGAGGAATTACAGGCCAAAACAAGGGAGTTAATAAGAAAGCAGTAGTTCTGTTTAAATAAAATGGAACTGTCAGAATATCATTAACTAGGAAGAAAACTGAGTCTGAATTAAAGGTCTACCTTATAAGCAATGTAAGTCACCTTAAATTTCTCTTAAATAAAATGGGAAAATCTGTTGCACTATTCCACAGGGTTGTTTTGAAGACTTCACAAGATATGAAAACAAAATGTATAAAACACTCTACAAATGGTGTTTTAATCATCCTCATAGTATTTTTACTTCAGGAAAAGGTATGAGTACTGTTCCAATTTAGTGATCATAGTGATCAATTTGCTCTGCACTTTGGCTTTGTGGTCCAAGCAGTGTAAATGAATGTACCTCTGCCCAGAAAAATATAAGCAACAGATTAGACTGAAAATTTGATTTGTTCAACAGTATTATTAAGGTAAATATCCGACTTCAGGGAAAAAAAGTTGTTATAAGCAGAGAATAAAGGTTGTATTCCAAAATGAACAGTGACAACCACAGTATAATTTGCATCTGAACAAAATTATGTCAGTCTCTTTAAACAAATTTTAAAATATATATGAGAGAGGAACAAGCATTAGCTGTGCTATCATATCTTATGAAACTTTAACTTTCTTTCAATCAGTCTTCTAGAAACCAATTGATGAATGTAGTATTACAAACCTATTGTCACTTAAATTAATGACTTTTAATTTTTGCATATCACCCATTTCCTCTGGAAGTGCCTCAAGTTTATTAGAATGGAGAAACAGCACAGTTATATTTTTCCAGTTTCCAATCTGAAAGAGAAACATTTGGCCTACAGGTTAATGAACATATTCATATTCTGAAGTTATGAAAAAGATGCTTTGCATTTATAAGAGGAATAACTTTATTCCTTTTTTAGTTATTAGTTTTCATGAATAAAGGAAAGTATTTAGGTACATATTCTAAATTAACAGCTAGTTATTATTCAGAAAATAATAAATTGTTAGAAAATACATAAAACAATACTGGTAGCTATAATAAAGATAATTATAAAAAATGAGAAGTAAGACAGCTAAAACAAATTTAAAATATAGTACCTCTGGGGGTAATTGTTGTAAGTAATTATGATCTGCAGCAAAGGTTCTAATGTTAGTAAGCTGCCCAATAGATGAAGGCAAAGCTTCAACTTCATTGAAACTGCAATCCAGTTCTTCTATTGATATTAACCTTTAATGATAAATGGAAATGAACATGAAATATATTTTACATATATTATTACAATATATATATAATTCAAAATTTAAGAACATGCACAGTTGAACTTGACTGTGAACCCAGTGAAACGTCATAAAGGTAAACTTCACCAAATTAATAGGCGTTTATTGAAAAAATACCCAAACTGTAATATCAATCATTTACTTAAATATCTGTAGAAACTCCTGTAGTTGTTATTTATGCAATTATCTGAAAATATATATGGCATGCTGCACTAGAAGTAAAAATTTCAAGATCTACACATTTACCAAAAACGTACCCTCCTACAGAGTCCGGCAGATACATTAACTGGTTTTCATCTATTTTTAAAGTTGTGACATTCTTCAAAGAACCTATTGAGATAAGAAATATTTCTCAGCTCAAACTAGAAGCAAATCCACATTCCATGTGAGACATTACATTTGGCAAGAATTAAAAAGAACATTGTAAACTAACCTATCAAAAGAGATACCACGTCCAATTTCACTCACTCTGTTCTCTTACCCTACATTTACAATTTTAAACAATACTCCTTTTAATACACTGTATGTTTCTTTACTAACCTCCAACAAAATGTAAACTTCAAAGGAGAGGGAACTTTCTGTCTGCACTTTTCACTGCTATAACTCCATTCCTAAAAATAATGCCATGGTAGAGAAGAAGCCACCACCCTTCCCCCCAAAAAACCCTTACTGAATTAACAGAATAAATGGAAATGGTCTATAATGAACTATTCTATGCATATAAATATTAAAATGGTAAAATATATTTTAATTTAAAACTTAAAAATATTGATTAGAGTAGAACACTAGTGAATGTGCAAAACGTACATTAGCTAAAACAACTAATTCAACTGAGAAATATGCAAGTTTTTCAGTTTTTTTATTAACATATTTTTTGTTTATAGTCATTTTATTGATAATTGCACAAACTTGGAAGAAACTAAGATGTTCTCCAGTAGATGAATAGATCAATAAACAGTAGCAGATCTAGACAGTTGCATGTAATTCAGTGCTAAAAATAAATCAGCTATCAAGCCAAGAGAAGACATGGAAGAACCTTAAATGAATATAACAAAGTCAGTCTGATATTCTAGAAAAGGCAACTAAAGAAACAGTTATGAATCCATGGTTTCCATTTCAAGGAAGGAGGGATGAAGACACAAAGCATAAAGGATTTTTAGAGCAGTGAAACTATTCTGTATGGTATTATAACAACAGATATAGGTCATTAAACATTTGTCAAAACCAACAGAATCTGCAATATCAAAAATGAACTCCAATGTAAAATGTACTGTTGGGTTGCTAACACATTTTAAAGAAAACAAAATTTAGGATTTAGTCCTTTCATTGAAATAATTCAATTCCCTTGATATTTCATTTAACAAAAAACTTTATAAATACAGATTTATCACAATTTATTTTTTTAATTTGTTTTCAGTGCTCAGGATTAAACTTGGGGGCCTTGTACATGACAAGCAAGTACTCTACCACTGAGTCATGTCCCCAGTTCTTAGAAATACAGATTTAATAATTACAGATCTCTCACAGGATTTATTCAACAAGTCTGTTTTCTTGTCTGCTCTATAATGAAGTAGGCCCGGAAAAAAGTTACTAAATAAGGGTTATGATTAAGAGTTGAGAATCAGTTACACAGATTCTTTATGAGATTTCTTTAGTGTAAATAAAGCCTTAGTAACATTAACAAATGAGTAAATTGTACAACTGATCAGTATCAGGAAAAATTCAGATAATATTTGTCATGTGGACAGTACAGTAAAACTATATGGTAACAAATATGTGGCAGTACAGTAAAACTATGTGGTAACAAACAATTTTCATGGAAGCCTTTAGTTTAATAAAAATTACATGAATTTGAAAGCAATACAAACCAATAGTCTCAGGTAGCTGTTGAAGTGAATTGCTTGATAATAGGAGGTCTTGGAGATTTTCACAAGCTGAAATTCCTTCTTCAACCATTTCAATATTATTTTTAGAAACATCCAAATATGTAAGCTGTTTCAAACTACCAATAAACTATAAGTAAAATAATAACAATAAAATATATATAATTACTATCAAATAATTTATAAAAAGTTTAGGTAATAAACATGTCAATCTTAATTCATAATTAAATGTTAACATGAGAAAGAGGTCTCAAATTGTTTTTAAGTGCCACTAGAAATATAGTCAGTAAGCTAAGAACTCCTACTAACTTTAACCCAATGGAGTGACAAAGGGCATGTATTCTTTAGGAACTTAGCTGTCAATCACCTCCCCAGGGAGATACATATATGGGGATTTTTATGGCTTCTTTAGATTATGGGAATATATTATGGGAAATCATCCTAGCTTAACAATTCTCCAGGCAAACTGAATTAGGATATAAATTCAATTGCTACCACTGGAAAAGATATCCTCTACAATACTAAGAAAAGACTAAGTTACAGAAGTTTGTTATGAGAACTTCCAGATTTTAATCAAGAATGTGCTCATAGTAAGAAAAGTGTCATTTATTTCAATTTAATAAAGAATTAAAAATAATCCATTTTTAACTAACTAAAAATAATTTTTAAATGCACAGTTCAAATGCTGCAAAGAGACAGAAATTAGTGAAGCTGTTCAAAATTTCATATACATACCCCTGGAATAAAAGTAAGTCTATTACCATCCATCCAAAATTCTTTCAATCCACTTAGTTGCTCAAGAACTTCAGGCTGGTTGGATAGAAGAGGGAAAAATCCAATTAATTTACAGGAATGTCTTTATCTGGCAAAAGAAGCCCTGAGAATGTCTAATGTAACCTTCAGTTTCAAAATATTAAATAAAAGGGGAAAACATTGGGTGCAGGGGAGAAGGACAGCCAAGATGTGAGCCATTCCAATGCATTATAGTTACTACAATATCATCAAAGGGAAATTCCAATATACATTCCATAAAAGTAGATTACATAAAACTCATTGAAGTTTTGGATTATACAATAGGGTCAACTATCTATACAATTAATAAAGAAATAAAAATAAGGGGCCTGGAAACACAGTAGAGCACTTGCTTATCATGTGAGTCTGAAGCCCTGAGATCAATGCCCAGCACTTAAAAAAAAGAAGAGGAAAAAAAGATAGGATCTACTGCCTGGAAGCATATAATAAAAAGAATTTCTCATTCATTATCAATAAAAAGATATAACCTTTTAGAAAATATTAGGAAAATCACAAAGATGTTGTTTCTCATGACATTAATAAAGGAGGAGAAAAAAGGTACTATACATCCTACATTTTTCAATACTAAGGGAAAGGTAAATAAGCAAAGGCATAACCACATTGAAAAAAAAATCCCAGAAAATTGTTATTTAAACTCCTAGTGGAAAATTCTAATGACATGGTAAAAAAATGTTTATAATATAGGGTTAAAGACCTAAAACTAATTCTAAGTGTTGTTGTGCACCTTGGTATTCAGGTAAAATTTGCTCTTGGCCATTGGAGCTTAAGACTGGACTGTTTCTGTCAACAATCAACTGACAGCAAAGAATACCATCATATCTAATCACTATAATAATACATACATAAAAAGTCATATCTTTCATATTTATTGTTAACATACATAGATAAGAATTGTAGATGTATCTTGGATGGAACAAAATTTCCTTTTGTACTGTACTGTTGTAATTCCATTAGTAAGTTTTTTAAAAAGTACAATGTTGAAAGATCAAAATGATACAAAAATGAATGATGATTTTGAAGCTTACTGGATTCATAAAACTAACAACTGAGAATTTTCACATAGTTACTACGAAAACTAATTAATACATTAAAAAGGCAAACTGAATTAGGATATAAATTCAATTGCTACCACTTTAATTGTTTGTTATTAAAAAAATAACAAACAAGAGTACAGTAAATAATTTAGGAAGCCTAGTATATTTTTCCTCCCACAGGGAGTAAATACTCCACATAGTGAAATCCATAAGGAATCATTTCCAGTTAGAATGTAATAAAAACTGTAAGACAGTATTTTAAAGAAAATAGAAAGTATCCCAAACCAACATCGTCCTTCACTGGACACAGGTGAAATGTACAATAAGCTGTTCACAATACTCATAGGGCACACAACACACAGTACTGAGAAATTTTTGTTCTTAAGATCATCATTTGAAAGTTAACAATTTTGAACAACAAATTCACAAACATAATTTTTAAGTTTTAACAATGATATTAAGCTTGATGAACTCCTTTTTAAAAGAAACCTACCCAGCACTTTGGGAGGCTGAGACAGGAGGATTGCGAGTTCAAAGCCAGCCTCAGCAATGGCAAGGCGCTAAGCAACTCAGTGAGACCCTGTCTCTACATAAAACACAAAATAGGGCTGGAGATGTGGCTCAGTGGTTGGGAGCCCTGAGTTCAATCCCCTGCACCACCAAAAAAAAAGAAAAAAGAAATCTAGCTTATTTTTCAAGTTATTTTTGAAAACTAGAGACAAAAACTGCAAAGACACACTCCATTTAGATTCAGCATCTTAGTGGATGTACTTAGCATACAAAGCACAAACACAATTGAAAGGTCTCAATACAAAGCCAAAAATAACAACTATTTAATTCAATGACTTTCCCTTACAGCCTTTATGTGAAATTATAGAGAAGTATTTTATCATTAAACAAAGTCATAAGCAACACCCCATGGGCATTATTTTTGACTCAAAACCATACTACTGATGCTATATTTAAAAATGATCCCCCCCCTTATAATCTCTCAAATTTTCTGCTTCCTATGCCGAAAATTTTGGGCTGTCTCTTCCCTGGACTTCTCATTAATTTCATATTTTAGCCTTTTTTCAGACTTTTCTGTGTCTGGTTAATTTTTTCTGTCTGGAAAGTTCAGGTTAAGAACTTTCATATTTATCCTCCCTATCCTCCGCATCCTGTACCGTGGATTTAAATCAGGGCCCTGCATAAGCACTACCACTGAGCTATATCCCCAGATCTTTCATGTTTTTGAGACAGAGTCTTAATAACTGATCCTCCTGCCTCAGCCTCAAGTCACTGGGATTACAGGTTGTGCCACACACACGCCTAGCAGAATTTTCATATCTTATACCTCAAAAAAGTATACCTTTATTCAATTTTTAAGAGAAATACTTGAATTTTTACATTTTGCCCTTGATCACATATAAGGCTTACAGAAAATGAGATTAGTGAGAACTTACCACTTCTGTGAATTCATTACTTCCCAAATCCAGTCTTTCCAGCTGGGTCAGTCTATTCATGGTTCTATTCACAATGGAGTAATAAAGAATTAACTACACAAAAATATCAATTACATGAAAGCTTTCAAATTTCATAGTCAACACATACTTATGTAATAAAGCACAGGCTTTCATGTGTTGACCAAAGTGTTAATTTTCTAAAATGATAAGTCAATATTTATTTTCTAGATAAATGAATTTAATTACTAATTGTGCTCTAATATTGGCTTCTCATCAGTGTTCATTTCTATTCTTAAGAAGCAACTGCAATGAGTTTAAAGTCACAGGTCAGAAAATGAATAATGGGTTTTCATTTTTTAACAGAATAAATTTTCATATAGTGTGTGTATATACATATATACAGTAAATTAGACTAGTTGGTAAATACATATTCATTGAATAAGTAATTTCAACAAGTTTTTCTCAAGACTGGTCATATATTTCTAAAACTGTAAGATAAGTATAACTCTGAAAATTAGTTTTCAAAATGGTAAGAAGAATGTTATGTTGGACCTCACATGTTCAAGTTAAATCCAGTAAAATTGAAAACATAGGTTTTGAATTTTAGAATTGGTAGATTATTTTAAAGCAATAATATATCATTTTTAACTTCCAACTTAACAACACTTCTCGCCAACTAAGGGCTAGAAAAATGTATAAATTGATTTTATGATGAAATAAACTGTTTATTTTTACTTTCCTTCCACAAAGGTATCTTCTGAAACTAACTACAAATTAATTTAAATGTGTACTTATGCTCTTAAATTGCTACTTTTAGAAAAACTCATTACTTAATATGTTGAGATGCCCCAAACTACCCATTAGCATATCTACATTAATGACTTTATACGATACGACAAAATAACAACTATATTTCTGCTATCATTAGTTATTATACATTTATGTTAATATTTTAGAAATAAACTTCTTTTAAAGCAAAGGCATCTTAAATTATGACAAAACAATATTTCTCTCAAAATTTAACAAAAATTAATGTTAAAAATTAGTTTAAATATTTTTCAGCTTTTTAATTAAAAAAATATAAGAATCCACATCATAATCTAGGCTATAACCTAAACTGAAGCTAATTTTCTCAAATCTTTACATTTTAAACATGCCAATCCATCACTGCCCCTTTAATTCAATTCATCCCACAATGCCACATTTTCTTAAAGTTCCTTTAACTTAGATTTACTGAGTGTCTATTCTCAGGTACTATAATCCTATTTTCCTTATTCACATCTCTCTTTGTCCAGAAAAGCTAAAAGCAATCTATAGCAAAAGGAAAAGCATAAAAAAGCAAAAGGAATTTCCAGGAATTTTCTCCAGATATATAAAATCACATGCTATGATATTAAGCTTGTGTGTTCTAACTACTATACCAGGTGGGAGTTTTGAGAAAAGTAAAGAGGGCTGTAAGGAGGGGGGAAATACTGAAAGAACAAAACAAAATCATCTATTTCTTGTTTTGACATTATTAAAATGACAAGAGAAAATTCATGGGTAGCAACTGAACACATTAACAAAAATGGAGGCAATTTGTAAAAATAAATAGTTTCAGCAAGGTTATAAAAATGAAATGTTAGTGCACTGGAAAAACTGAATTACAGACAATATCTAAGAAAAATTAAGTTTTAAAACATTTAGGAAAATGAGGACAATACAGATATGTAAAAATAAAGACAAAATATATTGCAACAACACAAAAATATCTCCACATCAACTCTATGTAGCTAATACTGGTAACCTGGGTTCTATTTACAGACCTCAGAAATAAACTGGGTGTCATGGCACATGCCTGTAATCCCAGTTACTTGGGAGGCTGAGGTAGGCGAACATGAGTTCAAGGTCAGCCTGAGCAACACAGTGAGATCTCGCCTGTCTCAAAACAAACACACACACGCCAATACCACTACCACAATAAAAACAGAGGGTCAGGGGATGAGGATATGGCTCAATAATAAAGTGTTTGCCTGGCATGCATGAGGCCCTAGGTTCAATTCCCAGCACCACCAACAAACAAACAAAAACACAGAGGGTCAGTTCCATCTCAGTGGTATTGCTTGCTTAGCCTGTGCAAAGTCTTGGGCTCAATCCACTGTATGTATGAATGAATGAACGTAAGAATGAATCAATCTATAATCAATCTATCTATCTATCTCAGAAATAAAATTTCATCTTAGAATAAGATCTGGCTTACTAAATTCAAAGAGAAAATAGAGATAGTATCCCTCAAATTTCCTGTCATCTACACCTCTAAAATTCATTCTATTTATCTCATTTTACCTTCTTTCCCATCTCACAGGAAGAACATAACATTTTTTGTGTTCTTGGCAGAGTGCTCTGTAAATTCTTTAACCAGTATTAAGTTGCACTTAAAAATATATGTAAAACTATAGGTTTTCATTTTGTTAAAATCGCTAATCATAAAAATGTCCAGGACATAATCTGAATGCACATGATTTCCCTAATATTTAAAACTATAGCTTCTTTATATTTTTGAGGTCTCAAAGGTTTTAATCATATATCTTAAAAAGGAAGAAAGATTTATATCATCAAATTTATTGAGAGAGCCTGATCTGAATACCTAAAAGAAGATAAAATAAGTGAATTACCTATGGTATCAGACCATAAGCATTTGGATCTTAAATGTCCCCCCAAAGGCCCTTATGTTAAAGGCTTGGTCATCAGCCTTGTGGCACAACTGGGAGGTAGTGGAACCTTTAGGAGGTGGGGCCTAGTAGAAGGAAGTCAGGTTACTGGTGGCATGCCTGTCCAAAACACAGTAGACTGAACTCAGGGCCTCGAAAATCCTATGCAAGCACTACCACTGAGCTGTACCTGGCCTTGTTTTTTGATGTTATTTGTTATGAGACAGGCAAGATCTTGCTAAATTGCCCAGGCTAGACTTGAACTTGTGATTGCCTATCTCAGTTTCCCAACTATCTGGGATTATGGGTGTGTGCCACAAGGGGATACTGGAACCCTGGCCTCTTCCTGTTTTCTCTTTGCTTCCCAGACACCATGAGGTGAACAGTTTTGTTCTACCGTGCACCACAATGTGTTACCTTACCACAGGCCCAAAAGCTATGAGTCCAATCATGGATTGAAACCTCTGAAACCTGAGCCAAAATAAACCTTTCCTCCCTATAAGGTGTTTATCTCAGGTATTTTTTGTGCTGACTAATGCATCACATTAATTATAGGCTTAGTTATTATAGTAAACAATTTATATATTGTTATTCGTTCTCTTAGAAACCAGTCATGTTTTGAGCTAAGCCAGTCCCAAACTGGTAAAATATACAGACCTTTTAAAATTTTAATTTGGTAATTCTTACTTTAATTTACACTCACAGCCATCACTAGAAACTTCATTCATGCACTGAACAAATACTTGGCTAAAACAAGCATTTGGGGGAAAAAAACTAGACGTGAACTCTGTCTTTCACTTACAATCATATGGGACAGAGGAGAAGACACATGCACATGTATACATGTTGGTCAGGGAAGAAGAAAGTGACATATAAAAACAGATATATTACATGATGTGGCAAATACTACAACATATATAAATATGATGCCATCAAAGTTGAGTAAACAGAACAATTAACTCATGGGGTAACTGAAGATGTTTTGCTCCTCAAAAAAGAAATAATTAAGTCTTATTGATTCTATTTTAGTAATAGTTAAGAATTTTTTTCTATGAAAGACCAGATAGTAAATATGTTAGGCTCTATGATCAGAAGGTCTTTGTCACAACTATTGAACTCTACCACTACAGAGCAAAATCAGCCAGAAGTAATAAGTAAATTAAGGAATGTGGCTATGTTCCAATGAAATTTTATTTGCAATTATGGACAATGAGCCACAATTAATCATAGACTGTAGTTTGCCAAGCCCTACATGATATACAGCAATGTATTCAAGGTGTTTTAAGACATTTTTAAAATAAATCACCAAAGAAAAAGTTCAGTTTGAGTTTGTAGACCTGTTTTTTTTTTTTAAATAGTTTTATCTCCCCATTTGCTCTTAGACTGTCGTCTCTTCTTGATGTTGAGTGATAAGAGAACCAATCACTCAATTTCTAATTTACAACAGATGAGAAAGCCAGACAGTCAAGTCTTTACAGTTATCGGGCTTCACATGAAGACCATACAGACCTCTCTAATGAGTGATATGTATGGGCGCTAGTGTAAAAACTTAGATCTCTACTTAAGACTCAGGCTGGCTCTATAAACTTAATTTTTCTTTTCTTACAAACTTATTATTTGACTTTCATATTACACAAAAGATTATGCCTCAGAGAACTATGAAATCCCCAACAGACACATTTTTTAATTTAACACCAAGAATTATACAGTATGAGTACCACCAATTTAAGTCTTTAAAAATAACTTGCACTCACAATTTACTTTTTTTTTTGGTATCGAGGATTGAACTCAGGGGTGCTCAACCACTGAGCCACATCCCCAGCCCTATTTTGTGTTTTATGTAGAGACAGGGTCTTACTGAGTTGCTTAGTGCCTCGCCCTTGCTGAGGCTGGCTTTGAACTGGCGATTCTCCTGTCTCAGCCTCCCTACGTGCTGGGATTACAGGCGTGCGCACAATTTACTTTTTTTTCCCCCCACTCACATTTTAGATAATAAAAATAGAACTCTTTTTAGGGACACATGGATTAAAAATTCTAAATTGAGTTTTTTAAAAAGATAACACTTTTACTTACTTAGGCAACATTTTTAACTGGTTTTCTCTAAGTTCTAATATCTGAAGTTTAGTTAATCTGTAAAACAAAGAACAAGTATCTACAACAAAGAATTTAATAATAATGCCATATTTTAAGAGTTTAAAACAATCAATATTAATCGCATAATTATCATGTGCAGAGTTAGCAAAATATTAGAGGGGAATAAAAAATACAAAGAATATTTTTGCTCTTCAAAATTAACAGTAGGGGAAAATGCTTTTAGATATTTTCAAAGGGACAAAGTGATTGTCTCTAAGTAAACAATACTAGAGTATACTCCATGCCTTCCACTAAAAATATCCACAAAGCTGTTTCTTAAAGAACAATAATCCAACTCTAGAGTATAGCTCTAAGAAGAGATAAATAAAAGACCCATAAGGGCCATGAAGGAGGAGAAATCTGACAATTCAGCAATATACATTTCACTATAAAAGAGGAGAAATAAGCAGATTAAATGATGCAAATGCCAGTTATAGAAGAGGAATCTAAAAAGTATACTGTTTTAGACAAACAATAACTACTAAATTAACATTTAGTTTGTTAACATTTTCTCCAGTAATTAATTTAAATTCAATAACTTGATACCTACTATTCATTCATGTTTAAAAAAATTACTCAGGGACTTGGGGGGGGGTGATGCAGAGAGATGAATTGAACACATACTGATAAACATATGATTTTCTCAATAATTTTGATTCAATGGGGAAACAGCTAAACTGTTAAAAAGTTTTGAATTTAATAAATACTAAGAATATAGCATTTGGTATCTCCAATATACAGATATTATCCCTATGAAAACCTTCTGGTTTTTTGCCACCTTAAAAACCTTTTTTTAAAAATGTTAAACTCCCACTGAAAATAAATTTGAAATGAAAATAACAAAATTCAAAGAAACTATAAAAATCACAATGTTTAGTACTCAGGATGTTAAAACAAGAGGACTGCCTGTTCTAGACCAGTCTTGACAACTTACTGAGAGTCCGTCTCAAAATAAAAAATAAAAAGGGCCAGGATATAGCTCAGTGGTAGAGCACTCTTGGGTTAAATCCCCAGTACTGCAAAAAGAAGAAGGAAGGAAAAAAAAAAACAACATGGAAATAATTACAAAAGAAGAACCTATAAAACTATAACATGCTATTACTAAAGTAGTGTCTTATAGTTTTTACAAACTGTAAAAGCTAACAATAAATATTTTTAGAAGAAACTGTAATTTACCTGCCAAAATTAGCTGGCAAAAATTCAAGGAAAGCATCATTCAGATATAACTGGGTTAGGTTTAACAGCTGAGAAAATCCATCAGGGAGCCTATATAAAATATATCAGAATTTAAATCAATTTCATATATACAATTTCAGCCTCTCACAAGAATGTGTAATCAAAACATTTTCTCAACAGAAAATAGTTACCTCTTTACTATTAGTGACCCTCAAATTAAGATTTGCCTTTTGTAATAATTTGCCTGCTTCAATGTTTGCAACTTCATCTCTTTGGTAAGAGAAAGTGAGGTAATGTTTCTCTCCATAACATAAAATTTCCACAAATAGTAAACCAAGAATGAGCCACAACACTTAGAAATACATTTAGGACATAACCATGAAAACAGCAGGCACCCTTCAAATTCACCGTATCTAACATCAAGTCAAAGGACTAAACAGTTTCTAAACCTAGGCAGAGACAATTTAAGCAGAGTAATTCTTTGTTATGAGAAAGCTGCCTTGTGCACTGGAGGATGTTTAACTCTGACCCTGGACTCTACCAACTAGATGCCAATAGTGTGCATGTGTATGTACATCCCAATTCCCACAGTGAAAATAAAAAATATCTCCAAAAATTGCCAAGTGTTCCCTGGAGTAAAACAGACTTGGGTGAAAACCACTGGTTTAGATTATTTTTACTGTCAACATTTAGCCCTTAAATAATTAAGGTTTAGAATTCTATGAGCAAATAAGAAATAATATAAAAAGCTGAGTATTTTAAGACTATGTAAGAATCTACATGTATTAGTTTCTATTTCTTCTTATTTACTAAATAAGTTACAGATACAGAACTTGATGCCAGAGTATTATTTTCAAATGAAGAGTATATACATCATTCTTTATGTGTTTCCCATGGATTTTAACAAGTATAAAATCCTCACGCATTAAGACATAGACTTTGACTCATCTTATTTTTTGCTACCTCACATGCCAAGTGAAGCAACTGTGTGTTTAGAAACCTTTCCAAGAAATACAATAATATAGTACAGGAAAGCTGGTTTCAACTCTCAACTTAGCTACCCACTAAGCTATGCTTCACTCTGCTTCTACCTTTACCATTGCATTTTTATAAAACTTACCAACTTTAGAGCTAGGAAAACTTTGTTTATAGTCATTACCATCATAAAATAACATTTATAACCTCTAGTATACATTACAGCCAATCACATGGTACTTTTTTTTTTGTTATTTTGCCTTCTTGACCTTTCAGTTTCTTTTATTATTTTCAAAACTTTGCATGTGTCATACATACATCTGATTCCAAAGCAGACATATTTTGGCACTGTACAAATAGTGAGGAAACCTGGCAGATTCTAGTCTCACTTCTGAGAGATCTAGATGAAAAATACTTGCATTATCTTTTTAAGATCTCAAATTTACATCAAATTTCCATCCATAATATATGAATGTAGAAAGATTATTAAAAGGTTTCGTTTTTTATTCTAAAACTGAATCTTTGTATAGCTTTGAAATTGATACAAACTTTTCATTAAATTATGTACAGTAGGGGCTGGGGTTGTGGCTCAGTAGCAGAGCGCTTGCCTAGCACATGTGAGGCACTGGTTTGATCCTTAGCATCACATAAAAATAAACAAAATAAATATCGGAATGCCGTCCATCTACAACTACAAAAGAAAAAGTAAAGGGCTGGACTGTAGCTCAGTGGTAGAGCACTTGTCTAGCATGTGGTAGGCACTGGGTTTAATCCTCAGCACCACATAAAAATAAATAAAATAAAGGTATTGTGTCCAACTCCAACTAAAAACAATTTTTAAAATTTAAAAAAAAATATGTAAAGTAATAGTCTGTAATACTCTACTAGTGCTTCAAAATTGTTTGTTTTTAAAAACCTCATAATTCAACTGAGATTAACTTACTTAGAAATTGGGTTTACACTGGCCTCCACAATAGTCAAAACTTTACAGTTTTTTATATTTTCTGGAAACTCTTGTATTCCTAAAAAACAAATAATAATCAAATTAAAAGAATTTATTACAAAGACCAAAACAAATAATTAACATATACCTTGCAGATTCTGAGAATAATTTGCCAACCAAGAAGGAACCAGACAAATTGGCACTACCAATGAGAACCAAATAGAACCACCTCCACAATTTCTCTTTTCTAGTTCATCTTTCCTTCATTTGCCTTTTTATAACTGTTAATTACTTAAGTTGATTTTCCTTCCTTTTCTCCTCTTAACTCTACTGAAAATTAGTATCTTCTCTATGTGCTTAGGACACAAAATGCAATCATTTATCATTCTTTCTGTTTTTCTCACATACAAGATAGCTTTTTAAACACTGGGATCCAGACTGAGCTGGCTCCTCATACACATAACCAAACAAAGCTAAAGATGAAAAAAGTTGGAAAATCTATCTCACGTATGCCCACAGATATGTCTGAAGGCAATACTGTCTACCCATAACATCATTAACACATTTTCTCTTTCCTGCATCTACTCTTTCTCTCTTTTTTTTTTACATTCCTCTCTTTTCTTGGTCTTTTTCATTCACATAAACACACAGTATAAGTGCTTAAGGAATGTAATGATTTCTACACACTGTGATGTATATATTCAAGGGATCTACTAAACATTACAACTTTTCAGTGGCCTTCTATTTATGATTTTGGGGTGGGGGGGGCACTGGAGGCACAGTGCTAGGGACTAGACTCAGGGCCTCATGCATACTAGGAAAACACTGTCACTGAGCTACGTCCCTAACCCTTGGAGTACCCTTTTAGACCAAGTGTTTTAGAAACCAGAGGTAAATAAGTTTTAAAAAATTTCCAATCTGTTATAGACCAATACAATACCACTTGCAATACCATTTGCAAAATACAATAAAAGTATTGTGATGTCAAATTTTGGTAAAAGATTCTAAGCACCTACTCATCTACTAAAATTATCACAGCAAAAATGCATTAACAAATAACTGGTAAACAAGACCTAGTCCACAGACAACTTTAAATAGTATTCATTGCTCTAGTCTTGACCAAAGAAATGCTATATTAGTAACTTTTAAAATTTTTCAGAAACGAATTTTATATAGTCTGTTATTAAAAAAGATCCATCCCTCCACTAACATAATATTATCCAACAAAGTTGTCACCCTTTCAAGTTTAGGACTATTTCAACTTCATCATCACTGGATGATTCTAAGTAAGCTTACCATAATGCTGTGTACAGAGTTTCAGATGATGAAAAATGAATGGTACAAAATCACAAACTAGCAAATAACACAGGAATAACTGCTTCAATCAAAATTCATCAATAGGCTGGGTGTTTAGCTCAGTGACAGTATGTGTGCACTTAGTGTGTGGTGCAAGGCCCAGGGTTTAATCGTCAACAGTATCAGAAACAAACTGGGGGCGTGGGGGGGGAGAACAAAACAAAACCCCTCACACCAATGGATACCAAAATTACTGTGTAAAAAAATAATAATAAATAGGACATTAATATGGTCTCAAAGATTCTTTCTCCAAGATATTTATCAATTATAAAAGGAAAAATTTACTGAATCTGCCAGGCACCACCCTAACAAAATTCATCACCAGTTAACATCAATACACATGGCAACTTGTCTGAGATGCCCTGAGAAACAACATATACTTGCCAAAAATATCAAACCTACGTTTAAACATAAGCAAGCATCAAATCAACCCAAATTTAAGAGAATTTCTGTTAAAAAAATGACCAGTAATCTTCGAAAGAAACAAAGGAGGTCTTAAGAACCACTCAGAAGAGAGAAGGCCCAAGAGATCTGACAACTAAATGTAGTTATGTGAAATTAACAACTATTGCTTAGAATGTGGAAATATTGGGAATTACATACATACATACACTGCTGACAAGAACAGAAAGTGGCTGTAGAAAATGGTTTGGAGACTCCTCAAAACATTAAACATAGAATTACCCTATAATCCAGCAATTCTATTCCTAAGTGTGTACCAAAGAAAACTGAAAATATACATTCCAACAAAAACTTGTATATGAATGCTCATAGAATTATTTACAACAGCCCAAAATAGAAATAATCCCATGCCCATCAACAAACGAACGGATAAAGAGAGCAAATAAATGAAATGTGGCATATTCACAGTATGGAATATCAATACAACATAGATGCATCTGGAAAACACTATATGAGGAGGAAGCGGCCATACAAAAAAAGGCCATATATTATATATGATTGCATTCATGTGAAATATCCAGAATAAACAAAACCTTATAGACACAAAGCAGATAAATGGTTGCAAAGTACTGAGAGAAACTGGAATGGGGAGTGACTGGTTAGTGAAATTCCTTTTAAGATGACAACAACATTCTAGAACTACACAGTGGTGATGGTGAAACCAAAGTGCACCAAAACGCATAAATTTAAAAATGCTGAAATGGTGAATGTTAAAATATGTGAATGCTCCCACAATATATATGAAATAATTAACAAGATCCAATTGTTATGTTAACATGTTGATTTTTAATTTGAGCTCAATATACAATCATGATTTTACACATAGGACACAAGTTTTTAAGGAGAAAGTCAGTCTCAAAAGGAAAACAACAATCATGCTAATAGTCTTTCTTATGTTTGGACAACCAAAACATATATAATTTGAGTAGTATAAAAAACAAAGAATTGCAATTTCTCAAAAACAAAGTTATAAATGCAGTGGTCTCTTTTATCTTGTTCACCTCTGTATTTCTACCATCTAAGAATCTGTCAAAATAAGTAAAGGTTGAGCATCCCTTATCTAAAATGGTTGGAAACCAAAAACATTTTGGATTTCAGGGTATCTCTCCCCCCCATTTTGAAATATTTGCATGTACATAATGAGATATTCTGGGGAGGAAACCAGAGTCTAAATGTGAAATTCATTTATGCTTCATATGTACCTTATACCTATAGCCTGAAGGTAACCATGTAAAATTTTAAATAATTTTTGTATGCTTTGACTGGAATCCATCACACAAGGTCAGGAGTGAAATTTTTCACTTGTGGCATTATGTTGGCACTCAGAAAAAAAAAGCCAGATTTTGAAACACTTCAAATTCAAATTTCAGAGTAGGCAAGTTCAACCTGTATTATAAATATTACATTTATTTGCTAAAAAGTATTTATTAGTTTAGTATTATTTAATGAAAATTAATGTTTGTATCACCTTCCTCATATACAAATGAATACTCTATTATTTTTCATATGTTAAAGTATTTATTCCATAACACTAGTTTAAAAAAGGTAATCAACCAATGCCTATGAAATTAACTAACTCTAGATCATCGCTAGCTTTTAGATGCAGTAACAGTTTTTCCTAAATTAAAACCTTTGAAATACTTAGGCAAATTGCTAGCTCAATGTTTATTTTGACTTCAATTCCTAGCATATACACTTCTAAATTCTAAATCTGTATTTCTAATTTGCCCCTCTTCTTAATTCCACATAAGAATTTTTAAATGCCCATTAGATTTTGTTTAGATACCTCAAACTGAAATTATCTTTCCTTTATTATCCAGCAAATATGTATCAAACACACACAAAATATCAGATACTATGCTATGAATTACAAATATGATGCCAAGGTCCCCTTTATGAAAAATTAAAATATATTAAGGAAAACATACATTTTCTTTCTCTCACAGTAGTATTTTTTTTCTCAATTTCTTTTGTACCTTTCTCTTGTTCTTCAGATCTCTTAATGCTGGGGTGAAACTAGGGGTTATTCTTTGGGCTTCCATATTCATGCCCGTGTTCCCAATCATCACATCTCCTCAGGTTCAAATAATTACTTTCTGCTCTGCCTACAAACTTACAGTTCACTCTTTTTGGGCTTTTAGACTCAATTAAAAAGAAAGGCCGGGCTTGGGTTGTGGCTCAGTGGCAGAGCACTTGCCTCCCACATGTGAGGCACTGGGTTCAAACCTAGGCATCACATAAAAATAAACAAAATAAAGATAACTAAGACCAGCTATAACTAAAAGAAAAAAGAAAAAAAAAAGGCCTTGGTTAATCTTTCCAGTATTCCCACATCACAAAGATAGATCTCGTTTCTCAATCTTATAATTCCTGTCTTTTTATTCAGTATGTTCACAAGAGAATTAATGACTACATAGTCAACTTTTATTTCCCCTCCCCACTAACTTTTTCTATCGATGACTTTGACAGAATGCTTTTATCATCATACCTATTAGGATTCTCTGTAACATACACCATTTGCATGCAACAAAATATAATTTTTCTAACAATCTAGCAATCGTGAAAATATTACAGATGGAGTAATAGAGACTTTAATTCCCCAATATTAAAATAGGACCAATAAACAGAAGCAAAGAAAAGAGTACATTTCTTTTTATTCCTAAATAAGTGTTTTAGTCACTAAATCACACTACCTGGCCAATTGAAAAACACAGGGAAAACTACATAAAGGATCAGAAACCACAACAATCTAAATGCCAAAATTCGAATGCAAATGTTTTAAAATACATACAGCTTGCTGACAGTATTTATTTATTTATTTATTTAGTATCAGAGATTGAATTCAGGGGCACTCAACCACAGAGCCACATCCCCAACCCTATTGTGTATTCTATTTAGAGATAGAGTCTCAATGAGTTGCTTAACACCTCGCTTTTGCTGAGGCTAGCTTTGAACTCTAAATCCTCCTGTCTCAGCCTCCCAAGCTGCTGGGATCACAGGCATGCACCACTGCACCCAGCTGAAACTATTATTAATAAAGTATGCCATGATGCTTCCTGGCTCAAACAGGGCAGAAAAGCTAATGAATCTCAAAACTGTACCTGACACATTAAGATATATTTGAATATTATTAGACTAAAACTGATATAAACATCTAAAGGCAGAAAAAAACTCAAAATTAGATATAAGATTATATATCTATTTCAAGATTTAATATGATCAAATGTTATAACAGGGAAAAATGGATGGTATCTTAGTTTTCTTATTCAGAATATAAGAAACTCTTATCCATCTATATCAACAGTGATCATGTGCATACTAAATAATTTTAATAACTTTTCAAACTACGAAGAATACTATATTCCCTTAACATATTCATCCTTTCTTTTAAGCAATTTATTATCTAACTGAAAATCCACCTAACAGCCAGGCATGGTGGCACACACCTGTAATTCCTATATACTCCAGAGGCTGAGGCAGGAGGATTTCAAGTTGTGCCAGTCTCAGCATATTAGAAAGAAGACCCTGTCTCAAAATAAAAATCAAAAGGGCTAGGAATGACTATTAGCAACAGAAGGCTTGCCAACTATAAGGGAGGCCCTGGTTCAACTCCCAATACTGGAAAAAACAAAAACCCAGCTAAAAAAATTCAGATTTCTTACAACCAATCATATTAACCTAATGCATACTATATTCTTGTTTTCAATAAAGTACATTTACAAAGGCATTCATGATAGGGTTAAATACTACAGGTTGATTAAATGAGTTCTCTAAAAGTAAAATGCATTAATTTTTGTCCTTCCTCAGCTACCTTTGTTCACTAACAATGAAGTGCAGTTTCACTTAAGCTTCAGTTAAATATGAAAGAAGAAAAATTACAAGGAATAAGAAAAGGAAAGGGGGCTGGGGTGTGGCTCAGTGGTAAAGTGCTTGCCTAGCATGAGTGAGGCACTGGGTTCGATTCTCAGCATCACATATAAATAAATAAAATAAATGAAGATCCATCAACAACTAAAAAAAATTTAAAAAAGAAAAGAAAAGGCAAAGCATTATAAGCAATCATACAGAAAGAATAAATCCATTTAATTTTTAGTCAAAATAAATTGTAAGAATTTATTGGTGGCAAACAGGCCATTCTTTAGACAGAATATTTAAGTGTTTATTCTGAGTCTTCTGATCATATAAAAAGTATTTCTACTTACTCAAAAACACTACTGGGCTGAAAAAATTATTTAAAGTAGGCTTTCAGTATTAGTGACAAGGAAATGCTAAAACTGGGAAGTTAAAAGAGATAGACTGTGGCCTAATAAAACTCACCATAGCTGTAAATCATGGAATGCTTTACAAAGTTGTATGGATATTAATTAAATGGTGCTGCAAGGCCAGTGTGTAGCCATAATTCCACCATTCTTGTTTAGAATAATAAACCTAGAATTACTGAGTTTTTAGTTAGTATATGTACAAGTATTTTTATTATTGAGCCAAGAAATATTTCCATATTATTGAGACTGGTAACAAAGTTTATTATGTATGTATACTTCCAGATACATACAACTTAATATGCTGATTATTTTGAGTCTCTTTCCATATACTTTAACATCTTCTATTTAAAAAGATGGAAAAGTTTAAAAGATAACACTTTGTGATAGAGGTATAGACTTAATGACTTCTAAAGTCACAATAATTCTTAAATTCTCTTAATGCTTTAGCTTGAATTACCTACTAACACGCAGAGACATGATTTTAATACATTAAGATTATTTACTTTGAGATTTATCAAGCAATGTTTGGCACTATATTAAGCACTAGGGATGGAAACAAAATTTTTTCACACTACCCATAAGAAGTTTCAAATGGCAACATTTATTTAACCTAAATAAAATTATGAGAGGGAAATCTCTCTCTCTCTCTCATACACACATACACACAAAACCAAAGTGGCCTGAGTTCTTAAAAAGTATCAATGTCATATCGCCTGCCTTTTGAGCACAGATCGCTCACTGATGGCTGCTTATCATCCGCCATTCGCCCATTTGCCCACCTCTTCGCTGCCCATTGCCTGCCGCCTGATGTCCACCAGTAGATCGCCCACCCTTAGCCTGCAGACTGCCCACAGATGGCCAGCGGATCGCCCACTGCCTGCTGCCCCCTGCTGCCTGAAAGTCCAATCACAGTACCCGCAGGTTTGATTACACGCAGCTGCTGTCACCTTGGGATACAGGCCAAGGCCTGCAGGTTTGCCACCGCTGCCATCTCAGAGCACAGCCACCTCACTCTGCGGACACCTGCGAGGGCCTAGAGATACACTATTGGGGTACCTGCAGGTTTGGTTGCACCTGAGGTCTTTCTGCTAGGTGTGCCAGTAGCCACCCTCTGGCTGCCTCTTTGCAGGGTCGCTCCTTAATGTGAGCACATCTCTGGTGGTCTCTCTGCAAGCTGAAATGGCATTTAGATCTTGGGGCTGCAGTGAGGCAGAGCCTGGGGAATCTGAAGCCCAGGTCTGTCAGATTGCAGCTGGTTTGCATGAGCTAGTCTGGATCTAGCAAGCCTGTGGGAGGCCAGAGACTAGGAGCAGTTCCCTGAGGGGAGCACAGGATGGAGAATCTAGAGAAAACCAGGCTCTCTCCAGCTCAGTGAGTCCAGAAGTGCACGTGGAGGGCAGCCGCTACAACGGGTGGGAAGACTAGGAAAAGGTGTGAGAGCATCTTGCTATCAGCTCACCCACCTTACTGGTAAGGCACCCACCTGGCACCTACTGGACTGGAGTGACCATCAAACTTCAGAAAACCCCATTTATTAGCAGAGAAGAGAAACTGAGAAAATTTTTGAAAGCCAACAGACACTATTGTTCAATTTTCCATTGAGACTTGACTTCATTTTTTTCCTTTTCTGCTCTCTCTCACATCTCTACCATCTATGAATCCAAATATTTTTCACACATCAATTTATTGAGTAGTGGATGTCTGAATAGTATATTACAGTTTTGTTGTGTATCCTTATATCTTACTTTTTAAAAATCTCTATATATTTTTTCTCTCAACGGTCTCCCCGGAATCTCTTTCTCACTTCTCTCATACTAACAGCCATCCTCTATTAATTCCTCCCTTGCTCTTACTATAAGTTTTTACCTGTATCTTCTCTCCTTCTCCCTCATAAATATCACATCTTACACTACTTCTTTTTTTTAAACCTTTATTTTATTTATTTATGGGGTTTTTTTGGGATGTGGTGCTAAGGATCGAACCCAGTGGCCCACGCATGCGAGGCAAGCACTCTACCACTGAGCCATAACCCCAGCCCCTTACGCTACTTCTGTTCCTTCCTTTTCCATCATTAGAAATGATAAACTCTTTTAGCAAACTTACTGTTTATATTGTAGACAATAATTGAACAAATCATTTCTATTTGTTGCAACAAAACTCTAGATACCTTAATAGGAGCTATTTGGTTTAAAGGTGTATGTTGTTTGTATTGGGTGCTGTTAATATTGGTCGTCCCCTTAAGGTGAAGTACTAGAAGCCTTCAGGGACACTATAAGACTACAGGGTAGAAACTGTACTGCCTCAGATCCATACAAGTAGATGTGAAGACACACAAACAACATAAAAAAACAAGGGGGCAAAGCACTTCAAACAAACCAAGATGTTCCATCAATAGAATCCACAGACAACAGAGTAGAAGAAATGTCAGAGGAGGAGTTTAGAAGATACATAATTAGGCTGATCTTCGAAATAAAGAATGGTATCAGAGAGAAAATATAGAAAGTAAAAGAACAATTCAATAAAGAGGTAGAGATTAAAAAAAGGAATCAAGCACAAATACTTGAAATGAAGGAAACAATAAACCAAATTAAAATTTCAATGGAAAGAATCAACAGACTAGGCCACTTAGAAGATAGAACCTCAGGCAATAAAGACAAAATGTATACTCTTGAAAATAAAGTCAACCACATAGAGAAGATGGTAAGAAACCATGAACAGAACTTCCAAGAAACATGGGATAACATGAAAAGACCAAATTTAAGATGAAGGTGTGGAGATATAAACCAAAGGAATGCAGAGTCTTTTCAAAAACATAATATCAGAAAATTTCCCAAATCTAAAGAATAAAATAGAAGGGCAAGGGCTGTAGCTCAGTAGTAGAGTCTTCACCTACCACATGTGAGGCACTGGGTTCGATCCTTAGTACCACACAAAAACAAATGAATAAAGATATTGTGTCCATCTACAACTAAAAAAAAAATTAAAAAAAGAATGAAATGGAAAATCAACTACAACAGGCTTGCAGAACCCCAAATGTACAAAATTACAGCGAAACCACACCAAAGCACATTATATGGCTGACATAAAGAATAAGAATAGAATTTTAAAGGCTGCGAGAGAAAAAAATCAAATTACCTATGGAAGAAACCAATTCGGAATTCAGCTGATTTCTCAACTCAGACCCTCAATGCCAGGAGGTCCTGGAATAACATATATCAAGCTATAAAAGAAAACAGATGCCAACTGAGAATTTTATATCCAGCAAAATTAAGCTTCCAATTTGAAGATGAAATAAAAACTTTCCATGCTTAACAAAAGTTAAAAGAATTCACAACTAGAAAGCCTACACTACATTAACATTCTCAGCAAAATATTCCATGAGGAGGAATGAAAAAAAAACAATGAAAATCAGCAAAGGGAGAAGATACACTGAAGGAAAGGTCAATGGAGAAACTACGTTAAATAAACCAAAATGATCAGGAATACAAATCATATCTCATACTAACCCTGAATGTTAATGGCCTAAACTCATCAATCAAAAGACAGGCTAGCAGATTGGATTTTTTAAAAACGACCCAACAATATGCTACCTTCAAGAGACTCATCTCCTAGGAAAAGAGATCCACAATGATGGAAAAAACATATCAGTCACAAGGACCGCATAAACAAGCAGGGGTTCCATCCTCATAATCAGACAAAGTGGACTTCAAACCAAAGTTAGTCAGAAGAGATAAAGAAGGACATTTCATACCACTTAAGGGAATCATACATCAGCAACACACAATCATACATATTTATGCCCCAAACAAAGGAGCATCTATGGATATCAAAGAAATCCTTCTCAATTTCAAGAATCAAACAGACCACAACACAACAATACTGGGTGACTTTAACACATCTCTCTCACCAGTGGATAGATCTTCCCAACAAAAATTCAACAAAGAAACTATAGAAATAAATAATACAATCAACAATGTAGGCATAATGGACATATATAGAGTATTTCATCCATCATTGAGTGAATACACCTTCTTCTCAGCAGCACATGGATCCTTCTCTAAAATAGACCATAAAACAACTCTCAGCGAATACAAAAAAAAGAGATACTACCCTGCATTCTATCAAATCATAATAGCATGAAATTAGAAATCAATAATAAAATAAAAACAGAAGCTATTCCAAAACCTGGAGACAAAATAATATGTTACTGAATGAACAATGGATAACGGAAGACATCAGGGAGGAAACAAAAAAAATTCTTCGAGGTTAATGTGAACACCAATACAACATATCAAAATCTCTGGGACACTATGAAAGCTAAGAGGAAAGTTCAATACATTGAGCTCACTCATTAAAAGAATAAAAAGTCAACAATTAAACAACCTAACATTACATCTCAAAGCCCTAGAAAAACAAAGCAACATCAAAAGCAGTAGAAAACAGGAAATAATTAAAATTACAGCTGAAATCAATGAAATTGAAACAAAAGAAACAACTGAAAAAATTGACAAAACAAAAAGTTGGCTCTTTGAAAAAATAAATAAAACTGATAAACACTCAGCCACGCTAACAAAGAGGAGAGAAAAACCTCAAATTACTACAGTTCACGACGAAGAAGGAAATATCACAATGGATACTGAAATACAGAAAATAATTAGAAACTATTTAAAAAATTTGTAGTCCAACAAAATAGAAAATCTTGAAGATATCAACAAATTTCTAGAGATATATGATTTATCCAAACTAAATCAGGAGGACATACACAATTTAAACAGATCAATTTCAAGCAAAGAAATAGAAGACATCATTAAAAGCCTACCAATCAACAAAAGCCCAACGCAAGTCGGATTCTCATCTGAATTCTACAAGACCTTCAAAGACAAACTAATACCAATATTCCTCAAAGCATTCCATGAAATAGAAAAGGTGGGAACCCCTCCAAACTCATTCTATGAGGCTAGTATCACCCTTATACCAAAACCACACAAAGGCAAATCAAGGAAAGAGAACTTCAGACCAATATCCCTGATGAATATAGACACAAAAGTTCTCAATAAAATTCTGGCAAATTGCATACAGAAACATATTAAAAAGATAGTGCACCATGATCAAGTGGAGTTCATTCCAGGGATGCAAAGTTGGTTCAGCATATGGAAATCAATAAACATAATACATCACATCGGTAGACTTAAAAACAAGAATCATATGATTATCTCAATAGATACAGAGAAAGCATTTGACAAAACACAGCACCTCTTCATGTTCAAAACATTAGAAAAACTAGAGATAATGGGAACATACCACAACACTGAAAAAGCTATCTATGCTAAACTCAAGGCCAACATAACTCTTGATGGAGAAAAATTGAAAGCATTCCTTCTAAAAAGTGGAAGAAGACAGGGATGTCCTCTTTCACCACTTCTATTCAACACAGTCCTGGAAACTCTAGCCAGAGAAATTACACAGATGAAAGAAATTAAAGGATATGAATAGGAAAAGAAGAACTCAAACTATCACTGTTTGCCAATGACATGATTCTATATTCAGAAGATCCAAAAAACCCCACCAGAAATCTTCTAGAACTAATAAATGAATTCAGAAAGTAGCAGGATATAAAATCAACACCCATAAATCAAATGCATTCCTATACATTAGTGATGAATCCACTGAAAGAGAAATTAGGAAAACTACCCATTGTGCAACAGCCTCAAAGAAAAAAAAATTGGGAATCAATCTAACAAAAGAGGTGAAAGACCTCTACAATGAAACTACAGAACACTAAAGAAAGAAATTGAAGAAGACCTTAGAAAATGAAAAGATCTCCCTTGTTCTTGGATAAGCAAAATTAATATTGTCAAAATGACTATACTACCAAAACTGTTACACAGATTTAATGCAATTTCTATTAAAATCCAAATGATATTCTTCAAAGAACTAGAAAAAGCAATCATGAAATTCATTTGAAAAATGAAAGACCCAGAACTCCCAAAGCAATCATTAGCAAGAAGAGCGAAACAGGAGGCATCACCACACCAGACATTAAACTATAACACACAGTAATAGCAACAAAAACGGCATGGTATTGGCACCAAAATACACATGTAGACCAATGGTACAAAAGAGAAGACACAGGACAAACCCATATAAACACGGTTGTATCATACTAGACAAAGGCACCAAAAACATCCTTTAGAGAATGGTGCTGGGAAAACTGGAAATCCATATGTAGCAAAATGAAATGGTCTCTCATCCCGCACAATAATCAACTAAAAGTGGATCAAAGACTAAGGTATTCGAACAAAGACACTACACCTAATAGAAAAAAAAGTAGGCCCAAATCATCATCATGTTGTCTTAGGACTTGACTTCTTTAACAAGACTCCTAAAATGGAAGAAGTAAAATTAAAAATAAATGGGATGGATTCAAACTAAAAAGTTTCCTCTCAGCAAAATAAACAATAATGCAACAAGAGAGCTATAGAATGGCAAAAAATCTTTACCACACTCACCTCAGATAGACCACTAATCTCTAGGATATATAAAGAACTCAAAAAATACCAAAAAAACAAATAACCCAATCAATAAATGGCCTAAGGAACTGAACACTCAACAAAAGAAAAAAATACAATCAGCATATGAAGAAATGTTCATCATCTCTATCAATTAGTGAAATTCAAATCAAAACTACTCTAAGATTTCATTTCACCCCAGTCAGAATGACAATTATCAAGAATATATGCAATAATAAGTGTTGGAGAGGATATGGGGAGAAAGGTACACTCATACACTGCTGGTGGAACTGCAAATTGGTGCAACCACTGTGGAAAGCAATATGAAGATTCCTCAGAAAACTTGGAATGGTACCACCGTTTGGCCCAGGTATCCCACTCCTGGGTTTATAGCCAAAGGACTTCAAATCAGCATCCTACAGTGACACAGCCACATCAATGTTCATAGCAGCTCAATTCACAATAGCTAAACTATGGAACCAACCTAGGTGCCCTTCAACAGATGAATGGATAAAGAAACTATGGTACATATACACAATGGAATATTACTCAGCCTTAAAGAAAAATGAAATTGTGGCATTTGCAGGTAAATGGATGGAACTAGAGAACATTATGCTAAGTGAAATAAGCCAATCCCAAAAGACCAAAGGCCAAATGTTTTCTCTGATAAGCAGATGCCGATACACAGTGGGGGTCAGGGGCAGTAGGGAAGAATGAAGGGACTTTGGATTGTGCACAGGACAGTGAGGGGAGTAGTGGGGCTATAGGAATGGGAAAGACAGCAGAATGAGACAGACATTATTACCCTATATATATACACGTATGGGTACACTATTGGTGTGACTCTGCACCATGCACGGCCATTTTGTGCTCCATTTGTGTACAATGTATCAAAATGCATTCAATTGTCATGTGTAACCAATTAGAACAAATTTAGAAAAAAAAAAAAAACAGAAGGGAAACCAGTAGAACAGAATAAGGGGATCAGAGGGAAGAGGGGGAGGGAAAGGCGAGATGCTAGGGAATGAAACTGACCAAATTATACTGCTTTATTGTATGCACATATAAATAGATAAAAAATTCCACTATTATGTATAATTATAATGCACCAATAAAAAGGGGGAAAAGTATCAATGTCATGAAAAAGATAGACAAACTTTTCTTATTTTAAAGATGAAAAAACAACACAACTAAATGCTACATGTGATCTTTAACTTCAAAGGGAGAAAAATGAAAGTAATAAGAAAAACGTGATATCAAATTTATTGTGAGTGAGAATGATACTAAGGCTACATATAAGGATTTCCTTTTCTTGGGAGATGCATACATCTATGGATGAAGTTTGTGGTACCTGCAATTTAAACAGGTTTAGTAAAAGATAAGTATTACATAAGCAGCAATATGTGTATCTTTTTCCTGAACATATTTTAAAAATACACACACACAAAAGAGAAATAAAGCAAATATGCAAAATACAAACAATTGATAAATTCATGGTCATTTTTCCAATTTTTATAAAGGTATTTTACTTGAATATGAAGTTTTTACAATATAGTAGAAAAAGTCAAGTACATCACTATGAATGAATGGGATATAAATAAAATTATCAATTAAAAACACAGATTTTCCATATGCAATAGAAAAATTTTAGCCCTTCAATGTGTTATCAAATGAAACAAGACTGTTTACTCTTAGTAATAATTTAAACATTTGCAAATCTATAAATATGATATATACCACATTAACAGCATGAAGGGAAAAATCTTTTCAATAGATGCAGAAAAAGCAATTGGCAAAATTCAACATGCTTTCATAATAGAAACTCTCAACAAATTAGGTACAGAAAGAATGTATGTCAACACAATAAAGGCCATAGAGGTTAAACTCACAGCTAACATATTGAATTGTGAAAGCTGGAAGTTTTTCTTCTAAGATCAGCAACAAGACAAGGATACCCACTGTTGCCACTTCTATTCAACATATTATAGTCATGCACCTCAAAATGTTTGGTCAACAAAGGACTGCAACGCAACAGTGATTCCATAAGATTATAAGAACTCCTTCCTACTGTATTGATATTCAGGCAGTATGTTTACTATGTCTCTTAACTGCATCAAGACCACTCGAGTTACTGACCTGTATCATTTAAGTCTGTGTTAAGTACACTCTATGATGTTCACACAATGACAAAACCATTTAATGACATATTTCTAAACATATATCCCTGTCAAGCAACACATACCTACAAAGTCCCACTCAGGGCAATTAGGCAAGAGAAGAAAAAAAAAAAAAACCATCTAAATTAAAATGGAAAATGTTTAATTGTTCTTTCTTGAAGATGACATACATGATCTTATACATAGAAAAACCTAACAACTCCACAGTAAAACTGTTAGAACAAACAAATCCAGTGAACTTGCAGGATACAAAGTCAACATACGAAAATCAGTAGTATATATTAACAACAATCTATCTGAAGAAAGAAATTTTTAACAACCCCATTCATAATAGCTACTGTTATGATTTGGATCTTTAATGTCCCCCAAAAAGCTTATATGTTAGGCAATGCAGGAATGTTCAGAGAAGAAGTTATTCAATTATGACAGCTGTAACCTCCTTAGTGGATTAATCCATTTGATGAATTAATACTCTGAATGAACTACTGGGTGATAACTGTAGACAGTGAGGCACAGCCAGAGGAAGTAGGCTCTCCCCCTCCCTCTCAGTCTTTTTTTTTTTTTTGGTACTGGAGATCAAACTCAGGGGCACTCGACCACTGAGCCACATTCCCAGCCCTATTTTGTGTTTTATGTAGAGACAGGGTCTCACTGAGTTGCTTAGCGCCTCACCGTTGCTGAGGCTGGCTTTGAACTCACAGTTCTCCTGTCTCAGCCTCCCTAAGTGCTGGGGTTATGGGCTTGCGCCACCGCGCCCAGCTTCCTCAGTCTTTTTTTCCTTCTCCCTTTCTCTCTACGCTTCCCAGCTTCCATGAGCATCTTTCCTCCATCATGCCCTTCTGCCTCACCTTGAGTCCAGAGCAATAAAGTTGGCCAACCATAGACTGAACCACCAAAACCGTAAGCCCAAAATAAGCTTTTTCTTCTCTAAGTTGTTTTTGTCAGGTATTTTGGTCACAGTAAAGAAAAAAGTTAAGGGGCTGGGATTGTAGCTCAGTGGTAGAGCACTTGCCTTGCATGCGTGAGACCCTGGGTTCGATCCTCAGCACCACATACAAAGCAATAAAATAAAGACACTGTGTCCATCTACAACTAAAAAATATTTTAAAGAAAAAAGTTAACTAACATAGCTATCATAAAAAAAAGTAAAAATGAAAAATAAACCTTAGGAATAAATTTCATCAAAGAGATGAAAGACCCATACACTGAAAAAAACACTAATAAAATTATAAAACACAATAAAAGAAATTAAGGAAGCACAAGTAAATGTAGAAGACATCCCATGTTCAGATACTGGAAGAATCAACATTCTTGGGCTTGAATCAAGAATGTCCACACTATCGAAATTGTTCTACAGATTCAATGCAATCATATTAAAATTCCAATAACATTTTTCACAAAAGACCTTGAATAGTTGCATTAACTAATGCAATGTTGAATAAAAAGAACAAAACTTCAGGTATCACATTCTCTAACTTAAAAATACACCATAAAACTGTAGTAATTAAAGTAGAGTAGTAGTAGCACGGAACAGACACAGACCCATTGAATGAAATAAAGAGTTCAAAAATAAATTCATGCCCTTGTGGTAAATTTAATTTTTACAAAGGTGCCAAAACACATACTGGGGAAAGGACAATCTCTTCAAAAGTGTTAGGACAAGTAGATATCACCATGCAGAAGAAGGAAATTAGGCTCTTATTTTACAAAATATGTAAAACTCAACTCAAAATGGATTAGTGGCTTAAATTTAAAACCGTGTGACAACCTAAGAGGAAAGCTTCATTATACTCTGGAGTTTGGCAATGGTCTGAACAATGTTTTTTTTCCTTTCTTAAATAAAGGGTTAATATCCAAAATATGTAAAGAATTCAAACAACTCAATATCAAGAAAACAAACAACTTGATTTTAAAATGACAAAGGACCTAAATAGATACTTCTCAAAAGAAGACACATTGGTCAACAGGAACATGAAAAAGTGTTCAACATTATTAATGATAAAAGATGCAAATTAAAATGACATACTTTACACATGTTAGAATGCCTATTATCAAAAAGACAACAGAGAGCTAGTGGTAGAGCACTCACCCAGCACTTACTCAATCCCCAACAATGGAAAGAAAAGACAAAAGTACTGATGAGGATTTGAAAAAATGAGAACGCTCACACATTGTTGATGGGACTGTAATTTAGTATACCCGTTATGGAAAACAGTACAGAGTCTCCTCAAAAAATAATTTTAAGGAATAGTACTAGTATTATATACCCAAAGAAAATTAAATTAGTATGTCCAAGAGGTATTTGAGAGGGCAGCACAGTAGTAGCACTTGCACAGTATTTATGGAGGGGTGGAGAGAAAAGAGAGAAACATCTGCAGAACATCTTATTGTTCTAGACTTGGAATATAGAACTAACCTACGTGTCCATTAACAGATGAGTGAATAAAGAAAATATAACTTATATAAATAATGAAGTATTATTCAAACTTGAAAAAGAAGGAAATTCTGTCATTTCAGACAACATGGATAAATCTAAAGAACATTTTATTAAATTAAAGAAGTTAGGAACAAAAAGTAGAAACTACTTGATTTCAGTTTCATATGTAATCTTAAAAAGACAAACTCACAGAAGCAGAGAGTAAAATGGTTAGCAGGGGCTGGAGGGGGCAGGGTTTAGAGTATTAAGATATCTAGATAAAAGTGTACAAACTTTAGACAAGAGAAACAAGTTCAAGAGGTCTATTACACAATATCATTACTACAGTTAGTAACAACGTAAAAAAAAAAAAAAAACCCCACTCATTTTCTACCTGCTTTAAGTTATCATAGTTTTTATACTTATAAAGCAAATTCCAAGCCAAGACCATAACATTAAATTTTACTGATAGAAAACAGGTTGCAAAATCTTTAAAATGGAAAAACAAAGGTTTTATATTTCATTTGTGAAAACAACAGAAATCTTAAGTAATGAAACATATTCCCAAGTACAAAATTTCTGGGGAAAAAGACCTTACCATTTTTGCTGACATCTAGTTCCCTGAGATTAATAAGATTTGCAATGGATGCTGGTAACGTCGTTAAATCATTGTCTGGCAAACTCAGTTTATGTAGAGACTGACAGTTAAAAAGTTGCTAGTGGAAAAAGAGAGAAAGGGATTGGATTATCTTTTAAATTTCTGTAAATACTTTATCTATTACCTTCTACAAATAATTAGTAGTAGTAGTCATATTAAAATGGAGTGAGTTTTACCCATACTAATATCAAAAAAGATCTCTCACTCTTCTGTTTAGGCTATTCTGGACCAGAATACATCTGTACCACTTAGAAGGATTTACATCCTCATACTTCTACCCTAAGTGAAAAGTGAAACAAACTTTAGAGTAAGAGTAAGGTTATATACTCTACTGAAGTAGTCAAAAAGGGGGAGGCGGACTGTTACATTTAATAAAACACAGAGCTCGTCTTTCGAGGTTTATTCCAAAATGAAAGCCATATTTAATACATTATTCCAAAAATATAAAATTGTTAGCCATCATATAGATAAAGGATTCAACTATTTGAACTGCTACAGCAAGGCCCTTTCTTTTCAACACAACATCCAGACTGACACCCTATTGCTGGTGATTAAGGAAGCTTGACTCATTTTGGTCTTCCATATTCTCTAGGAGAATTAGCTACAGAAGACACATAACTCGCTGAAAAACAACATATAAGGAAGAATATGAAATTACAAGGTACAATTCGACAACTTAGGTATCTAATAGTTAAACACGTAACTGGAAATCCTTAATATTTTACCTACAGCCATTAGATTTCTCTTTAAAATTACCTAGGCTATCAATGAGTTTCTAAATGTTACTATTACTGGTCACCAGGAAAAAAAGTCTTTTGCACACTTTCATTCAGTAGGTCTACACACATACCAAAATCTAATGAAAATACGTCATCAAACAATTGCTATATGCAACACACTTTACTTTCTAATATATTGTAGTTAGAGATGCCATTTGACTACAGGATGCCCACATAAATTCAAATTTTAAATAATCAATGAATAATTTTTAGTACAAGTGCATCCCACTGCACAAAACATACTAAAAAAATGTATTTTTTCTTCATCTGAAAAATCCTTCAAGTGTCCTACCTTTTTATTCTCAAATTATCACAGTCTAAATTACATAGTTCATTGTTCAAAATGCTGGCTACGTGTACTAAACTGTTTTATAAGCCACCATGGGTCTCTAGTCCACAGTTTCAAAAACACTGCTGATTGGATGGCTAAAGATCTTAACAAAGCTATAAGTTGTTTGTTTTGCTAATTAAATGCAAGAAACTGAGTACAGAATAGTAAGAGGAAAAGAAAACATATACTAAAAAAGTCTAGAAAACAGTGATAATTTGATAGGATTTCATGACAATAGATTTTTCCTTCCAGTTGCTGCTAGATTTCAGAATGAGTCCTCCAAAAACTGTCCAAACTAACTGCAAATGAACAGAATACTACCTCTAAAAACTGTTTTAACAATAAAATGATGTAGTAAAATGACAATTATCCCCAAATGCACATCAATGATTTATAAAAACTAGAAAAAGACAGAATTTCAGTTTTTTGTCTAGTTAATATATTGGCTCTACAAATTACACAGTCTCATTATCTACCTTAGCAGTTATAATATGCTAGAAGTAAATACAAATATTTTATATCTTCTCAAAAATTTCATATTGGTGCATTATAGTTACACATGATGGTGGGACTTCTTGGTACATATTCATACATATACACAATATACCAATATAATTTGGCCAGTATCATTCCCTAGTATTTCCCTTTTGCTTCCCTTGGTCCCTTCAACTACTCTATTGATCTCCTTTCAATTTTCATGACATTCCACCCACCTTTCTTTTCCTTTTTTTCCTGTAGTTTTCACATATGAGAGAAAGTATTTAATAACCTTGGCCTTCAGAGTTTGGCTTCTTTTGTTTAAATAAGTGTCTGAAGTTCCACTTATTTTCCTATAAATCACTTAATTTCACTTTTATGGTTGAATAAAAAAATAATTCTATTGTGTATACATATCACATTTTCTTTATCCATTCATCTGTTGATGAACACTTACGTTGATTCCATAGTTTGATTATTGTGAATTGTGCTGCTATAAACATGGGTGTGCATATAGCGCCACAGTATGCTAACTTTAATTCTTTAGGAAAAATACCGAGGCGTAATATGGCTGGGCCATAGGATAGTTTCATTACTAGTCATTAGAGGAATCTCCCTACCAATTTCCACAATGGTGGTACTAATTTAAAATTCCATCAACATTGTAAAAGTGCTCCTTTTTCTCCACATCCTCTCCAGTGTTCATCATTGTTTCTTGATGGCTTTCAATCTCACTGGAATGAGATGAAATCTCAGTGTAACTTTGATTTGTATTTCCCTAATTGTTAATGATTGAACATTTTTTCTTATAGTTGGCCATTTGTATTTCTTCTTTTGAGAAGTGTCTGCTTAGTTCATTTGACCATTTATTTGAGTTATATGTTTTTTGGTGTTGAATTTTTTTGAGTTGTTAGTAGATTTTGGATATTAATCCTCTGTCAGAAGAGTAGCTAGCCAAGATTTTCTCCAATTCTGTAGGTTCTCTCTTCACACTCTTGATTTGTTTCCTTTGCTGTGCTGAAGCTTTTTAATTTGATGCCATCCCATTAACTAACTCTTGACATTATTTCCTG